>JABUIW010000069.1:899776-945541 GCA_013363375.1 Menidia beryllina | reverse complement strand
TATCTATCTATCTATCTATCTATCTATCTATCTATCTATCTATCTATTTTTTATGAGCCGTTGTGAACTGTGACCTGAAGTAACCCCGTATTCTATTCAGTGTCTACTCTTTGTTGCTCTTCCCCTATAAAGTCCGGCTTTCATTGAGACAGAGTCAACATCTGTCGGGCAGCGTTTCCAAACATCTCCTATTTCACTTTTAGCCCCTGTTCCTCGTCTTTAGTCTGTCTCACTTGTATCCCCCGTAACCTCTGCTCCAGTCAGCCCGGCCCGGGTGAACACTGACTTAGTCCCTTTCCCTCCCATCACAACCTTTCCCCTATTGTTCCTCTGTCGTTTCCCAAGACCTTCTGGAAAAAGAATGATGCCTGCAGCCGTCGGTCGGTGGGGAGGCCTTAGGTGTTGCTGGGACCACGCTGCGCTTCATGTATTTGGGCTGAAAATAATATGTGTGGTAGCACAGTAGGTAAGGAGAACTCAAGCCTAAATAAACAGCACTCCTCTCTAGAACTGTAGATGAGAAGAGGATGAAAAAGAAGAAGAAGAAAAGGTTAATGGAGTCGAAAAGGGAAAAGATAAGAAGGGACAGGGAGTGGGAGTGTTAGAGGATTTAGCATTTCCTCTCCTAATTGCTGAGTCCACAGAATTCTGTTGCAAAGATGAGACGCGTGCATGTCACGCGGTGCCGCATAGATGACCGAAAAAAACAGGTCTCAAGGTTTTAACTGAAAAATGAAATTGATGAGACCGCTGTTTTAACTGGGTAATTCATTTTCTGTGCCCTGCTTTGAGATAAAGTGGGTTTAAATCTTCACCTGAGAGCAAATGTGATGACCTGGCCAATAATGTGACTGTTAAATCTATTTCCAGGTCAAAAGTGAAGGTCCTAAACTGGTGCCATTCTTCAAGGCGACCTGTGTGTACTTTGTCTTGTGGCTGCCTACCTCAAGCCCGTCCTGGTTCAGCGCCCTTATCAAATGCCTGCCCATCTTCTGCTTGTGGGTCTTTCTGCTGGCTCATGGCTTCAGCTTCCTCGGTGCTCGCTCCAGCGCACGCAAGATCTTGGCCGGCCTTATCTTTTCAGCTCTGGGTGATGCCTTCCTCATCTGGCAGGAACAGGGCTACTTCGTCCACGGTGAGGAAAAACAAATGGCTTTCCTGTTACATACTTCTTTCAGCATTATGTGACATTTCAAACATGGCAGAACTACTTTAATTCATGCACTCTGGCTCAATTTTCTGTAGTTTGAATTAACTTTGTAATTGGTTACTATTTGTATCTAGATCAAGTAGAAAATATAAATGATGAAGTTTCAAATACATCTTCTAGATAAGAAAGCAATGCAAGACAAAATGTGAACCAGGACGAGATCTTTAATCTCAAATTAAGTTTGAAACATTAGATATGGTTGTGCACTAGATTGCGGAGAAGTAATGCAAAAGTCCACGGTTCACAAACACGAGTCATCATTCTTTCATCTCGGGCACAGAAACATCAAACAGGCTGATACATTTTCCGTGACAAGTCCTGGGGACAGGTCATTTGAACATGGAACCTTTTGGCCAAATCAGCCCTGTAGGTCAGTGGTTAAAAGGGTGTTAATGAAACTCCTGCTGTTAAGCGCAATGCAGATCAATCATGCCTGAGATCTGAATTTTAGCCAGCAACACTTACACGCTCCATTTGCAAAGGGTAGACCCAAATTACACCCAAAAAATTCACCCTAAAAACTCTAAAAACTATGAGGTCAGCCATAGGATAGCAATATAATAGAAGAGTAAAAAAAAATCACAACCAGTAGCCACGATTCTTTGGGTTACACCTGCCAAAGTGTGATTTTATAATTCCTAAAGCTTATCGACCTCCAGAAGAGGTGTTAAAATTGATGTTAGATGAATGCTGCTAAAATATAAAGATTGGATTTGATGTTTTCGTGCCACAACATTGACATTTCATTGACATCCTACAGGCCTTCTGATGTTTGCCATTACCCACATCCTTTACTCATCCGCCTTCGGCATGAAGCCCCTCAATGTCCGTGCTGGCCTGGTCATCACCGCTGTGTCCTCCCTGAGTTACCTGTTGCTCTACCCCTACCTGTCCGGCCCCTTCACCTACCTGGTGGCCGTCTACATCGCTCTGATCGGCTTCATGGGTTGGAGGGCCATCGCCGGCCTGCAGCTGGCCAATGACCTGTGGACCTGGACCAAGCTGTCGGCCTGCCTGGGCGCCGTGCTCTTCATGGTCTCCGACCTCACCATCGCCGTCAACAAGTTCTGCTTCCCCGTGCCGCACTCGCGCGCCATCATCATGGCCACCTACTACGCCGCACAGATGCTCATAGCACTGTCCGCCGTCGAGTGCCAAGACGCCGAGGTGTCCCGGAAGAGGATATGAGGTAAATCGGTCTCCAGCGCGCTAGAGGCCGGGGAGGTGGTCCCGGCTCCAGCCCTGTGTGATCACGGACACGTCTCACTGCCAGATCTCCAAGCCCCGGTCTTCATCTGGGTGTGGCGACGCCCACAGCATCGTTACCACGGCGATTCATCCATAACGCCATCCTGCTATCCCCCTAGTATGATAGATTTGCGCATATCTTCTTGTGAAGAAGTTGCTGTAGTATTATCTCCAGCTTCTCCTGAGAGCAGCCATGCCAGCTCCTGAGACCCAGAGAGTCTGCTGTCTCTCGTTGTTACTATAGAGACCAGTGTAGACATATTAACCTGCTTCAGAAAAGTATTCTTTTACTTTGAACTCTTTCGATTTAAGGGGAGCATGTCACCGTGCACATTCACATAGTGTGTGTGTGTGCATTTGTGTGATTAACACTCTTACCTTGCCAGCCCCCCCCCACCCCCACTTAACCCGTTCACGCACAGTTTCCATGCCTACCATCTTGTTCAAAAGGGATCTTTTCCCCTTTTTTTAATTGAGCCTTTTCCCCTCCCTTGCTCTGTGTTTCCCTGCATTAAGGGTGCTATTCTAAAAGTCAGGTGCATATCCACCCCCGTTTGTTTTTTTGGTTTTACTTGTCTGGAGTTACCTTCCATTTTACTCGCGGCCGCTCTGCCTTTGTGCACTCCTCTATTTACCCTCACAGCCTTTTCTTTTGTTGTCATGAATTATTTATTTTCTTATTAGGACGCCCTTGAATAACTAGGTGTGCAAAATCAGAACGGCAGAGACTAAAGGTAAGCAGTGACAAAGAAGGGTTATGCAATAAAAAAGTATTATAGCTTTCCAGATCGAATGCTAACATTAGGAAACACAGAGGATGCTTCCACAAACTCGTTTGTATTGATATTTAGCTGCCATGTGGAGATTACAGGACACACTGTAGCAACCGCACACTACTGTACACGCTGTACCTCGCTGCTCAGTGTACCTGCGTCTCCATAAAGTCTGCCAGAAATTTGTTTTGCCAGCAGCCACTTTTCTTAGAAACACAGGTGCAAATGTCAGCATAGACACACATGACACCTGCAGCTCCTGCTGTTTCAGTTATTAGGAAAAGTTCAAGGGGATGATATTGCTGGACTAGATCAGCATACCTGTGCTGCGCATTACCATGTTACGAAAGATAAAAAAAAGGGTTATGTTACAGGCCAGAATCTTTTTTTTTATTAGATTTTTAAAAAATCCACAATGTGTGTGTGTGTGTCTGTCTGGGCCTCAGAAGACATTCACTCACTCATACCAACATGCTAACAAAGATGCTCACAATTCTTTCAACAATGGGCCGTCTGGCTCAGAGAACAAACAAAGAAGACAGGAGAGGAATGTCGTGTTAGGGAACAGTTATTCTCTTATTCCCAATAATTCCCTCTTACGAGACACTTCATCATCTTTGATCCTGTAAAATTCACCGCGGCTAATCCCCGACAGGTCAGCTCATAGCTTGCTTTTCATCCGTCAACTATTTTCCTCCATCCTCTCCTTTCCTTTGTCTCACCCTCTGCAAGTGATCGCTTTAAAACAAAGTGTCATACTGATCACATACGACTCTACATTAATGCATGTGTTTGTGTTTGTTTGCATGTGGAATGTGGTTGTTTCCCTTGCCGTAACTGTTGAGTGAGCATCTGTGTGTCTAGTTGTGACAAGTCAATACAGGAAATGTGTAATATACTCTCACAAGGCTCTTAAACCCTGTAATCACACCTGTCACCTTGTTACATAATCCAGACATCTTGTCAGTTTAAATTAGTTTAGCTGGGCACAAACCCCTCAGTGGGATATTTTGACTTGATCCTTTAGAGTGCTGGACATGCTTCCCCTTCTAACACGTATCTCAGTGGCATTATGCTGTATTTGTCAATATTATGTGTTTTGTATAAAGGAGAAAACCAGAAAATCATATTCAGAGGAATTGGAAGTATTAATGTCAGAAACCTTGCATGAATAGATGGCGTTCAGTTCAACCACAACCACAATCATCTGGCTCAGTGCATATCAGCACATCTCTCCCTCAGACGTTATGTCACAGATCACGGGAAAAAAAAATCTGTTTCATGGGCCAACGCAAAAACCTTACAGTTGTTTTTAGTTCATATAGCTTAAGAGCTAGATTGAATCGTTTTCACAAGTCGTTCTACGTCTTTCTGACTGAATTCAAAATTTAGTCCGCCGCAAAACAGGTCAGCGTATATTATTGTTTGTGACTTGTTATGCTCAGGGTTTTGTTTGAGAGTCCCGTATGGATTTCAACCCAATTCCCCAATGAAATAGAAATCAGTGTGTCTTTGAAATTATGAAAGAAGTGATACAGTAGACCTCCACAATTGTTCCCTTATCACGTAATCCGTTTTGTTAAACGGGGAGGGAGGTGAGGCCAGTTGGTGTGAAGTGAGCCGTATGCGTGCTGTTTATGGGACAAACGGACGTGGAAAATGATGCTTCTTCTGGGTCACTGACCCGCAGAGCCCTCAGTAACACCAAAAGAATTGTGCACATGACTGCAAATATATTTTTGTGTCCTGTCTGCCTTCGCTACAGGTCTGTGGGCAGGACATGGTGGTGACACCCGCGAGTTTTTCAAACGCCAGCAACTATTTGCTTCGACCAAAAAGAACTTTTAGGTCACGTCGCCGTTTTAGACAAACTAGTTCCTCAATCTTCTTTCGCCCCTTCAGTCTGACATTTCTGCTCGGTCAGTCGTCTTTCTGCTTTGTCAGCTCTGTTCCGTGTTTCGTTTTGTCCTCAGAGCTTGGCACAGACCGCCAACAACAAATACATGCGCCTTAGCGTTAAAATCCATCCTCAAAAGTGTGCTAGACGACATTGGTTTGTCTCTGTCGAGTAGCTAGGTATCAAGTAAAGCCAGTAGGGGTTGGCAGTGTTTAGTCAGGCAGTCTTACTCATCCTTACAATGTGGGAAGTTTATGTAAGCCCTGTTGTCTTTTTATCGTGCTTGAAAAGGCTCCTGGTTTAGACTCTTCCGGTCTTTTGTAGGTGAGGTATTCCGATGGATGGGTTTCAGCACAGGTAACCTAACCCAAAGCATTACGGCCCCTTACTGTATCAAAAAACCTTTGGTTTTGTCGACGACTGAACCCCCTCCTCCAAATCATTTGGTCTTCCATTTTGTAAGAAAGTTGTTATTGGACGCTGTTGTGGCTGGATTTAGACCAGCAGGTGAAATGAAACGTGACACGCAGGCGAGGGCCGTCTTTCCACCCGGCAGGTTAGCTGCCACCACCCCCCCCGCAGATGGCGGAGCAGCAGGCGCATCACTTTACCTCAGCCTGTCAACAGCCCTGTTGTTCCCGGCTTTGTGGACGCAGACAAAAGGGAACCTGGGAGAGCTTTTGGAGGCCAGTAGAGTTTTGGCCTCCGCAGCGTAAAACGAGCTGGAACCAGAAGCTGCTCCAGCATAAAAGGGGCCTGTGGGTTTCAGTCCACTGAATAACTTGGCACTTTCCTTTTAGATTTTTTAAAATAAAAATAAAAAACGTCTTTTAGGTCTTTTATAGTCGTGATAATTGATTTGAAACCTTTGCTGTTAATGCGCTGTGCTCATGATCGTCAGCGGGTGACATTCAGAACATAGAGCTGGAAAATTTTAAGGTCTTTACTCTTAGATGACGGATGGGTTGAAAAGCCTCTCGTCAAAGCTTAACCACTACGCACCCAGGTGTTTTACTACTGACAGTAGTCAGTAATGACCACTCTCCTCCAGCATCAGTATAAGCTTGACAGAAGTATGTCAAGCTACCTTCTTCTCTTCGAGTTTAATCTCAGCCTGTTGTGTGCAGTACTTTTGGAAACCCAGGGTAAGGCTCTTAAAAACTCTTGCTTAAAACAAAGGCTCAATCAGTACTGTATCCTCTGAAGAGTATGCTATATTTTCCTTCATTTTTCTTGGAGTGAAACAAAAGATATTGTTTTGAAAGTGACAAATCCACATGTGAGAATCACTATTTCTCTTAAGAAGGGATTCTTTTCTTTTAATGTATTATGAACCTTAAGGTATAAATCATGCATAAAAGTGTTATTCGTTCATTTTCAGAGAAAGAAACCCCCAAATGTTATTTTGGTCTTTCATGTGTCAGAGAAGCCAAGTTTATTTCACATAAAAGACTTAAGTCTTATTGTCAAAGGCCCATTACATTGCATTATTTGACTTTTGTGAGATATATTTTCCTTTTTATAACAAACATTACCTTGTTGTCCTTGACTTTCATCTGGGAGTTTTATTTCTTCCATGACTGTAGAAATGAAATAGTTTCTTTGCTGTAGTGAAATTGCTATGAATGTGAATATATATTGGAAAATAAATGCAATTACAATGCAACTTCAACACGACGTCGTTTGGCCTCTCTTTTTTTTCTTTTTTCCTCAAATTATATGCGGCTCATTCTAAATGCTCTTTGGTGTTTCCTGTTCAATAGAAGCTGCTGGTCCCCGGCAGCTAAAGTGCCTTAGCGGCAGAAAGGGCTGGAGGACAACAGAGACCTCTGTTCTAGCAACCGCTGTGCTCTCCCGTCCTGCTGAGGGGGAACATTTGCTTTCATCCCCCTTTAACCCTTACCACCAGGCTCCCTCTCCACTCTTTCTGTTACATGTTCTGGTTTATTTCTGTCCTCAACTGTGACTCTTTCATGTGCAGGTGAAAATGCTTTTACGTGTTCCGTGACGCAGTTTGTGTGGAAGCAACCCGAAAATGAAAAGTATGAAAGGTTTGCAGTAACGTCTGAGTACTGACCAGAAATTTCCATGCTTCCACTCCCTAAGTGTGTTTGGTCAAATAGTTTGATTGATTTAGAGCTTCGCCTCAGTTATTTCCACTTCATTGTGCCTCAGCCGAGCTTTGAGGAGGCGGAAGGTGCCGCTGACGTCTTTTGTTGCTCAACTGATTTGAACTTGGCAAACTGGCACTGCCAGGTCTATAAAAGTGAGGTTGTGGGAGCCAGGAACAGTTATGTCAGGGGGAAGAGGGATTGGAACCTCCTTGGCAGTTTGGCTTCTCAGAGGCAAAGCCTTTAGAAGTGTCTGTCAGGCATCTTTGACCTGGTGGAGGTTATCACACACTGCAGGTGGAGAATTTTTGTATTGGTTTTCAATTTAATGACCTACAGCATAGCTGAGGCGCAGTATGATGAGAATCCTTCTCAAACCACAATGGATGGTCTGATAATGGAATCACAACTGCCTGTGACTTTTATCAGATCGACTCTGATAAGGCAACGGCCAAATGAAGCCAGTGCACGCTATGCAAAGCATCGGCATGGGCGGAAATCCACTGATGTAACGGTCAATTGTCATCTCTGAGTCAGCTGAGATTTCAAGAGATTTGCAACCAAATGTAAGACAGAATCGTAAATTTTCCTAAACCATTTTGTATGACTAGGTTACAGTAACACCAAGAAAAGCAGCTGCCATCTTAACGTCATTGGTTATGTTTCGACTAATTTTCAAACACAACAAATAGTGATAATAATAAATAATAGAGAAATGACAGAAAACAGATTTTTTTTTTATTTGCTACAGCACAGCAGATAAAAACAATAAATGCCGCGAACAAACAACAACAATAACGAGCTAAAGCTGTGATTCAGAACACGCTAGTTACGTGGCAAACAGCTTCTCAAGGTCAAGTGGAAGGTCAAAAAGTAGATCTGACCCTTTGGTGTAACTCTGGGAGAAAGCAGACAATGACAGTGCTGTGAGGATGCACCACTTTCATTTGAAGGAATTGCTTCATTTAATGCCACGATAACACTGCATGTTTGATTGCATATGGCCTTTTACAGGAAGTCATGTTGAGCAAGAAAATAATTAAACAGGCCCATCTTCAGGGCGAGAAAATCCTTTGCGAAGGACCGTCTCTCTGGATGAATCGAGAACTCAACTATCTGCTGCTGAAATAAAAATCTGTGCCATGCTGAACTCTGGTGGTAAGTTTGTGTATTACTGGACTCGAATAAATCTAAAATTGAATTGAAAATACTTAAATGAACCAGTCCGTGGTGAAGCTCATGGCCTCTTCCGAGCGAGATGAACTCGCAAAATTTCAGAAAAGAGGACGATTTAAAACGAGAAATATTTCTTTCTGTTTTGCCTTCAATTCGATCTTTGATTTCTTCTTGTTTTCTACTCTCATTTTACACTTGCGTCACATTAACAACCACCTGGCCTGGTGTTAGTCATCACAGTCCTCGGTTCAGAGCTGGATCCTTGTCCCTGTTTTACTTTTTTAGGTCCTGCTGAGTCCCTGTCGCTGCTCTCCCAATCTGACTGTCCTTTTACGTGTGATTTGGGATTTCACCCCAGTGGCAGCACATTTAGTTTGATTTTAGCACATCTTTGGTTCAGACATGTGCCTGCCTCCCGCAGACCCTGCAATTTGTTCCTCCAACTTATTCTCTTGTCAGCCCTCATGACAGAAAGCTTGAACAACCCCTGGGTTGTTCGACCTGTGAGGAGCTCCTTGTTTTGCACCCACATGCTGCTTCTTTTCCTCCTCCTTTTCCGGATGAGGCTCAGAATTTAAACTCCTCCATTGTGGGCAGATAAAGTGCAACCCTCTCAAACCCTGGAACAAGGTTTTTTTTTTACGGGCACAGGGAAAAAAAGGTTTTCAAAAAAAGGTCATAAAATGTGTGCAAGTCATTTGTCCGACGGTCAGACTGAGGGGGCAGATTTGCAGTGACAGTGTCACCCTCCATCTTGGGATGAAATGCAGTTGCCCTCACACGCGCATTACGCATTCAGTAAACAGACCTGTGCACCTGTGTGGGGCCATCAGCTGTCTGCTCCATCTTGGTCCTTTCATCCTCCCTAACCTCCAGTCCCCATCACCCTTGAACCAGATGATCGGGGGTGCAGTTTCCCTTGAAAGTCTATTAATATTTTTCGTAGCTTCCTAAAACAGTTTTGGGATGCTTTTATCAATTTCCATTGGAGGTTTTTGGCTTTCTTGAGAGGCTTGCTGGCTTCAGTAGACACTGACTGACGGGCGGTGCTCCATTAGCTTTATATTTTCTCTCTGCTGACTTAAAACCAGAAAATATTGTTTTGTGCACAACTGCCTAATAAATTACCTGGACCCAGGCACTCGACATTTGTCTAATCAAATTAAATACAAAAACTTGCGTGGATTGATAATGAAAAACAGATATAAATGTCAGCACATTTGGATAACACAACTTCATAACAGTGCACTTGTTTTATAGCTGAACTGCTTTTGAAAAAGGGAAGTGAACAACTGACAATGAGGACGATGATGATGAAGTTGAGGCCCACAGAAAAGTTTTAACGAGTCACTCAGAGGTCAGTCTGAAGTTGGAAACAGCTTTTCATGACAGACCTCCATAATGGCTTATGTGACTCTCCCTCCACTCTGGAAATGCCAGCCTTGTGGCATTTGTGGAAAGGTCAGGGGATAACTGTGGTCATTCGGAGTCATCTGCTGTGCAGCATGGATATCTGTACAACACATCCTGAGACTCCATCCTTCCAAAAAAGAAAGACAGGAAAATGTACTTAGTGATCAGCTGCAACATTAAAAGTCCTGACAAGTCAAATGAATACCTTGTTATCAGAAGCCCTCCATGGGAGGACTACAGTGTCTTATGTGTCCATAGGTAATTCATATCTGGGGTCAGATCTCAGCCAGACTCGCTACAATTGTGAAGATCTGAGCTGATACTTGATGCAATCGTGCAAAATCCGCAGCGCTGCTTTGAATTTGAGTGTGAACAGAGATTCTAGGCCAGTTGAGTGGACACAGAGCCCTGACACTTATCAACTACTGAAAGCATCTATGAGTGGTGCAACTGGACCCAAAAACATCCTTGTGTGATAGTCAGCTTTGTTTAAACATATAGGATGTTTATTCTCTAGGAAATCTCCTGCTGGAAAAAAATATAGTTGTTACCCGAACTTAAATCAATTTGAGATCTAGAGTTTGCTTGAGCTAAAGTTTTTTTGAAAAAGAAAATCCATGCTTCCTGCAACAGTGGACTAATAGGGAAGGAATTTTTTCTTCATTATTATGGTTAAGCCTCTGAGTTTGTGCAGAAATACAATAGATTTAGGGTTACAGAAATCTTAAAATATGTAACTTATATATAACTAAATATAATATAAATATATAACTAAGAGGATGAGAATTGATGAATTAGCTAAATTTAAAAATCTGTAATTCAGTTTTAAAAAATAATTTCTTTTTTTTTTTTTAAAAGCAGGACACACTTCAATATTTCACACCCAATTTAGCTCAGACCACTGTTTACGTCCACGACACGCTGAAGCTACCAGTGCAGGACAAAAACAAAGAAAAACATCTTGGACATGTGTGCTCCTTGAGTATTCGTCTTCATAGGTGTCATTGTGTGGAGTGCAGTTCTGTTTCTAACCTGTTAGTCGACAGTTCTTGATGATGTCTGCCCTCCTCCCACCAAGCGTGAAGAGGCAGTGATCGCTCCCGATGACACCACACCACGCCCAAGTCAGCAAACGTGCACGACCCTGGATCTTATGTCACAATAAAGACGGGGGGTCCGTCTCTGATGCACTGATCATTTCAGGTCATCTCTACAGAGAAGTCAAATAGCATTAAAAGGGGAGAATTGGACCCCACTCATGTGATTTCAGAGTGAATATAAATGTATTTAATTGCAAACCAACTTCAAAGGTTTGTGCTCCATTTTCATTCCATGCACATACAGAAAACCTTGATGTTAGAATTATGGCTAATAAACAAGAAGAACAGAGTATTCATGACAAACATAATTAACACAGCACAATTAATATGTGTGTATAAAACCCAGAGGATGGCTACATGTCCTTGTGAAGATATTTACATGCCCCAACTTCTACCTTGAGCTACCAAACATCTTGTGAGACAGAGCTGTGATAAATGAGCTTGTTGTGGGATTTTGTTGGATTACTTTCAACTCTGCTCTAGGAGGGAGGAATTATTATGCTACCCTTAGTCCTTAATTTGGAACAGAGGGAAGATGATGTTAAATATTGCTAAGAGGGAACAAAGCTTGTAATATCAGGGGAGGGGTAGAAGGGAGATGCTTTACTCAAATTGGCCTTTCAAGATATACAAATGGTTCAAAAAGACACACAAAAAAGTTCTGTTTACTTAAACTCATAAAATACTTAAAATATCTATGTGGTCAATGATACTGGCCAAGTGGCAGTGAGGTCTCGGACCGGTTTAGTCTCACGTGTCGCTGACTTCGACTCATAAATAAGGAGCAGTTTAAATAATGTCTGACTGAGATTTAGACTTTGGATTTTGTGTTCCTGTTTTTAAACAAAAGGACCTGGAGCTCACCAGTTTGTTGCTCAGCTCCTTTAGTAGAAAGTAGGAAGATTGCGTACATTAATTGTGTTTGTGTAGTCTGGCAACGGCTTTACAGTGGCTAAAAATGTATTGGAAGTCATCGTTCTCCATTAATATTGATGGAAAAAACAAAAATCCTGAAACACAAATAACTCAGTGAAACAAAAAGACAATGGTTCACTCGCTGTACAAAAAAAAGAGATCATTCAAAATCTGGTATCAGATACATTACCAGACAAATGACTGTCTTCCAGCTTGTGGACATTGACAAACTGCTGACCTGTCGTCATGGTAGGGAGAGTTTAGTGTCCTTTGGTGTCCTGGTTTACTTCTCACCCAGTCAAAACCTCCCTTAATGCTTTGTTTAGCAGAACTGAGCTGCCTCCTGTGGCACTCCTGACCCCATCCCCGACTGTCTGGCCTGCTGTTGATGTGCTGATTACTCCCACAGAAGCTTCCTGGCTTCCTTTTGTGCCATCTCATCTTATGTGAGTTGTGTTTGTTTCCTCTAGGTGCCCTCTCGGTTATTTTCCTTGAAGTATTTATTTTTCTGAGATAGTTAGTCCTCTGTTTGTTCCGTTTCAGATAGCGCCATGCCTCAGTTCAGCCCAGTGATGTCATCGTTTGTTCAGTTGTCGTTTCTCACCTCCCTTTCTGATCATCCTGCTTTTGAACCCGTAATCTTCACTTCCTCGTTATCTATGACAGCCACACTGATGTTCTGCTTTATGTACTCAGGTGTCTCATCTTTTAAAAAAGGGTTTTGTAACCTTTTCCAGCCCAATTACGATGGACAACTTCTTTTCTTCAGTTCTACAGTTGAGAATGAACAAAGCCCACAAAACAGAGGACCAACCAGAAGTTCAGATTGGATGGCTAAATTTGGATAGGCAACAAATAAGTGATATACAGAAAATCACAGATGCAAACTTTTATTGAGACAAGACTAAGATGCTATTAAAAAGAATCATCCGGGGGCGTTTGAAATCTGGCGCCTGGGAATAATTGTTTATATTTTATAAGTGGATGTTCCAAAAACAAGACCGACAAAGCTCCTGATAGGAAAACTGGTGAGTGTCAGAGACAACAAAAACATGACTTAAGATTGACGGAATGACTTAAGCAACCCAATAAACTCTGACAAAACACCAGATGGCACCAATGGGAAAAAAATCTGTTGGGAAGGTTAAGGCTGTGTAAACTTGCATTAAAACTGACACTGAATATGTAAATACAGCACAGATGACATTTACATCTAAATGAGTATCCTTCCCTTGCCTTTAACATTAAGTCTGCCCAACGGCCCGTTGTTTTCCAACCCTCAGAGTGCGGGTTCCCACGTCACTGAGGCTCACGCTAAAAATGCACAGCACGTGCTCGACTCCCATCTGTTTGACTTCATATTTCCCATGAGAAGAACTAGATCCACATCAGCTCTGTGTCCCAAATCATAAATTGCTTACATTTCGGAGGGAGAATTGGCTCGTGGGTTTTGCCATGGAAACATTTATAAATGGGCAAACAAAGACAGAAATAGTCAGATCACGTTTGGCAGTGTCCTGGAATATGGATCCTCATCTATAAAGAAAATATTGAAGACGTATGTGGTTTGTACTGTGGTGTTGTGTCAGTTATAAGTTTCGGGAAAACTTTAAAGTGAGATATGATATTAAAGAGAATTTTCCATCATTTTGCCTCTCTAGACATGCTTCTATTACTGTGAGCATGCTGTGTAAATTCTCTTTTCATTTTTCATCCCACTCTATTTTAGGCTGTTTTCATATCACACCACAAGCCTTTTCTTCTTTATGTGATCATGTGACATGTGAACAAACTCTCTGCATGACAGGCTCACCTCCACTTTCTTTTTTGTATTTAACTTTGAGCTTTTAGAGAATGCCTCTGATGTTAGTGAGACTGTTCTCAGCACAGATCCCCTCATACTCCTTCTTGTCAGCTCCAACCAGGATGTTTAACATCTCGTCCTGGTAGGTGGCTTCTTCTCCTGTCTATTTCCCCACACTGCAGCATAAAGAAGAAAGATCAAGTCTGCATGTGTGTTTCCATGTAGGTGTGCTGTCAGCTGTGCTTGTGTGAATGCATGACAGATTATGCAACGGAAGCTCAGAGGCATCTTCCTCTATCCCAATGGCAGCAGTGGCGCAGAGAGGAGCTCTTCAGATCCTGTCCCAGAGATATTTCTGGATGTATGCAAAGAAAAAAAAAAGAAGAAGAAAGAAAGAAAATGATTTTGGAGGAGGATCAGAATGCCAACACAACTTGACAGGTTCCGGGAGTGTCGTGGCTAGTATTAGACAACAAGCTAGGGTTCCCGCTGTTTCCTCAGCATCTTCCATCGCTATACATGGAAACAAAGAGAATAACTTTCACAGAGAAAAAGGAGCACTTCAAAACTTCTAAATATCTATCCCAACTAGAAACAGATCCACATACTTTACATGCACTCTGCAGCTCTGGCAGATAACACAATGAGGAGGCTTCTCGTTGCTTTTTGAAAGCAACGAAAAGCAACGTTCTTGCTTTCTATCCATATATTTCTAGACTTACTGGAGGCGTTGTCCAGTCATTAAGTCGTGGGTACAGTACCTAATCCATGCAGTAGGAGACAGCGCCACGATCGGTAAATACCAGTAACATCAGATGGAACTTTGCAGTCATTCCTCACCAAGGAAACAGATGGCAAAATGAGATGCATGTCTGCAGCAACAACCTAATTACTTTATGATAGCTATTTAAGCTTCACTTAAGCTTCCCTGCTGGTACATAGAGTGCTAGGAAAAAATCCACACCAGAGTGGTTGTAGATAAAATGATCAGTTTTGTTTTGTTTTCTTCATGACTCATTGTGTCACAACAATATACAAGTAACCGCTCCTTGGTAAAAGATAATACAGTTTTCAGTCCTGCACTCAATTGAAAACAGAAATTCCCTGAACACGATATGAAGAATTTGGCTGAAACATTTGTGTGCAACACTGCATTCTGTGTAATGTTTTGTGGAAGTGAAATTCTAAAAGATTAAATCGCTCAAAATATGGGTGTAGCAGTTGCCTCGTGTAGTTAAATTAAACAAAACAACACAAGAAATGAAAAGCACTTCTACAACTTAATATGTGCACACGATAGATCCAAAGAAACTGAAAGGTTTGTAGCAGCACAAATGTAATATCCCAAGCATAATTGACTTTTTTATTTTTACAGCAGCAGATTTGTTTGGATATGAGTACCTCTGGAGACTGTACTCTTTCCATTTCCTCCAGTACGACTCAGAATCTCAGTATGTCCAGAAATACCCTGATAACTCTGTTTTTTTGTAACCACAATGGACAAAAGACTGAGCACAGTGAGCTGGTCAAGTGCATTCATTTTGATCTCATGTTGAATGTGAACTAAACACAGCAGATGATTGGATTTTTGGAGAACCAGGAAGGAGTCAAGCATGAGATGTATCCAAGAGGAAGAGTTGGCGGTGGTGAAGGAGTTTTCTATAAGTCTGTGATGAGATGTCCTTAATTTGTATATGTCTGTGGAGAATAAGGAAATCTGCTTTGCAGCCATCTGCCGGGTCAGCAGCTGGAGATTAAATAGAACTGAATAAACTCATAAAAAAGGATGATCTATAACCTCTTGACCTCAATGTTATAAGAACTGACAAACATAATTGGAAAGAATACATGAGCAACAGTAACTCCAAACCAAGAATTGTATTATACTGGTTAATGAGGAATAACTGTTACTAATTCATGATGAAAAAAGATTATTTCCCATTTTGGGGTTGAGAAAGCAATATTGAGTTGGATTCATTCATTCAATTAAAAAACAAACAAACAAACATACAAATCCACATTATGCCATAAACAGTCAGAAATGCTAAATGGCTGCTCTTTTCCTTACTGAGAGGTCTGGTCTGCTCTGAGTGACAGAGACAGATGCTCATTCCTAGCCTGAGGTGTCCCAAAACAGTCTCAAAGCTGACATTATGCAAATATTTTTTTGTAAGTTAGTCAGGGGTAAAGAGTCTGGCTTAATGTTTCAGAACTTTAAATGTCTACAACAGGCGAGAGTAGCTCCATTTAACGTGAAGGTTGGCAGCTTATCATTGTTCAGACAAACTGCCCAACGCCCCAAGCAGAGTAAAACCCCAGAGGTGTGATGCAAACAGCCTTTTTTTCCTGTATTATAAATTATGTAACCAGCATAACACGTCCTCAAACCAATGCAAAGACGATATTTAGAACACATCAGGTCGTTTTCTTCTTTCTTTCCTCTTTCCTTTTAGACAAGTAGGTTTTGGCTCATCCCGTGAATACTAATGGCACAGCAACCCTGCAGTGTTCTGCATATTGAGACACTCCTTCTTCAAGCCTCTTAATGTATAATTCACTGGTAGCGCCAGGATGAATCAGGTTCAAACACCTGCAGTTTATGCAGAACAAGCACTGATGTATAAGCCTTCTTCTACAGAGGTGACAGGCAGACAAAAGAAAAAAAAACTATCACAGGAACTTTGCGAGGTCTTTTGCAGGACTTTGATCAGAGCAGCTTTGTAGATTTACCAAGTGAGAAACAAACAGTTTACACATGGCAGGCAAATTCTGTTTTCCTGCTGGGGTCTAGTTTATGCCAATCTTTGTTTCTGAACAAACAGTGGGCTAGTTTCTAAAATTAACTGAGTATTGTGCCCTAAAAGATCCATTTTTCATATTGCAATGAGAAAAGAGACATTAGGGTGCACGGGGGGCATCTAAAAGCTTGTCCTTAAAATGTCGGACAGACATTTCAAGGAAGATTCCTTTAGGATTTGAGGAATTTTGGACCAATACAGCTGAAGTCCTCTTTTGAACCCCGGAGAGCTCCAGTGGATCACGGAGAACATCATCAGAGTGATTGTTTGAGAGGAGGTTAAAGTGGAGGTGGACAACATGCAAGCAGAGGACTTTGATGTTTTATTTTGGGTAGGAGTACCTCAAACTTATGTGTGCCCTGAGTTAACATAGCTTGAGTGTTCTGAATTAAAAGAAAACCAGAGAACGATTGCAGCCTTTCTTCGTCTAATTGTTCTCCCGTTTCCTTCGCTTTATCAGCTCCCTTTGAACAGTGACTACAATTGCCCCATACCTTTGCCAGACATAGACAAAGATCCAATTAAAAAGGAAATCTACACACCTGCAGTGTAAGAAAATGCATTGTGTTTGTATCTCTGATGGACCTCTGATGAATTTAGATTTCCCTCATGCCTTGTCCCCGCTTTTGTCTTTCTTGTGCGGCTGCTTGAATTAATGTGAAAAAATGTCGTGTAAAGGATGTCCTAATTATCTGAGGGCTTATTGTTGGCGATGGAACTACTTTACTATCACGAGTAAGCTTATTACAATGATTCTGGCATTCATTAGAAAAAAAGATGTTTAAATGTATTCAAAGTTAAACATTTTGGGAGAAATGGGTAGAACCGTGAGGCCAAGGTCAATCTTTACTTTCTTTTCCTTCTTTTTCATTCAAATTTGCGCAAAACAATATTACGTTACTTCTGCTTGAAGCTTAAAAATAATGTTTTTATACATTTAGCTTGTTTTTCACCTCTTTTTAAAAGCCAGTCTGTAAACGTCAAATGTAAATGTCACTCATCGAGAGTGTCGTTTACAAGTTTTGAGTGTTTCTTCTTGCAAAGAAAATGTCACATGGGATGCATGATCAGAAAACAGTCAGCTGGTGTATGCAAACCAGCCTCGAGTTGGCATGCAAATTTGACTTCACAGACTGACAGAGCGATCAATTAACCACAACACAAGAAATCCAATCCAACTCATTTCCTGCGGCAAATACAGATTTGGGGGTATGGAAGCTAATTAGCACAATGAGCTTTGTTACCTGCTGTAGGAAGTTGTCTCTTAAGCAGCCGCAGAAGTTCTTTGATTGTATAACTCTGCAGTCTGAACTGCTAGCAAATGACTGGAAGCTACGATGTGCTGAAAAGCTGCTGATGCTCCTCTGCGAGAGCAACACCAAAACATCTCTTTTTCCTGTCTAACGCTCTGCCTCTTTGTTCAGAGTCCTTGATCTCTCCCTCACATCGTACAACGGCATAAAAAAATACAAATAGGACTTTTTTTCCATATTCCTCTTGGCTGCTATTTAAGAAAGAAACAAGATGCTTTGTCAATCATACTTACTTTTTCCAGCACAGCCTTTTTCACCCTCTTACCCGATACCACAGGGTTTGCTTTCAATTGCTTCAAGCCTAAATTTCGCCCCTTATGATGTTCTCACCCCACTCACTGCTCTCTTCTCAGTGGCGTCCAGTCAGTTTTGTCTGCAGCATTTTCCCGGTTTCCTTCATCGTGAGCGAGGGAGTCGGTGTGAGCACCTGCTGTTGCTGTTTTCTAACCCCGGACAAAAAGGCTCTGATGTGCTTTGGGTTTGCTTGGCCATGCTGGCCGGATTTTGACTCGCAAAGCATCCAAACGTTTCCTCCAGCTCTGTTTGTTTGAGGGTTTACCGTAGGGCCTCCGAGTATTTATATATCTAGAACATCAATGTTGTTCTGAGATCGTGTGTTGATGGAATCCTCTGAGGCAAGTGTTCATACCTGGACGAAATCAAAAAGACAAACAGAAAAACATTCAAAATTAACATATTCTCTGTTTGTTTACCATGCCGTTTTTCAGTCTTTTGTTCATTAAACCATTTGATACTGACTTAAAAAACTTTAAGGATTAAACAATAAGCCTGTGTTTTGTCATCCAACAGATATTTAATCAAAGAACTCACATTTCATCAGATTCCTAAAGAGGACCAACAAGCAAGTTTGTCTAAGAGGGTTCAGGTTGTGTTAAAGACTGAAGCTGTTTGTGACAAATAGGATTTTTTAAAAAGGTTATTAGTTATGTGCTGGTTCTGCTTTTGCCCAAACATGCTGTATCTCCACTCGACATGTTGAACTGAATTCCAGCATGAATTTTCTTTTTCGCTGGACACATTAAGAAGAAGCTTTTGCACTGTATTGGACGATAAATACTAGAGCTTTAGAAATGAAAAAAAGATCAGAGCAATTCTTCTTTGCTAACTTTTATCCCCCCAAAACTCTCCCCATGAGAATGAGGGGGGGTATGTCTACTACTGAGTTCACTTTTTAAACTCTCCAGTAAAGCATCAAGTCCAGCATCCTTCCAGTTTCAAGTTAACGATAGTTTCACGCTGGGATCAACCAATGTTTGTTCCTGATATGAGTCAATCTAATTCTGTGAAGTCACAACCAATTATCACAGCATTATTCATCAGACTCGGTACACTTCAGTGATGAACCGACAGGGCTTGGCTTAATGTATGATGTCATTGATGCTGATGTTCTCTCCAATTGAGTGAAAATGATCTGGAGCGGCTCCGTTGTTTCAACATGGCAGTGTTTGCTGCTCGGTGAATTAGTTTCTGCCGTATTTCCTTTCCCCACCGAGCTCACGCTCAGACGTGGTAATGGAGCCGCGGTACTGTCTCCCTCCCCTCAAAGGGCTCGTGTTCTTCTTTATGTGCACGTGTAATGTCAGAACTCAACTTTAGCCGGTAATCCTTGTTTATTGGGCTCGAAAGAAGAGCTTCAGTGCGTAATGTATGTTTTCTGGCAAGCCGGGACTGCTCGTCACGGCTATTGCCGCTGAAGCGACATCAGGGAGCAGTTACAGATAATTGTTTGGTTTGAGGGAGATAGCGATAGAAAGAACACTCGGCCCCATTGGCATTACTTTTGCCTAATCCTCTTATTTCTACACCTGGCTGGCATATTAATGACAGATGAATGACCTAGATTTTTAAGCACATTCATACTCTGGCGTAATGACTGGGTTACTTGAATTGAATGTCGTGGGAGTGCTTGTTACTTTAACACTTAATCTGATAAATCTAGTACAATTGCACAGGGCTCTTTGCTTTCAGTTGTTACAGCTTTCTCCCCGGTTTGGGCAATCAGTGCTTTTGCTCAGAGCCCCAATAACTGTTAACAAAAGCTGTAGAGAGCATTTTCTTTGATTTTTCCCTCTCCCTTGTGACAGCATACCTGAGAGCAAACATTTTTAATGAAGGAAGATAAAGAATGTATTTACAGCTGCTATAATAATGCCAGTAAAGCTATTTTTGGTGGTTATTCTTCACTTGTTCAAGTGTGAACGTGCTCGGCGGTTACGTGTGATCAAATCCCTGAGGAGAGACTAATTCCAGTTATTGCAGATGTGCGGCAAATGATAAAATGTGCCAGTTAGTTTATTGTGGGGCTCCTACTTTAACCTTTAGCAGAAACTGTCAGAGAAATCACTACAGTTTGTGTTTGATAGGCAGCATCTGTAGCTCGGTGAAGCTTAAGGCTCCCTCTGAACTGCACATCTCTGGAGACAACTAATTTTCAAATCTGTTAGAAGAGACAGCTGCAGATAAGTTTGTGTCTCTGTCTTTGAAGTGTCTGTAAGGGGTAATGATTAAAGATAACTTCTGAGACTCCTGAAAGTTTTGGTACATAAAATTGCTTTATATAAATTTTTGTCTTTTCCAAAAGAACATTTTTGTCTTTTTGTTGTCAAATAATGTTAGTTTTTAATGATGCTAAAACCAAAAATGTCTAAAACTGTCTGCATTTTTCCCTTGTTTGATCTTTTTTCCTGTTTCCTTCCCCCCTCCACATTTTCCTCTCCTCGCTCCATCTTCTTTTTCCTCTCTACTCATCTGTAAACACTTGGGATGTTATTTCCCCAGACGCAGAGGCTTAATAGGACAAAGCAGAGCACGAAGAAATACCAATCTGCACCTGTTTGGGGACGAGGAAGCTGAGGCACAGAGGGCAGCTGGAGCTGATCTGGAGGGATGCAGGAGGCAAAAAACTCTTAATCCCTGTGACATTTGAGCTCAGACCTCTCATCAGAGAGCCTGTGGACTGCTGTGCTGCCCAAGAAAAAGAGGGCTGGAGCAGGGTATGGGAATGGTGTTTGAGAGAGAATTATGAAAAAAAAAGTGAAGGCTGAAGGACATACCGGGATAAACAAAGGCAGACAAACAGATGCTGGGTCAATGTGAGAATAGATATGTTGAAAAGCTGTACATCTTGATCCAGATTCATTAAAAAAAAGAGATCACGGTAAAGAGATCACATTCGCCCATCTTTCTTGCTTTTCTGCATCACATCTTAAGCTCAGAATATAGGAATCACCACACTCGGAGATGAGGCTCTGTGCATACAGAGTCCCCAGAGATGCCTTCCCCTTTGGCTATGCTCGTTGGTATCATAACTTCAGCTCCATATTCTGACACCTGTCAAAGCCAACTGGGCACACATTCCTCCCTGTGGGCACGATCTCTGTAATACCCCGCGAAACAGCCCCCTCCACCTCTGTCAACCCCCACCCTGTCTGTCCATATCATTCCACCGCACACGCCTCCTCCTGGCTCCGTCCAAGCAAAAATCCCTGGAGGGTGGAAGAAGGTGCCAAATGTGTTTTTTTTTTATATAGGATTGGCAGTGAGGAAAACAGCATGCGTTTAATTCAAAAGTGAGAAAATAATGATAAGATAAAACCTTTTTTTTAAGTCAGTTTACGCCGTCTTTTGTATTGGTAAACAGACAGCAATAAATGAGGCAGCATGGGGCTTGTAAAGCTTTGTCCATCTTTGATGTGTGTGAAAAGTGTGCTTCCCTTTTGCTTGAATAAAAAAAAACACATTGTATCAGGGCCTCTGTGTGAGAGGGAAAAAGGCTTATGTTGTTTGCAACCTGACAAAAGCAAGTCTGATGATCAAATATGAAATAGAATGGGAATAAGAACCTGGATAAAAAAAAAGATAAAGTCGTGGCCACATGGGCAGAGGTGAAAAAAAACAGCACACAAAAACTCTTTGATTACACACTTTCTAACCCAGAATGTGATGAAACAGCTTCAGATTTTCCTGCAACAGCCCAAGCAAGGGGAATGCAGGGAGGTTTTTGTTTCAGTTTAAATGATCTTAAGCTGAAGTCATGCAGTAAACACTCATTTCAATACTACCAAGATGAAAACCTAAGCGTTTCATTTCTGGTTGGTGTTTGCGTTGGAGATTACATTATTAATCCATGCAGAGAGAGGATTATTTATGGTTCTGTGGTCCAACAGATTCATAGTTGGGACAAACTGGATTGAGGTCATATTCTTATAGACCAGGTTCTGAATGCTCTAGTCTTTAAACTTGTTTTGTATTCAGAAGCGTAGCGAAGCTGCATTTGGGCGACTTATCCTTTCATTGAACGTCTTGGTAATTTATGGGAGAATTTAATATGTAATGTTCCTCTTAATTTCAACATATAGATATTTCCAACTTTTTGCATTGTAATGATGTCTACCCATAGTTCCTTAAGTATGAGATGAGACATCTTGAGGCTGAAACTGGGACTCACATCACCTGCAACCCTCTTTTTTTTCCTGCATTACCTGTCAGAGTGAAGGTTCAGCATTCATTCTTTAAAGGGTCTCAATCAAATGAAACTTAAGTCTATACGGCAGTTGCGAGACTAATCAGTGCACAAACCCTCATTCAAGAATGTTTGGTTGACGGATGAAACACACTGATCACAAGGTCTTTCAAATAATTTAAACACCGTATCCTACTGAAACCAACGCTAGCGCGTCAAATGTTGCAACTTTCTGAGAAATGTGAGCAGATTTTTAGAATTTGAAGTCAGCAACCCTGTCAAGAAAAGTTGGGGTAGTTGCTGGTTTACGTCATGGTTGCATCATTCCTGCTTTTGACAGAACTCCTTATGTGTTTAAGAACTGCCAACTATTTCGGAGGAGAAATACTTTACCATTTATGCTCGCTACATTCATTATCTACTAAATTTCTTTTTAAAACGTCCTATTTGGACATTTCTGTCTTGCTTTCTTTGGATATACAAGCATACCCAGACACTTTTTAGCTGTGATTAACTTATTATGAGGTAAGAAACCCACAGTTCAAAGCCAATGCTTTGATTTCACACAGATCAGGCTCTGTTCTTCTCAAAAACATGGGAGGAATTAACGCTGCACTGGAATAGAGAACAGACTAGAAATCTTCCACTTTTACGGTAAGTATTACTCACCACCCTCGGTTATGAGAAGGTATTAGATTTCTTCTGTTTTTTGTTGAGCATCAACACAAAGTAAAATGTGTTAAAAATAACACACACTGCCAGAGCATTATGACAGCCTGGCAAATATTAAGAAATTGTCCTCAAGACAGTTTGAATAAAGAACATTTGAGGCACCGAAGTATTGTTGTTGTCCTGTGATTACAGGAGAATTTGATTATCCAGTAGAATGAAAAGAGTACTTGAATTATGAATAATATATTCTCCTGATTTATGGATATTTTCTCCCAATATCAAACAAAGTGAGATTGTTTGTAAAATATAACTTGAGAAAAACGTCCATATTGTGGCCTTTTTTTTCTGACATGTTCGACCACGTGGTGGCGTTCAAGTTCACAACCTGATTGGTCTGTATGAGGTCACAACAACACGCCCTAAGACAAAGCCTTCATCCTGCCTGGTCCTACGTGGTCTGTCAAGGTATGGGGACATGTGCCAAACGTGGGGCATTTAATTTCTAAACGAATGCCTAAAAATATCCGGTATTTTGGTCACTTTGCACTTCTACTCTATGTGTGAGGTTAAAACAGAATCTTAAATGCAACAAATAAGTAAAAAAACGTCTCTTCTGGAGAACCCGGAGAGGATTACCATCAATACACCTGATTTTAACCTGTTTTAAATGTCAAAATGGATAAATGAGTGTCTGGAAGGGCCAATGTGGTGTTTACAGCCAACAACTAAATAATTTTTGCACTCTCAGCGGTTCATTCTAATGTCCTAATTACCTGAAAATAGCAAAGCATTGCTCATCTAATTAACATGGGGGTTTGAAATCTGAGGTAAGTGAAAGCTGGAGAAATTTGCAGCTCGTGCGTCCAAGCTATTGGATGACGACTCGGACTAGCAGCCTCCCAACGGCCGGGGAGCTGTCCCACCTCCTCCCGCCCCTTTGGCGAGCTGTGATTGGATACGCGGCTCGTCAATCCCCGCAGCGCCCAGGTTAGGTTGCCCCGCACCGTTAAGATGCTCAATTGATGGGCGTACGGAGCGGTGCGTTCGGGAGGGGGGGGGTGGAGTGGGGGCGGAGGTGGAGGTGGTGTTGGTGGGGGGGAGAGATACCCTTTACGCGTTCCATTGTAGCAAAACAAAACCATGTTTTGTCCTGATTGTGTCACAGCTTGTTGCAGGTTTCTCCTCTACAAACCTCCCGGAGCGCAGCTGGTTTCTCCCCCCCCCCCCCTTTTTCCTCGCTCCCTCCCCGTTTCCCTTCACCCGTTGAAACGCGGCTTTGACGATGCTATCAGGGCTCTTTAAAGGGGTAAAAACAAGAGAAGACCCCAACAGAACAACACACGGCAGCTAGCCGCTGCTCGCTCGCTATCGCCCGCGTTTATGAGCTCAGTTCACCTGAGAGGGGTCGACCGTGGATTTTTGCACTCCGACGGGGATCGCACCTGCCTTTGGGGAGAGGGGGGGGGGAAGAAGAACTCGCCATCCGGAGCACATGGATCCCTCTCGTCGGACGATCCGCCTCGTCGCGCCGTCATGGAGCGTTCCGTGGACCCGTCACGGGGCTTCGAACCTGCTCGAGTTTGAGGATGACAGCTGATCGCCCCTCCTCTCCCTGGACTTAGGATAAAAACGCGCCCCCTCTGAACTCGGACGCCTTTTAGCTGGAAGTCTCCCGGAACGCCGGGGCTCGATGAGGCGCGCGCAGGGCGCTGTGACGTTTGGCCGACTGGCCCCCTAACCTTTTCCCCCGACCGGGGTCCCGTTCCGTCCACGTCCCGCCGAACGTTCCACCGGCGTCAGGATGTCCTAAAGACGGTCCCTCTATCATTTGATTTTTCTTTTGCCCGATACGAAAGATCAAAATCATCCATCAGCGCTAGAAATCCGTCTGATCATCCCTCCATATGGAAAGTAAATTTCAACCCCCTGCTCCCTTTGATACTTTCCGCTAAAGCTAAGACTGCCGGGGGATGATCCTTGAGTATCCGATAAAATAATCAGCGTCGCGGTGTCAACAAGGGCTTGAGCTGTTGGGGATTTGTGTAGATTATCGCCAGAGAGCTATTTTGTTCCCCAGGCCACACTCTTTAACAGAACTTGGCAGCTTTTTTTTTTCCTCCCATCTGCAGCCTTTTCCCTGCTTTCCCCCCTGCCGTCTGTCAACGAGGAAAGCTTTGGAAGCGGAGGAGGAAACCCGGGATAGCATCCGGGAGTGATGCCCTCCGCCCAGGTGTCCGGAGCCAGCTGCCGGGGCCGGGTTACGTGTCGTGGATGTGGGGGGCCGTGGTGAACACTCCCTGTTTCCACGCAGGCCGTTCCAGCAGGGATGCCGTCACCGTGACCAGATCGGGGGTCCGTTAGCGCTCAGCCTCCCACCCCCCCACCCCGAACCGCTCTCCCGGAGCCGTTTTAGAATCGTCTACCCGGGCGGCCACCGGAGGATGTTGCAGCGAGGATGCTGCGCTTCCCCGTGAAGAAGATCCGGAAGCAGTTCAAGCTCCTGCTGCTGCTGGTGCTGCTCACGTCGGCCGTGTGGTTCACCTACCTGCACATCAACCAGGGCAAGACCATCAAGTTGCACTTCAACTATGGAAAAGGTAGGTTTTTACTCAGGAAAAGCCCTGTTTGACTTCCCTTAAAGTTTTCTTACTAGAGTTTTAACTTGCATTTAAGACATTAAAAGTGCTCTTTTTTCATAGTAACAAGGCTTCAGCAAGTAATAGCAGAAACCAGTGGGAAGGGGGGGGTTAGTATAGTGGTGAGTGGGGAGATCCACATGTATATATTCTACTTTGTAAGTTGCTTTGGATAAAAGTGTCTGCTCAATGCATAAACATAAACCAAAAAGTCAACAGTTTGTGCATCCTGTGGGAGCAGAGCAGACTTACCTGGGTGTAATAGTACCTTCTTTGATGATGAAGCTTTCACAAAGTTGCCACAGTTTGTGTAATGTAACTCCTAGGGAGCAATAGTTGCTGACAGGTAGGATTGCTTGTGATTAGGCAGGTGTTGACATTGCAAACTCCAATTCTCTGCTACATTTGCACAGGTTTTTATGACAAATTCCCCCGGTCCGCCCCCCAGTCACAGACTATCCCTTGCGTGTGTGATGAGACAGGCCAGATATTACTGCCAGGGGACGTAACAAAGAGCGGCTATGCACGTCTCATGAATTAACTATCGTTTCCTCCTCAATGCTAAGTAAAGAACACCGCCGTCCTGGGCCGGGTCCAGAGCCGGGCCGTGGCCTCCAGCATTAATAATCAAAGGGCTGTTCATGAGAGGCGCCTGAAAAGCGGCCCTGCCCTGCGAGCCTGTGGCAGATATCAGGGGTTGGGTAACACACGGTGGGGGTGGGGGGTGGATTCCCACCTGATGCTCTGCCTCCGACGCTGCGGTGTGGCCGGCTGGTGCCGGTCTCAGGTACGAGTGACCTAATGGCCGCTTAACCACGGCTTCACCTCCGGCCGATGGCGGACATCAGCTGCCACCGTAAGATGATACGCCCCGGTTGCCACGTCCTTGAAGAGTGTGCACGGCACTTCGGAAGTTCACACCCCGCTGACTGACACGTGGGACTGATTCCACATTGTGTGATCTCATCTGGGGGATTCTCCCAGCGACAGGCTAGACGTCGTTTCCTGTCAACAAGGGTCGTGAATCACATGCGGAGTTCGATAGTGAGCTGGACGGTCGACTGTGAACGTATGCCACTGCCTACTTTCCTTTAGGGACAAAGAGGGAACTTTGCCGGGCTCTGAATGGACTTTTTGTGCATCTCGGCATGTAGCCGGGTGCACATGGATGCACACGTCGGGCTCCTCTGTGCTGATGTCACACAGCACAGACTCTCCGGTCTCCTTTACTCTGATTGCGCGTCCATTAATTATTCAAAGTTGTTTTTAACCCAAAGTTCACAAAAGTGCTCCAGTTTCTTCTCATTCTCTGCAAAGCAAAAACGACGTCCTGATGTACTCGTCTTCCTCTAAGGCCCCCCCTCCCTTCTCGGAGATCTGCCTGCTAAAGCTGTCTGCTAAGGAAGGAAGATGTTACGGCGTTCTGTGCTGGCCTGTGTTAATAATCGACTGTCTTCCATTTAGCAGGCATCTGAGCAGGTCAACTCACTTAACCTCTTATGAATAACATGTCGCCTCTTGGAGGAAGGGGTTTCTAAGTGAGTTGTAACCATTATGGGGAAAAAAATGGGCTGGGTGAAGTGTGCAACTATTCCAAGGGGCTGGAAGTTTGTCTGTCATTTGAAAATCTTTTCTTCATTCTCTTCACATGTGTGGGAAAGGTAAAAGAAATATAACAGTTTTGTTTGGCCTGAATTCTCCTCCTTTTTGCATGAAATGTGAATTTCTAAATAGTTTTATTTTTTGGTTTATAAAAGAGCAAAAAAACAAAGTAATATTTCCTTAGGTTATTGTATTAGAAACCATATGATGCGCGGGGTGTTTGGTGACGCAGCCTTTGTGAGTGGAACATGGCAAAGTATGGAAAATGTTCGAGTGAGTTGATTATCGATATCCGTTTGCATGCGTACTTAAAAAGGCTGACGGGCACACCATTACTCAGGAGTGACATGGGTCAGTTTTTCACGGTGTGGTCACAGTCACTTTGAAGTACCCTGCATCCATTTTGGTTCAGATTTGGCATCATTCAGAGCACTAAGCCGGCCACTGTGCTGCACAGGGATGTGCGCAGCTTAGCTAATCAGCACAGGAGGGAGCTGTGGGAAAAACTGGCGATAGAGCGGCGTTTGGCGGTCCACTCAACATTCTATTATCTTATAGCACGTCGAATGAGAAATGAGATTATGCAAGAGAAGTATCTGCTGTGAGGAGGAAGGCACGTATGAGTTGCGGCTTGTGAAGTGAGGAGTGTCAACTGTAACTAAGGGCAAATAGAGCTGTTTTTTTAAAAAAAATCTCTAGAATTCTTCAAGTTGGAGTCAGTTTTGTTTCTGTGAAGATTCTTTGTTTGAAAAGAAAAACATTATCTGGACATGACTTGAAGGCATGTGCAAATAGACAGCTGTCTTCTTTTTGTGGGGAATTATTTTTCTGTCAATAACACGGGTAAGAGGCCTTTAAAAAAAAGAATCGATGGGGCCGTAAGCATTGCCATGTACACTGGCCTGAAAGCTAAGGTAGCCGTTGCACCTCTGGAGGTGAGGGGAGCCAAAAAGATGTAATTAAACAGTTTTTCAATTCCGTGCTGGCCAGGCTGATCTTATTTCATCAGAATTTCAATGAGGAAGTGTTTTGGCAGGCTGTGCTCTGATGCATATGAGATGAGTGCCACATTTATGTGACCACCCGGTTGTACAGCAGCCCCCTGTTTCCCTGCATCAACAAGTCCACCGGGGGAGGGAGGGGGCGGCTGGCCTCTGCACACAAGCCTCTATTGATTAGCTGAGACTACACACGTGTGGGCACATACTCCGCACATACACTCAGCCACCTCCAGACAAACACACATACGTGCGGCCTGTGTTTGTGAAGCAACACATCACGCTTTCATATCGTCTAATCCCCGAAAAGACGAGGAGGAAGTCTGACTCGGGAAGTTCCCGGGGCCTCACCAGATTGGCTGCTTGGTCTCCAATAGAGACAGCATATGGGCGAAAACTAACTAATGGTTAAGGCTCGTCTGATAGATTTCGATGAGGAACGAGTGTATGTAAATATCCCGTCGGAATCTAAAAGTAGAACGGTTGGAACTTACGGATGCAGAGGCAAAGCAACCCGCTCACACAGGAGCAGTCAAACACCTGCTTGTAGTTTGTTTGGCTTAAAGTTGGATCTGGCTTGTTGTCTCTCAGCTGCGGCAGCAGCCTCAGGCCGGCTCGCTGTCATGGCAACCATGCCCTTACGATGTCACTCTTCCTAATTTTAGCCGCTGTGGTTCTCACAGTCGGTCAGCGTTTACCTCAAACAGAAATGGTTAACAGAAAGCGCCTTGTTGGGCGGCGTTGGCTCCTAAACCTGCCGGGTGCCTTCCTTCACAC
The DNA here is from genome assembly GCA_013363375.1 of Menidia beryllina. NCBI lineage: Eukaryota > Metazoa > Chordata > Actinopteri > Atheriniformes > Atherinopsidae > Menidia > Menidia beryllina. Next base: position 916,615 of record JABUIW010000069.1, on the reverse strand, counting down.
TCAATGACCGTTTGTGGGAGAGAGAAATAAAAAAAGAAAGGCACAACATAGTTGAAAAATTTGAACCTGTAGCGGACTTTTCTAGCTATTTCAGGTGCGTTTGTGTGACGGTTAGAGTCCGCAGGCCTTTGTGAGCCGAACCCCCCCCAGCCGGATAGAGACGGTTAAAAACTGCTGTCTGTCTATTACTGTGGAAGAAAGGTAGGAATCAGGTGGAGAAATTCAGATCTTTTTTAATTGCTGTGCTAGTAATATTGTAGTTTGTATTCTTCCAGTGATGCTGTTTAAGTGAACATATTGTCATTTCCAGCTTTGTTCTGGTTACTGCTGCAGGGAGCTGAATATTTACTGCCATCGTAAAACTGTGTTTTAGAATCTGTGCGTCTGTCTCTGCTGTCACCACTCAAAAAAACAACAAAAAAAACAACAACAAAAAAGCCCCCGCGTTTTAACAAAACGCCCTTTCATTTGGAGCTCCTGACATCTTATTACCGGGTTTTTGAACGCTTGTGTCACAGAGCGTTCAAACGGGGCAGCGGGTTTATTGTGGGCTCGTGTCCTGGGATCTGCTGCGCGTACCATCCCGAGCCCCGTCATGAATCTGCCCGGCCGCGGCTTATCTGACCGGCACAGTAAATCTCTGTGGCAATTCCACGGCGAGCATGAGCAACACTCGGGAGGCCAGAGGAACCGCCCGGTGAAGGTGGAGAGGAAGAGGGTGGCTTTTATGTGTGTGTGTGTGTGTGTGAGTGTGTATGTTTCATGTCAGATTTCTGGACAGGCTCATTTTGGGTGTCTGTTTGTCAATTCCTTCCGTAAGTAGTGCCGCATTGTGTTTCCTGCCTCCAGGTGAAGCCCCCTCTTCGAGCCACTAGACGTAATTTAAAAAGGGCCCCTGAAACATTTCACACTCAGCATGTGCTACATTCACATCCCCGCTGTGCATTTCATGACTCATAAGTGTTGCTGTTGTTGCTAACAGATGTGGGGAGAGCTCGGAGGTGTGTGTGTGTTTGTGTTGTGTGTGTGTGAGAAGAAAGAGAGGGGGGGGGGTGCGGGGTTTGGGTCAGTGAAAGCACAGGGAAAAAGTCACAAATGTCCAGACTTTGTTAACCCCGGGGTTAATGAAATTTGTGTTGGCCTGCCTAACGAGCCACCGTCAAGGTAGCGGCTCGGCCCACATGCAGATGACAGCTCTGGCCCGGTGCCACGGCCCTGCCGCAGGAGGTTTGTCTCTCTATTTGTGAGGGTGCGCGAGTGAAAGAGAGGTTCTGTGTGCAAGGAAGCAGATGCGTGCAATTTTTCCTTCTAGATGCATATATACATATATATATATATATATATATATTTATATATATATATATATATATATATATATATATATATATCTATGTGTGTGTATGTGTGTGTTTCGGTTTGCTTGCTGCATGTCCCGGAGAGTGCACGCACTCCTGCTATTCGCTGCCGTCCGCACCTTAGGCGCAGTGTTTGGCTGGGTCGAAGGGGAAGCAGCTGAATGACGGCACTGTCTCCCTGCTGGCACGCTCGCCGCGGGCGCCCGGGGAGGAGCGGCGGGGCAGAAGAAGGACACCCTTTTTACGCGTAACAGGTGGGACCTGCAGCAGGATGCGTCGGGGGAGGACGTGTGCCCGGACTCACAACGACCCCGGCCCCCTTCCACGAGGGGCCTAATCGGTGCAAACCCCTTCATGTTCCCGGTTGCCAAACGCACAGAAGTTCACGTTCGAAACGCCGCTCAGGTGTTGCTTCCAGCAGGATGCCCGCTAATGCTGCGATCACATTGTTTAACAACGCCATTAAGATTTAATTAAGACCAATTTCCCTCAGCAGAGACTCATAAAAACCCTCACGGTTTGGACAATTTACTGGAGACTGCTGGGAGACTCGGGAGGAGAGCCGGGTGAATCGGAAAGCAAAGAGAATGAGTTTGTGGGTTTATGAAGTGAGGAGCGGGGAGGAATGGGAGCCAGGGAGACAGAAGTTAGGCGGGATTATTGACTGGAGACGACCGCGATCCCTGTCGTGATGGGATTTGTCAGTTTCCCTGTTCTCCGGCTCGGTTCCGCTCTTTACTCCCCACCTCTGCAGAGGGATTTTCTTTCATAGGGGTTTCTATGCTGCACTGGGCTGTATCAGCTCTGGTGTTGCCTTACAGTAAATGATCCAGACCTTGCGGGATTTCAATCAATCATCAAAGAGCGCGTCTCCGTGCTCCCTGCTCCTCAGAATGAGCTCTCTGTAGTGGTAGTTAATGGAAAAGGTCACCTCTCCCCAAGGCTGTGCTGGTTCGCAACAAAGGCAGAGAGAGGATCAGAGGAGAGGGATGGATAAACCTTGGAGACGGAGTGGCTGACTCCTGGCAGACAAAGGTGCCGGTTGCATTGTAATCAGCTTTGTGGGTTTCTGGCCACAGCCCCGCTGATAAGCCACAGGAGGGGAAACATTTCATATAAGAGAGTAAATTGACCAAAACTTGCTTGTCTCTGAGTGCATCTCTCTCTGTTGTTTTCACTCTCTCTCCCTTTCACCCCGCTTACTTTTAAAATCACTTTCATGTGCATTCTTATTACTCATGGTACACTTATGAATATTTACACATTTGCAGAGCCGTAGGTGGGATAGGAATTCATCTCATTTAAGGAAGCTTGCACAGCAAAGTGAGTGGGAGAGTTTGAGATCTCTGGCTCGAGTTGGGAAGGAACTCAATTTTCATATTTTCTTTACAGAGCCACAGTGAATTGATGAAACCAGTCGCAGAAGACATTAGTGATTATAGGGTTACCCATTTCTCCACGGTTGATTTGACAAAGCACCTTGCCGTGTAAAAGAAAAAAATGACGTCTTTTCTTTTCGCCTGTTGCCTGAAGTTGACTTGAATTATTTTCATATTTTATCTCCCTAGAATTTTCTTTTCTTTTTTTGTCTGCAACTGATTCCCTCCATGTTTGTTTTTGGGCACAGCGTTGCAGTGTGGCAGGAGAGGCGCGGAACAGAAAGAGAGAGCAAAAGGGCTGTACTTTGTCATTCCTTTGTTCTGTGTCTCAAAGGCCTGCTCGCCGGCTTGATTAGCATGTGAGCTGCTTTGTGGAGGAGTGCGGCATCTCTCTCTGAGGGCTGTCAAACACTGTTTCCTTTATTCTATTCCGTCCAGTCATGAAGAAAAGGTTTCAAGAGAAACTTTCCAGTTTACTCTGGAGCTCTGTTTGTATAACTGCATGCTGCCTTTGAGAGGAGTCCCAACAGCTCTCCACGGTACCATTTTGGTTGCGTAGCTACTGTTCCAAATTCTTCTCATCTTTTTTTTTACACTTGCAGGCGGCACTAAACTAAGCCCGTTGAACTACATAATTATTGTCAGTTGCATCGTTTACTTATTATTGGAATGAGTTCTTTTTACAATTTACATAGATTATGAGACGGAAAATGAGGAAAAATGAAAACTAGATTTTCTTCCCAATGCTTTGGCATCCCAGAAATGACACATATTGCAAAATTATGTAATCTGAGTTTTGAACAATTGTAATTTTTAACACCAGATCCCCAACAATCATGCTCAGCGGTCATCAATTTGTTGCATCTGTTCATTTGATCTCATAGGCTTTAAATTCTGTTAGTTTATTCTACATGTGTGTGACCACCTCAGTTTTAATGAGAGCAAGTATTGAAAATGTACAGGAAAAAAAAAACTGGATCCCAACAGTGAAAACGCTGTACAACTTTCTCATAACTTGCTATTAATTCTTAGAGTGCAGCTCGTTCTTTCCCCTCTGCTAGTCTTCTCCTATAGCACATCACGTCAAACATAGTAAAAACTGGAAAAAACACAAATAGAAACATTAAAAGCAGTCAACCAGCTGTATTGCTGTGATTTGATCAGCAGCTTATTGTTTGAGAATAATATGTTCAACCATTTCAAACGCAGAGATGCCTGCTGCATCTTTTTTTCTCTTCAGTGTTGCAGTTAACATTGAGACTGTTTGCTGCCTCATCGCCTTGCTTATACAGTGGCACGCAGAAAAAAAAGCCTGTCCTACCCCCTCACCCCCTTATCTGTCATATCTGGGCTGCATTTGTCTATGATTCTCAGTATGCTCTTTCTCTCTTTAAACCTCTCCTGAGTTCCAACATCTGGTTTTAAAGCAGCTTTACATCCACAAATGAGATGTGGGACAAAGGTAGGCTTTGCATCGGCACATCAGACTGATTCCGCTCTATTATCTCTCCGTCAAACACTTATTGCTACTGCTGCCCTGTTAGCAAAAGTAAGATTTTCAGCTTTCTGGGGAATGTAGGACCAGCAGTGACCTAAGGCTATACACTTGGATGTTGCTTTTTTTCCCCTGAACATGTAGCTTATGTTGTGGAGCCGGGGGAGGAGAGAAAACAGCAGAGGTCGTGAGAGGAATATAGTACAGTAGTTTACTGGAACGTGGAATATTGTTTTTCAAGTGCTGTATTTGACGTGGGCTTATAAATGGCCCGATAAATCTCTGCATGAGGTATTGGAAAATAATATGGATGCACTTCTGATTGAAGTCAGATTACATGTGCTTTTGTATGTAGGCTGAATTGGCACACTCATCACACTGGCCCAGAGATCAAGTTTTGCCGTGTGCATGAAACACAAAGCAGAACCAAACAGAAATCTATCTCCTGAATTCATCTCTCTTTCAGCAATAAAAGATGAGTCTCGATAAGAACTTGGTGCATTTACCCACTGATGTAGCAAAAGTTGGAAGTCAAACAGAAAAGGGCTAAAGGTTCCTACTAAAGGTATTTCTGTGCTGGCAAGGCCTTCATTTCAACAAAAAGATGGAGGTTTCATAAAGAAACTGAAAGGCTCTGACATTTTTATCGCCTGATCAACAAGTTTCTGTCTCATGGCGATTCTTAAAAATCCCCTTGAAAGACACTCAGATTTTTCTCTATTAAGCGTCATCAAGGACGCACATTTTTTAGGAGTAAGTTCTGAAGTGGATGCGGTGAACAAGTTCAAATTAATAGTTTAAAGAGTAATTTCCCACAAAATGGTGTTTTAACTGTGTTTATTACTCTGTATTAACTGCAATTAAGGGAAAAGCTCTTTGAAACACTAAAAGGCATGATAATTTCAGTTCCATTGCGAAGGTTTTCTCTTCCTTTTGAAACTCGTTGAGTTGAAATTTCCTGACAAAACGTGATGCGGATTATGCTGAACTAAAATCACTGGAATCGCTTTGTGAAGCACTGAAAATGAAAATACCCTAAAAGCACTCACCAAAACCAAGGTATTTCAGTTAGAAAATATACATGCTTTTGTTTGAATTTTTATTCCAAAATATAGAAGATACACTATATTGCCAAAAGTATTTGCTCACCTGCCTTGACTCACATATGAGCTTAAGTGACATCCCGTTCCTAATCCATAGGGTTCAATATGACGTCGGTCCACCCTTTGCAGCTAGAACAGCTTCAACTCTTCTGGGAAGGCTGTCCACAAGGTTTAGGAGTGTGTTTATGGGAATTTTTGACCATTCTTCCAGAAGCGCATTTGTGAGGTCGCACACTGATGTTGGACGAGAAGGCCTGGCTCTCAGTCTCCGCTCTAATTCATCCCAAAGGTGTTCTATCGGGTTGAGGTCAGGACTCTGTGCAGGCCAGTCAAGTTCATCCACACCAGACTCTGTCATCCATGTCTTTATGGACCTTGCTTTGTGCACTGGTGCACAGTCATGTTGGAAGAGGAAGGGGCCAGCTCCAAACTGTTCCCACAAAGTTGGGAGCATGAAATTGTCCAAAATGTCTTGGTATGCTGAAGCATTCAGAGTTCCTTTCACTGGAACTAAGGGGCCAAGCCCAGCTCCTGAAAAACAACCCCACACCATAATCCCCCCTCCACCAAACTTTACACTTGGCACAATGCAGTCAGACAAGTACCGTTCTCCTGGCAACCGCCAAACCCAGACCCGTCCATCAGATTGCCAGATGGAGAAGCGCGATTCGTCACTCCAGAGAACGCGTCTCCACTGCTCTAGAGTCCAGTGGCGGCGTGCTTTACACCACCGCATCCGACGCTTTGCATTGCACTTGGTGATGTATGGCTTGGATGCAGCTGCTCGACCATGGAAACCCATTCCATGAAGCTCTCTGCGCACTGTTCTTGAGCTAATCTGAAGGCCACATGAAGTTTGGAGGTCTGTAGTGATTGACTCTGCAGAAAGTTGGCGACCTCTTCGCACTATGCGCGTCAGCATCCGCTGACCCCGCTCCGTCAGTTTACGTGGCCTACCACTTCGTGGCTGAGTTGCTGTCGTTCCCAAACACTTCCATTTTCTTATAATACAGCTGACAGTTGACTGTGGAATATTTAGGAGCGAGGAAATTTCACGACTGGATTTGTTGCACAGGTGGCATCCTATCACAGTTCCACGCTGGAATTCACTGAGCTCCTGAGAGCGACCCATTCTTTCACACATGTTTGTAAAAACAGTCTGCACGCCTAGGTGCTTGAATTTATACACCTGTGGCCATGGAAGTGATTGGAACACCTGATTCCGATAATTTGGATGGGTGAGCAAATACTTTTGGGAATATAGTGTACGTTCGACTGAAGGACTCAAGAAATGTAAGCAGTGTGAAGAAAATAATTCAATACACCAGCAAACTGCCATGATAATATTCTTGTCTCAGTCTTCAAGGGCTTTTCCTATTATAATATCATTGTACACATGGAGGCAAAGCATGACTAACTGCTTTCGTCTCCCTCAGACCACTCTGTGAACTGCAGCATTCCACATTAGCTGCCATCCCTGTTTTGAAATAATCCACTTTTGAGCTAAATTTGCTGTAGCAGATCTCTGTTTCTGCTATTTCTTAACCTCGCTCTTCAGTTTGACTGAATCACACCGAATCAGGGGGACAAGGTGTGAACGTGCCAGGCGCATATTTTCTACCTTTTCAAGTGCTAGATTAATTAGCCGTGCGTAAAAATGCCTGCCAAGGCCTTAACAAAAGCTTTTGTATGACTCTGTTCGAATTGCCGCCGACACTTTGCACAGACTAAAAGCGTGTGAGCGGCCGGTTTGCGGAGTTGCGGCCCCGTCGTCGTTGTGTGTTGCCGAGATCTGAACGTACGGCAACTTTCTCTGGCAACTTTTTTTTTTCTCCCATACCTATCCAGCATAGGGGCCTGTATTAGTGATGAAGCAGGCGATAGTGAAGCTTTGGCTTCTCTGCAAATGCGGTTAGTGCAGCGTGATAGCACAGAGCAGACCTTGTCTCCCCCTCTCCATCTCGCTCTCCTTTTGCTCAGCGCTAAAGGAATGCTGATTAGCACGCCTCTTCATACTAATCTGCTTTCAGCCCACACATTTGCAGGATGAAATGCAAACTCTCACGCACATGCATAGAAAGTGAATACGAAAAAGAGTAATTTGTTTTTTTATGAGTGCCCTCCACGTTGTTGGGGCTCTGAATCAAATAATTCATCCAATCAACAAAGCTTCTTCGCTGCCGAGCGTGAGTCCTCCTAATTCAAATGGAGTCGTCACAGGCTGAAGTGAGTTCTCCTTATCACACGCAAGCGAAGGCCTCATTCAGCCAGGTTACGTTCATAGATTTTTTTCCAACCAACACGGCAATGCTTATACTATGGACTAATCTTTTTTTTTACACTTATAATTCATGCTGTTTGCTGGGCTTTGTATGTTCTTGGTCTTTTTTTTTATTCAAAGACCATTCAAGACAAGGAACCAAAATGAATTTAAGATAATCTGGTTACACGCTGAGTCAAAGGGGGTTGGATGAATAATAAACGGATGCCCAGGTCAGCTGAAACATTATCAGATATCAATCTCAGAGGCTCCATTGAATCTTTGCCAGTTTTAGAATGTAATTGGAGTACTTTCTGCCATTTTGCACGTCTGCAGATCGGCACCAAGGACACACAGCCCGGAAACTTTTAGATTTTAGATTAAATAGGGGCTGACTCCGCCTACAGCGAGGTCCTGTATAGCCTGACAGCAATTTAGGAAGTCCTTTGAAGCCATTTTCAAAAATGTGTCCCGAGCCGGAAAAAGGTGTGCCTTCAACTCACACAGTGTTCTGTGGAAGGATGCAGAGGCCGAGGTGTCAGGGTGGATCCACTGGCACGGGAAGTTCTAACGGAGTGTGTGTGTGCGCCAGTCACTCAGACGATTCTGCCATTAAGGTTCAACCAATGTGTGAAAAGAACCACTCCGAACAAAGAGGTAACTTCCTGATATTTCTGTCCCTAGTAATGCTACCGTCGAGGGGCTTGATAACCACCAAATCAAGGTCTGGTGGTTATCAGGTGGTTAATTGGAGAATCCCAGATGATCCCAGATGATCCACAGCTTAAATGAGCGCATTGCGCCTGATTTGAAAAAAGATATTAAGAAATGTGTAAAATGATTTACACTTTGGGTTTACCACAGGATGTATTTTCCACCCCTCCCTCTCAGAGTTGAAAGCTGGTTTAATCGTATGGCATGTGGTGTTTTTCTGTAACTGTGCCCAGACAGGCAGATCCCCCTCTGACATTTCCACCCCCCCCCCCCCCCCCCACACGTTACACCTTTCATTGTCTCTGGTGTGGCGAGAGAGCGGTGCTTAATTCTGGGCTGGTTTCTGTAGAATCCAGCACCTGCGGTCCTGCTGCAGGCCTCTGTCTTTCTGCCCCCCCCCTCTTCTTTCTCCCTCATTCACACACTCTTAGCTCATTCTCATGCTTCCAGGGTTTCCTATTTTGCTGCCTTGATTCTTTTCCTTCCAGTGTTGCAGTGTTGTGGGAGTTGGCACCTGTGGGACACAGCATTCGCACGTTATCGCGCACACATTTTGGGGCGGAATTTGCGAGCATGCCCCCTATTTCAGCTGCAGGGAACTTAGGTGTGGAAGCATTCAGATTTGCCTCAATGTTTCCAGCTGTGAGGAAAATAGGTGCAGGAGCTGTGGAGACACCAAGATAAATTTAGAGTATCATCAGACTCCAGTTGAGAGAGACAGACCTTTATAGAAGTTTAAGTTAACTGTGCATACCTTAAAAAAACCCTGCAGACCTCTTAAGCAAAATCCCATTTGTGCTTCATTGCATTTAATTGAGTTGTTTTTGCCAATTAATATTGTGTTTTGTGCTAAGATTATGATCTGATACACACAAGGTTGATTCAGGAAGTTTGGAAACCTATTAAACATACAGGCAAAGATGAGCTGGCAGCGGTGTACTGACATCAAATGCTGTGTTTCCATGAAGATGGGAGCCGTGTGTATAGAGTGTGCGTGTGTTTGTGCGTGCTCGTGCCTTTGTATAAGAATGCCGGTGAAAGCACCTGAAGCCCGTGGCAGCTCTTCACTGCCGCATTTTGCTGTCAGCGGGTTGACTCACACAGCTGCTCGTGAGTCAGAGGGGTTTGATGCCTCATCTCCACGAAACGGAGGCTCTCGCAAGCCCGGCGCCACATAAACACAAACAACACACACCAGATTAAAAGTCCGGCTAAAAACGGCAGACGCCGTGGAGCACCGCATTCACCAGCTCGCACGCGGTTATTTGTACTTGACTGTGCATTTGTGGACGTCTGGCCTCACACCCTCATCCTGTTAGCCCCGGGGCGCCTGCAGCTCTCAGCAGCTTCTGTGTTTGCTCGGGACTGAGCGTGTCACCAGCGTCCCATTCACTCGCTCCACCCAAAATCAAAGAATATTGAAATGACCATTGCACGAACCTCCCGAATGCACAACTTGTGATGGAAAACTTTATGGATTTCAGATAAGGTTTTTTTTTTTTTTTTAGAAAACTTACAAACCTATTCCTCTATCTTTGCTGGTCAAACTCCAATATAAAGGCCCACCAGAAAGGCAGCTAGCCTAGCAACTTCTGCAAGAATTAAGTCTTAATCCTCAGAGAATTTTAAGATGACCAAAGATACAAGGGAGGAAGTCAGTCATCAAGGTTGATTATTGTCATTAATTAAAAAACCCATCTGTGATCTAGCTCACCTTATATCAAATTCTGATATGTATCGGATTCAGTGAATTCATGCAAGTAGAGCAGGTCAGGAAACGTTAAGTTAGGTGACAAACTAAAGGAGAATCCTGAGCCCTCTATATGGAGGGGATCTGGGGCCTCTGTTATGCTGTATGAAAATCGTTTCCTTAGATTCCTCATAGCCATACAAAGCCTGCTATGACCCACCTGTGACCGATTAACAATAAGAGTCTCAGCCTGCCATTCTCGCTGAATCTTGAAGCCCTCAAAAAGCCTGCGTAGTCTCTGTCTGTTACCCTCAGCTGTCAGGAAAGACTTTGGAGTGACAGTGAGCACTCAGACTCGGCGCACTCTCTCACCTCCAGAGAATGCGATGCACAAATCTGGATGTAAACCTAAGATGTCTGTCAAACCATCCTCAACCTTTGAAAGATTTACTTATCCTTTCCATGTTGCCCCCCCAGTGGAGGCTCTTATGAAATCTTTACGATCCTGCTGAAACAGACCAGTGGTATAGCTCCATGTTTTTTTTTTCCAGCACATATTAGTGAAGGGAGAATTGAAGAGGATGGTTGAAATATGTGGTTTTTAGTCACTTAAGGAAGACAAATGGATGGTGACGTTGGTAACATCTTTATCTCCTCTTGTCACGCTTTATATTTTTTATCAACCAGTCATTTTTGTGAAAAGGTGGAGCTGTAGAGCACAGGTTCAAACAAAAATACCCTGAAGGGGCCATCCAGATGCTATTTTTTCTCTCATTTCTTTTTCTAATGGCACCGTCTTTTTAATTTAAGTTCCTTTTTTTGTTTTGTGTCTCTCAGCTCTCCCTGCAGTACTCTATCCGATTTGCTACTTTTCTGGTTGGGGTGTCAGACATAGCCTTCAGTGCTTTTTTGGTGCTGCGTTAATGCTCCCATGTAACCATGCATTAAGTGGCATTTCCCTTGTAGACATCAAGATAGTTCCCCGCTCATAATTAAGCTTTCATTTCTTCAGTTAAACATGCTTCTTCCTTCGTCTGATTAGTCTGGTACACATCTTTAATCTTTACCACTGACAATGACACAAGGTGGAATATGAAGAGACATTATTTTTGTTTTTTTGAATCACAGTTACTAATTATTTGGCACTTGCACACTGCTCGCAGTGCACCCAGACATGACACACACACATACACACACACACACAGAATCATTCACACTCAGAATAAGCACGAATGTACCTGCCCTTCATATTTCCTTCCCAAGAAGGCCCATTAAATATCCACTTATTATATTCTCCGGCAAGTCCGTGGACGAAGTGTTCAGAGTAATGTATTCTGCCAAGTATTCTCAGGAGTATCTGACAGACAATATGGGGCTCAGTGAATTCCCCAATTCATAATCCAATTTCATAATTCACAAGTCCACCATCCTATCCGCTTGCCAAGTTGAGAGCAGCAGGAGCCCAGACGGATATGCGCACTGACGTGTGGACTGTCAGCGAGCAGAAGGGGGAAGAGTTTTGTGCAGCTGGCTGCTCTGAATGTACAAGCAAGTGGAGTTTAAAAACTCTCGTCTTGCAAGTCTGACTCCCCTCTCCTCACATAGCGCAATGATGTAACCAGATGGAGGTCTTCACCTTTTCAAATCTAATAGTGCTTGTCATTAGTAACACAAGCCCTCCAAGTCTCAGAGTCTCCATCATTAGTTTTTTTTAACGTTAATTGCCGTTTTTTTTTTGGGTAAAAAACATTTCCCTGGAGTATCTTTGTGGTTGGTGGATGTGGATGTGGAGGCATGCTGAAATGTGCGGCGCCCCTCCCGACCAAACCCGACCTCGTTAAAGCCGTACGTGGCAGTGGCTCGTTCCTTGGCTCCGAACTCAAATGTCTTGGCAGCCATTCATGGGTACACAAGCGTGATATTGAATCACACAAAGAAAGAGAGCTCTGATTTCCCCACTGGGTCTGGCCTCGGTGGCTCCTTGCTCTCACCCCTCCCTCCCTCCACACATGGGGTGGCACAACAACACAGCGTGCGCCGGAGGAAGGAAACTGGGATGATGTAACCGAGGACCAGGGGCAGCACACTAAGACAATGACAGGTCCCTCACAGCGCTATTGTTGTCTTCACTTTTCTTTCATATCGGAGCTTTGACTTTTTTTTTTTCTTTTTAACCTTCGTAAGCGTGATTTGACATAGTTACGTTATTCCTATTCTGCTATTTATTAGCAGGCTGGCTCATAGACCAGAAGGGAGTTGTTTAATCAGCCTGGTTGGATTGAATTAATCAGAGAACAGAAAAATAATCTAATTATTTGTTTTTTCCCCAATTAAAAAACAAAAACTGATAACGTGTGAGCCACACAGATTCTTCTGAACATATGAACAAATATTTTTCCAGAGATTCAAGCCTTAAATGCTGAAGTATAAAGAGATGAGTCCCATTTTTTTAAATGATCTTTTCTACTTCACAGTTTCTTTTATTTTCATTGTAGACAGCATAGGCCACACGCACACGCACACACACACACACACGTACACACACACATACACACACCACAGAAGCAAAAAATACCTGTTCACATCTAAATTTAGCTTTAGATTGATGAAAAATATTAATTCTATTCACTCTTTCTTAACGCGGCTGTTATGGAACATTTTTGGATCACTGTTGGAAACCAAAAATTGCAAAGGCCACCCTTAGATAAAGGGAGAGCTAAAGCCTGTACAATTCTAGCCGTTGAGAATACTGTATCCTGTGATGCTGCTGATGCACTTCATGGCTTGTCAAGTTGATTAGTTACCCTCATAACGAGAGGAGGGAACTAACTGTCCTTGTGTCAGACCATACATACCGGGGTTTTCTTTGATGCTGCTGAGGAGTCAATGGGGACTTGTTCCTGCATGTGACACATTTTTTCATTCTTCACTTACTGCGGAGGAGGTGTGAAAATCGATGTCTTTTAACTCAGACGAGCAGCAATTCAGAGGGGAGCAATGCCTTCATGAATTACTGCCCACGACAGTTAAATTCGGCCAGTTTGTCTGTCGCACAAAAAAAAGGGTGTAGATCTACTCGATATGTTCCTACATATATCATCCCCGGTTGTCCCGGATGGGCGTTTGCTCAGAAAATGCTGAGACGCTTGCATATAGTGTGTTGAACTCTCGCCCATAAAATGTTGCCCTACAGTTCTGTAAAGTTGAGCAGTCTATGCCAAGTCAATTACTTAACTCTGACCTGTGATGGCAGGGAATCAGTGGTGCTCAGGACTTAGTGGAGGTCCAGCTCAGGGCATTACAGTGGTGCTGGATCGAGGTGTAGAGACAGAAACTGTCGGTTTCTTTATTATTCTGTTAAGATCTGTCTACTCAAGCCATTTTTCCTGCTATGTGTAAGTACTTCTGTGCATGAAGCACTGAAACCGAACCACACATTATGAAGACATAACAAAACAAAGTAACGGTGGGGAGTAAAGCCAAAGCAAGACGCTAGAACATCTTGAGTTAATGTCTTACGAGTCGGTGACGTTCCTCTTGCCTCTAGACAACTTGCCAAATGATTCATCATTAGCACCATGTTTGCATTTTATGACTTTCGCCACTTTCAGTTACTCTGTTTTTTTCTGTCCTTTGAGTAAATATTGTTGCATGGTTATGTGCGAGCACGCCAAATAAACGTAACCTTCGTCAGTGCAGCGTCGCTGTCATTGCCCACACAGATGCAGGTGCGCAAAGCTTGACCCGTGTACGCTTCCACAGCAGTCTGTGGAAAGGGCCCAAGCTTTCGTGGGCAAACAATAGGCTTGAGCAGCGTCGTGAGAGAGGGATGAGGATTAGGCCAAACCTCTGGTGGCTCCCTCCAAAGGCCTTTTGTGCGTGTTTGTGAATAGGAACATGGTTAGCAGCTCAAATGATGTATGCTCAGCATCCATCTGTCTCACACGCAGGCCTTACTTTTTCTACATTTTTGACCATTTCATTCTTGACAGTGAGGCTCACGAAGAGCAGACTTATGTGCTATTTATTTATCCTTATGCATGAAGCAATAGACAGACGATTTGACCTTTTTTCTCATCGTTTTCACTGCATCTTCCTTTTCCCCTTGCTTCTCTAATCAGCCAGTCCAGTTGGCCTAGATCATCTGGCCAGTTGTTGTCTTTACAGCTGGCTAAGGAAACACAAAGGGAATCAGCAAATCACGGCAATCGGGGCTTCAGTGTAATTGGCTGCCTCCAGCAGTAATCATGCCCCAGTGTTGCCTGATAATAGTGGTGCATCTCCTCTCTTGATTGTCTAAAGATATTTCAATAAGACGGTATCTATTTTGATCCCTTTTGTTATTGCTATGAGGAAGGAAGCGTATCTAGATGCGAGCCTCGCAAGAGGATCAATTGTGCATGAGCAGAATTTTACCAAGAGAAATCACTTTCTCTTAGGGATTGATTTTAGGTTTAGCCCCTATCTCCTGGGTGCCGTTCACCCCAGCCACACTGTATAATGAATGATTGCATGGGTGCGGCGTATGCACACATTTGCTGGAGTCGTCAGTTGGTTCGCGCGTGTGTTTGTCACTTTGTATCCATGATCAGCAGCCCTCTTCATCTTCTCCAAAGTTGACCTGGTTTCTGGTGTCAAGCGGCACATGGCCGGGGGTAGTGAAGAGGTGCTCCATTCATCCTGAGAGGTATGCGTTTGACAATATCGGCCCACCATTAGGCCCTGTGATGGATGCCTCACAGAGTGCGAGCAGATGGGTGAAGCATGGAAATAGGATTTGTTCAAATATATACTGCCGGAATTCATTCATCCACTACATGTGATTTTATAACAAAATGTGCTTCTCATTTTATTTTCTAGAGTTATACGCCTGGAGCATAACAGTAGAGGAAGTATTTGCAAGTTTTTATAGTGAGTCTTCATAGAATTATGTAGATGGCAGAATGAAAATATTTTCTGGCTCGGCAATACCTGCAGTAGTTGATTTTTAATTGGACTCAGAGATGTAGGACATTTCTTTGTCTGGTGTGTGTGTGTGTTTCTTCGTTAGCGTCATGCTTTCCTACAGCGTCACGTTGTGTGCTTGCATACCCAAAGCAGGCACCCTGCAGTGTGCGCCTGTGTGTTTGTTACCCGCCTCGGTTGTTTGGGCCCGTTTGCACGGATGAATACAATCTGGACAGCGTTCCTTGTGGCTGTAAATGCTATAGTGAGTAATTTCTGTGATCTTCTAACTCAGACATTGCCATGCTCCCAGCAGGATTTTGGAGTTAGTCATTTCCCCTGACGCAGCCTATAGTCATTTCGCTTTGTGCTATAACTAATATTGACACACCACTCTCCACTGTTTCCCGTGACCCGTCCCGTTATGGGCCGAAGTGCGAGCGCTGTTGGCCCATTAGGAGCAATGACCATCATGTGAATTTCCGCCGCTCTGTTTGCTTCCCTGGTGGAGGTTTTTTCTCTTCTTTGGCCCTCGGATCAGCTCCAACCAGTGTAGTTGGTGTCACACTATTTTCAGCGGGAATGTGCTGGTTACCTCAACTGGTTGTTCTGATGGAAACTAGTTTAATGGAAACTAGACTTTATTATAAATTGTTAATTCGCTTGGAGTTGGAAATTGAGGCTGATTTGTCTTTGAAAGTGCATTAGAAGTGGATCTCAAAACTCAATTCAACTTTGTACTTTTTAATGTTTTTATTCTGCTTCCATTTGTACTTTTTTCAATCAGTATTCAAATTTGCATTATAGACAGGGAAGGTTTGATGGCTTTCATAAAACTTTGGAAATCAGATTAATTAATCAGATG
Organism: Menidia beryllina; assembly: GCA_013363375.1. Lineage (NCBI taxonomy): Eukaryota > Metazoa > Chordata > Actinopteri > Atheriniformes > Atherinopsidae > Menidia > Menidia beryllina. The sequence goes on along the minus strand of JABUIW010000069.1, from coordinate 900,810 downwards.
AATATTTTGTTCACTGTTGGTTGGTTTAAAAACTACAGCATCAGTAGATGTAAATTGTTATTACATTTTCAAAAACTATGACTGAGAGTAGTCATATAGTCTCTGTACTATTTTCTCTTGGCATTGTAGGTCTGAGCAGCGTATGGGTTGGTAACAAAAACCCAGATGTTTATCAAACAGTTGTTGACAAACAAAACAGCTGGAAGTAATAATCTCTTGTGTGGATTGTGCCTCTATGGTAAAAGTGCAGTGAATGTCAGTACAGATCAAAGTCTTCTTTCTCTGAAAACACAATTCCTTTTGTCTTCTTTCCACGTATTTTCCCTGCCTCGTTCTCCACTTCAGAGAGACTGCAGACTAAGAAAAGGATGCACGTGAGGGAAATATCGCTGCCGCTGCAGGGTTTGGAATGTACCCAATATATATATTTTTTTGCAGCTGCTTCCTTTGACAATGCATCAAACTTTCTCTTTACTGCAGTCCATCCAGCAGGTCCTTTTATGTCTGCCTCCCTCCCTGCTCCACTCCCCTTCCTTTTCCTATACGTTTCTTTCACGGACAGTGCCCCGCTTCCCTCTTTCCCCAGCTCATCCCCCAATCTGTGATTTGCACCTTTTTTGGAAGTGCACAGGGGTTATCTGTTCCCTGGCAAACATTCATTCCGCTGTCGCTGTCCTCCTCTATTCCTCTCCTCCACCCGGTACTTTTACCCCTCATCTGCTGTCCTTCTCACCTCTTCTGTGCTCCTCCTTTCTCCTCTTCTTTCCAATTTCCCCTCCTCGAATGAGATGTTGTATACTGAAGAGAGTGTGTACATTCCTTATCGCAAGCTCCTGTCAGGGTATTAGTTGAGGGAAATGGGCCTGCAATGAAATGTAGAGTACTGCTGTGCAATGTGCAAACACACACACACATAACACACAGGTGTGTGTATATATATATGTAAAAATGTCTGTTTGTATATCTAAATATACATATATGTGTGTTTGTGTGTGTGTGTGTGTGTGTGTGTGTGTGTGTGTGTGTGTGTGTGT
>JABUIW010000069.1:704650-899766 GCA_013363375.1 Menidia beryllina | reverse complement strand
TGTGTGTGTGTGTGTGTGTGTGTGTGTGTGTGTGTGTGTGTGTGTGTGTGTGTGTGTGATAACAGATAGTATTTACACATAGCTGCGCGGGTGTGTGTATTCTGAGAAGTAGCTGATTAAGGTCACCCTCTCTCTCATCTCATTGTATTTTCTGTTGTCTTCTCTTGTGCCATTCTGTCTTGCTCAATCCGCCCCTTCGTTCCTCCTCCGTCTCTTACCATTTGTCTGCATTTATGTCTTTTTTTAGCAGTTTTACTTGCTTCCATTATTCTGTGCACTGCCTTTAGCCCTATAGCACTTGTTGTCTGCGTTTGCTGAAAACACACCGACGGAGGACCATCACCCCACTCTGTGGGCCCGGTGCTTCTCGTGCATATTAGTGGAGTTTAGCTGCAGTGCCAGAGCATCAGCCCGCACAGCCACTTGTTTCCTGTTCTGCTGTTGTCAGGTACGGGGGTTTTTGTTTTTCTCTAACTTGTTTCAGAAATGCCTCGGCCCCATGACCCTCAACAGGTGCCATGGCACTTTTAACAGGAGTCCGTTGGAGGCTGAAAACTTAATTGGATAGCAGTGACCCCTAAATATTCAATCTAAGAGATATTTTGACGCAGTCTGTAGGTTTCCTTTGCTCGACAATTGGTTTTGAAATGGCATAGTGCGAATTGGACAAAATGGAATGTTTATTAATTTGATTTGATGAGGTTATAATTGTATTGAAATGAATTGAATTATAATTGGCTTGAGTTGGTCTAAGTCTCTGAAGTACCTTGAGACAACATTTGTTATAATTTGCATAAAACATTTCATTTGAATTAAAGACCATACGATAGCTTTTTTTTGTGTCATGTCTGTTGCTGTAGATTATACTACCAAATCTTGCCTTATGTCTCTTAATTATTTTCACTTTAAATCTGGCATGAGTTTCGTTAATCTTTTTGTCCTCCTTTATTTAAGTAATCTAACTTGTTAAGTGTGGCCAAATGTGAAACCCAGCAGGAAACATTTGGCATTGGTGTTTTAAAAAATGTCACTTGTGTCAGAAATGGTAAGAATGCCAATACGATCAAAGGAGAGAGCAAGGAGGAATTCTGTTAGGTTAATACATGCCCACGGCTCTGGGGAGGTCTTGTTTTGTGTCCTCACTGTATATGCAGACAGTTGGATAGGGTGGTTAGTGTTGCCATGGGTTACAGATCAAAAAAGTATGCTTCTCTGCCTCCAGCTCATGCCTGGGTCAATGTGGTTGCCCAAGGCGATGGTTTTCAACATTAAATCCTCCTACAGGGAGCATGACTGGTTGCCCAGGGAGACAACTGGAGGAGTCCACAGGCTGAGTTGTACCACAAGGACAGTGGGGGAGTTTTCTTTATACCAAAGCCAAATGTTTAGTTGGTCTCGTATCAGTTTGTCTTTCTTCTTTAGACTAAGAAACCTCTTTTAGTAAATTAGTAACGCATGGACTTCATAAATGCAAATTAGATCACCCATAAAGGGTTGTGTCAGGCTCTCAACACATTTAACGTCAGTCACAGGTGAACAAACTCATCTTGTCTCCTCTCATCACATCCTCTCATGTCTTATGCGCTCTCTATGTCCCCATCACACAAAACAAATAAAGAGTCCCTTCGGGGGAAAAGCAATGATAATATAATGACTTCAAAATTATCAGCGCGTATGGTTTGAGCTGTGGTTCATTTGAAAAACCCATTTCTGCTAGGATTTCTTCTCACATTTGTCCCTTTAATATAAACACAAAAAAATGGAATGGCAGCTATTTTCTGAAGCTGAAAAGGATAATTAACTACTATTCTTTTGTTAAATATGATATTGAGAGTAATCCGGCTTTATCCCTCTAGGAGAAGATGATGAATGGGATCCTGCAGTTAATTTTTTTCCTATAAGACATGGTTGTCTTTTTAAAAAAAACTATAATGCAGCTAAACAAAGCCTAATTATGTGAGTTTGAAATAAAAAATGTTCAAAAATTCTGGATGACTTCAGTTTTAATCAGTCATGTGCATGTCATTTCAAAATCGCATATTCGGCTCTGGCTTTTTAAAGCTCCTAAGATATTTGCAGATTTGACCGTGTGTAAGTCGACCATTTCACTTCTACAGGTCAGTACACAGCCACGCAGTTGGGTTTCTGCATGACATTCCACCTAATTGCTGGCATTTACTATATTCCTGTTTGTTCTTAAGGGTGTTGCTAAGCAGAGAGATGCAGGAGCCCGAGGCATTCTTATGCTCGGACACATTTTGATCTGGGCTCTAAAAATGAGTGCACAAATGCGAAGCTCTTGCCCAGAGGTTGGGCATCCGTTCAATTAAACATACTGAAATAATTTTGCTGCGCTCTCAAGTCACCCCAGTAATATCACCTTTCCCCACAATACCTTTACAGAGAAAATTGAGCTGGCAAATTGCTTTCCCAATTACTTACCAGCATGCAGCGTTAGTTTTCAATCAGCAGTTATTTGTCTATGGGTGTCTTTTGTGTCTGGAAATGTTTATTTTTGTGTGGCTCACATCAGGAAACTGATGAGGCTGTTAGATGTACAGTATCACAGGGCTTTTGGTCTGTGGAGGAAGGCAACCTAATGTTATTCATAAACGGAAGCTCAGTGTTATCAGATTCTTGCATTATTTCTTGTTTTTATTGTTAGCTGATATGAACAGTCTGCTGGAAGCAATTTTCACATCGAATATAGTCTCGACAGAATTTGAGCTACAGCAACTGTTTTGTCAGACCCGAGAGCTTTTTTTAGAGGACTAAACTAATATATACCCAGTTGCATCCACATAGCTTGTTTACCAAAGGAAAAAAAACACAGTTTTACTGTAGCCATATAATTGACTTGATGAAATTATATTGGTCATATTGTGTCTTTTGGAAAATGATTTGAATAGAAATCAGCACTTTTTCTGTATGTGCTTCATCCTTTGGCGTTTTTTCGTTTTTCTGGGAGGAAAAAAACAACTTCTGTATACACGCCCGCTAGTGTTTACTATTCTGAGTCACAGCTATAATTTGGGTTTGAATGGATGTAAATAGCAATGTTTAGTGTTCAAAAATATACACCCTGTGTCGGGCGACATCCATTGCACACATCTGCCATGTGACTTGACAGAGTATCAAAACACTGCCAACAAAAACAAACTCATCTCTTGCTTTTTAGCACTGACTGTGAATGAATCTGCACTGTGGGGAAATGCTCACATTTGAAAGTTTTTGCCGGTTCGGATAATTTATCATTGGTTATTTATCACTTTGTGTGGCTGGTAAACACAAAACGGAGGTCTAGACCCCTGCACTCCAGACAGCAGCGTGCGCCGTGTGGCTGCTGTAGAACAGCTCTGACCTATGGATGTTTTGCTCATGCATCCTTTGATACCTTTTGGTGATAACATTTACATTTTCCTCCAGTTAATAAATTCCCCCGCTCTGCTCCTGGGAGATACAGACGAGGCCGGAGTCAGTCCTGACGGGCTCCAAATTAGGTTTCACTTTGGTGGTTTCAACGCCGTCTCGAACTTATAAAGCAAAAAGACGAATGGGAGACGGAAGCATGGAAGTGGCTCATGAAATCCAGATGAGCGCTGCAAAAAAGAAAGCGTAGGAGTGTTTTTTTGTATCCGTCAAGACAATAAGTGTGTTTTTATTCAAAAGTCCACTGCTGCAAGGCCAGTGTTATCATGATAAGAAATCCGACAAAAGCCCAGCAGTCTGTATCAGGCAAACAAAGGCACATTGAGAAAGTTATCAAGTACACTGCTGGCTCTCTTCATGTCTGCTGAAGAACACTCTTGTTATTCTCTTTTGCTTTTTGTTCCTCTTATTTTTTATCACCAATCGTCAGTGTCGTCAATCGGTCATCTTACCTTTAGCAATGGTATTTGGAGCGTGATCAATCTCTACAGTGACTGGAGGATGCGAAATGGAACATCCATGAATAATTTAGGCAAAGCAGGAGAATGTAAACGGGTAAACAGACACAAGAAACAAAATGCAAACAATTGCGGCAGCTTGCATGAATTAATTGCTTGGCAGTGCACAGTGTCCTGCTTATTAGAGCTTTCTGTCCTCAGTGAATGAGTCCCGGTTAGCAGGGGGAATTTTGCTGCCATAGTTGAGGATGAAACAGGGTTGCGTTAGTTTTTGTTTGTAAAAAGTTTTGTGTAATTATTTTTCAGTTTAATTGCAATACCTTCTGTTTTGGTCATAAAAACTTTCCACCGTGGCAGGAATATTAAATTAGTTTCTTCGAGCAGAAGAAAAAAATGCGATTGCACTCTGTGGCAGTAATTGGACTGTTAATTAGTGGCCGGCTAACCTCTGCAGAACCAACAAGTAGGTTCATGTTCAGTAAAGTTTGTTTGCGTTAATGATCCTTGTACACTTCTTGTAATTTGGCCTGTTGACAACGCATTACGGCAAAAAAGCTGTTGGTCAGTCTGAGTCACCGTCAGCGGTCGGAGGATGACGTCCTGTAGGCGGTGTGAGAGTTGAAGGGTGAAGTCAGAGGAGAGACGGGAAGCAACAGAGTGGCTTCGTCTGGGGTTTGTCACCAGGTCCCAAGTGCCACCACTGACCTAAGATGAATGGAGGCCCAGCTGGCTCTCATAAGTCGCCTGGTCATAAATAGCCAGGACCGCAGTGCAGGGCAGAGGTGTTTTTTCATCAGGCCTAGCTTCAGCCCTGGCACCAACTCCCCTGGCAAGAAAGGAATTTATCACCGAACCGTTATAAGACAAGGCTATTATTGTTCCTGTCCTCCTCCTCCTCTTCTGCCGCAATCTCTCCTTTTCTCCTTCTTCCTCCTCGTATGTAACACATTACCTCTGTTTCCCCCTTTAGTCTTGTTTCTCCTTTCTTCTGCCCCCCCTTTCGCCTCCTCTTGTCTTCCTTCATCTTTTACTCTCAAGGCTTAACCTCTCGCCGCTGCAACACCTTCATTTTTCAAGGCGCCCATTCAATCCTTTGTGTCTGTCGTCTTCCCTTCACCGCCCCTCCTCTTCTTTTCCCCTTCCTCTCAGCACAACGGGGATATGATCAGAAAAGTAATGACTTCTTCAGATGATGATAATAAGATACTTGCTGGAGGATAATGGCCGCAGTGGGGTTCTACACGGAAACCATATTCAGGTATTAATTGCTTCCAATGCATTAGGTGGCTGAGGAGAGTGATTGAAAGCAATGAAGGGGTACGACGTGTGCAAGAATGAGCTCAGCGATGTAAAAGGGTTGTAAAAAAGAACAATAAAGAGGAGGGTACGTGTTAGTGTCAAAAAAAGAATGAAGAGATCCACAATAAACCGAGTTCCTTAACTTATCTTTTAGCATTTTGCCTTCCAGGCTTGGTGCGAACACCCCAGGGTCCGCGCTCAGTGTCTCCCCGTAAAGCAGCTCAGCTGTCAGGAGAGCAGAAGAGGGATGAATTACCGCCGCTCACCTGATTCAGATGCTCCGCGTGGCCTTGACTCCGGTGAACGGAGCAGCATCGCACTGCCCAAGACGGAGGCTCTCGCTTCCTCTTTTTGTCTGTTTACCAATGTATGCTAATGGGTGAGAGAGGGATCAGGAAAGCAAGCCACCCCTGTGTGCTCATTTAAATTTTGTTCTCCTTGCGACACATCGGCTATGACAGTTGTTGTTCCGCAGCCTCCTTATCTCTTCCACAGTGATTGAAGCAGTTGCCTTTGGGTATCACCGGCGACACTTGGAATTACATCTTTGCTTGTGTGTGTTTGCTATAACGTACGTACATAGATGAGATTAATTCTCAAGGGACTGACGTTGGACATACTTTGCCTTTATTTAACTCATTGACTGCCAGCCATTTTCAGAACAGAGAGTCGCTCACTGCCAGAGTTTTTTGAGCATTTTGACTGATTTTTCTAGAGCCACAGAATAGTTTGTGCTATGACTATGTAAACACCGAACACACCAAAAGAAAGAGTAGACTCTCTTCTATCATCAGGAAAAAAGATTTTGTTTCTACCTTATTCCGTTCTTCTTCGACGTGCGTCTCACCGGCGCCATTTCTCTCATAGCGAACCATTGCGTTTGTTTTTATTTGCTTACAATCTATGCTAATCTCCCATCAAAAGTGGCACAGCTACCTAAAGGGTAAATTTGTTAGTCCATACTCTGTCTAGAAGCCGATATTTATGGAAAAACTTTCGTCGATCGTCCCCCAAGCCACTTGCATTGAAAAACATAAAAGACGTCTATAGATGTCTTTGGCAGTCAGCGGTTGGATTTGAAAAGACGTCTATAGACGTCTTTGGCAGCGAATGAGTTAAGAATATGTTCTGATGAAATTTCTGGCACTTGTAGGCATTTTGACCAGAAACCACCAGAAACCACAGAGCAATTTGTGTGTGTGTGTGTGTCTGTCAGGTTAAGTCCTACCTTTTGTCCCCACTGTTGTAAGGCTCCCTTTGCTGGTGACTGTGACTTCCCCTGAGATTTCCTATTTCTTGCACTTATTAAAGCATATCTTGTGTCCCGAAACACAATAGGAAGATTTCTTCAGAATCCTGTCACCGAGGCAACCCAGCAAAGAGCCAGAGAAAAAATACCGTAAAAGCTTGGAGACTGCCTGTGGAGCTCTTGGAGGCCCTGGGCACTATGAAGCAGGGGGGAAAAAACGGACAGAGGCAGAAAACGATTTAGATATGAGCAAAGATTATTGGCTGACAAGTTGCCGAGGAATCACACTGATTTGGTGCACAGCCAGTGGCCAAATACCCACCACAGGGAAGAGTGGTACAAATATGAGTCTTCCCTTTCAACCGTTTGTCCAATATGACCTCAGTGGCCAACTAACAACCTCCTGAGGGCTTCACCTCATATTCCTGGAAGAATAGAGGTAATTATCATTTATGGAGAGTGTCAAACATGCGCTTTTAGAGAAAATAGTGCTTTTAATGTACATTATACTGGTATTTCAGGCATCATTTACCCTGATGAAGGCCTTGTTCAGTTGCCTAAAGTCTGTTGAACATGCCCTATCAGAGCCACTGTATTTATAGTTTCAAGTAGAAAATCGGACACAAACTTCAGAAGAGCCCAGATTGTTTCAGGAGTTTTTGATTTAGTCTGTCTGATATCACTTTCTACATTATTGTGATATGCTGTTCCTATTCTATGAAGAGTGAAAGTGAGGAAAAACATTGCACATCGAGTATATCAGTCTTTGTTGTAATTTTCTAAATTAATTCGGTGCACAAATGCCGAAAACAGAGAGAAATGGAGTCATTAGATCTGAGTGTGTGTTGTGGCCTGACTCCGCTGTGGGGTCATGCCCTTCACTTCCAGGTTGTCCGATTTAATGATTCATGTGCATCAGACCTCTTTTATTTAGTGAAAGCATTTTTTTTTTTTTTTTAAATGTCTTTTTGTTTTCTTAATTTTTCGGACCGTTGATAGAGCACCGAAACATTACACAAGCTCGGATGAGAAAAAGTGGAACTTTTTTCCCCCTGACCCTTATTCCACTGCATCCTGCATGTCTTTGCCATCTTGCTTTTCTCTTCCCTGCTCATCCACAGGCCCACGAGTCCACATTTCTGCCTTCTTTCTTCATTTAAACTTTCCTTTCATCAAATCTGATATCTTTCTTGCTCTTCTCCATAATAACCTCTTTCTCTTTATTTATCTCTTGTCCAAAGCCTTGTTATGCCTCTTGTCTCAATGCGCTCATGCCTTTCTCAGAAGTGAGTGTGCCGAGCTAAAGGCGAGGGACTGTAGCACTCAGAGCCGGGCCTATTCATCAGTGTCACAGCAGCCCTCCACTTTGCTTCGTTACTGACTACCTAATGGCACAGATCAGTACAGTTTATTTGCTATAATTAGCTAGCTCCATTTGGTCAGCAGAGCCCCAGTGAACCCTGCTACACTTCCACTCGCCCCCCCCCCCCCCCTCACGCCGTGCCACCCGGCGTGTGTGCACGCTGGGTTGCCTGGCTTTGCAGAGTTAAAGTGCCATTAAGAAAATATAGGTCCTCGACTGTTTGTCTCATAACACCATGACCGATTGCTGAGTAAAAAGCCTTTTAAAAAGTTTATTAACTTCCTGCCTGTTAAAAGCAGTGCCTTGCATTGACTAGAGATTGATACTGATCACGAGGGAATAAAAGAGTGACAAAATCAATCTGTGAATGGCCGATCGAGTGATGGCTGATTGAATTAGGGACGGATGATCTGAGCATGTGGATTCTCCTCGTAGTTTTTCTGTTGTTACACACCCATTTACAATCTATTGTAATGTTAGTACTCCACTGAAGTTTCTACACCATCGTTCTTGTCTTTTCTTTGACTTTCAGTTAAACTTCCTTCCATTTACCCTCTTGATTTCTCCTTCTCTGCAACCCACCCGTTCCTTGCTTATTTTTTCCTTCGTTCTTTCTCTCCCTTGTTCTAAAAATGTACCGCCTTTTGTTTGGTCTTTCTTTGCTATTTTAACCTCATTCCCAGTGGACGATGGCGAGGTGAGGGTTGCATTTAGGGTTACCACACAATGATGCTGCATCCTCAAGGAGAGGAGTCAAAAATGTCCTAACCGAGCAGACAATATCACCTTGTCAATTATTTACAGCCTAGGCTGCCCATTTCTGTGGGTCTTTTTGTCGGTTCTCCCTTCCAATCCACCTTTGCCGAGCTGTTTCTGTTCTTCCATTTTGCTTGCTTTTGCTCCTAATTTTCCTGTGGTGAACTATTATTCCCACACATCCTCGCGCTCATTAGTGGGCAGCACTTTACAGAAAAGCAGGCATCCATTCATAACAGCAAATTACAACGTGTGGCTATAAAAAGTGCATGAGGATCATTTGCACATAAGCACCTCAAGAGAATCGGCCTGGCCCACTGCGAAGGGGTGTGAGGGGGAGTTGTTGCAGATGGAGAAGTTGTTGTTTCAGCATCTAAGAAGCAGCCGGTCCCCGGGGAGTGTAGTGCAATGAAGTCAAAGCAAAACATGCCGCTGGCTGCAGTTAAGCATGCAAAACCAACCTCGACAGAAAGGAAGGTCAGGGGCAGACGGCCGGACGTGTGCAAGCGAACGGGCAGAGGTGAGCCCGTTGGCAGCTCCGCACAACAGTGGCGTTCTCATCGACCGACTTAAATCAGAAAGAGCACAATCCTGGATCGTTTTACAAACAAGTCTGACGTGGTCGCGGGATGGTGAAACACGGAATCCAACGCGGACCGTATGAAGTCATCTTTCAATCGCTCCGTAGTTTGCCTGGTTTGAAGCTGCAGTCTTTGAACTGAAACCTCTTGCCGGGCGGTGTGTTAACACTCGCCATTGCAGCACACAGGCCGTTAGCCATCATTTCTGTCCTCCTTCAGCTCTCTCTAAACCTGACCCCCAACACCTGACCAGACCAAAGAAAAGTCACACCAAACCCAGCAGAACAGGACCTCTCACATAGAATCTGAAAACATGCCAGGGGCTATTCAGCACTGTGGGTGCAATTATTTGTAGTTTACAACACAGCCAGTGCAAGATAAAGGTAGTTATTTTTTTCTATCTTTTCTCTAATTAATTGTAAAACACAATCAGTATTGAAAGTTATTAACCACACATCTTCAAACACTTTTCCATCAACAGCTATATGAAACAGTGAAGGTGGGCTGTGTTTAAAAAAAAATCTGACTCCCACTGATTTTCCTTTGGGAACTCAAATTCTCAATGAAACCTGTTAGAATAAATGCAAGTTTTTTCTACCAATATTTGATTTAGGATTTTTCAATGAATAAACAAAAGAAGGAATACGAAACAGTATTTAAACATTACAGAACGATTCTAGTTCTTGGCCTCCTTTAGGATAATTTTTAATGAAATTGTAAACAAAAATCTATTTGTGCTGCATTCGTCCTTATTGTGTTATGACCCATCTCTTAAAGTGGAGTATTACGTTTTCAAGATATGAACAAGAATTTCATGTGTCTGCATATTTTACAGCTCTGAATGGGTAAGAAACGAAAGATTTCAGTCAGGTTTAGGGAGGGTTTTTGAAATGGATCTCTGGGTCATATTGAGTGCGGACCCCCTGAACCATGAATTGTCATAGAGTAAAATGGAGTTCTATAACAATGGCGAGCAGATATGTGACTGTGTGCCATCATGCCCCTCATTTTCTGTTGAGATTGTTGTGTAGAAAGAATCTTGAGAGCTGTCAAAGAACGGGATATTATCAGTCAATTTGTCGTGGCAGGGGTTTATCATATGTATTCAAGTCCAACTCATCTGATTCAACCGGATTATTTTCCGTGAGTCCTTCATAAAACTAAATTTTTGTTCTTTTTTTCTCCGGTAATTGCCTTCCCTCGTTCCTTGAGCTTTTTCGCTGCACCCATTTCTCTGATTCTGCGATTAGCATTCCACTTTATCACCATTCTGTCTATCTCTTAACATACAGCGGAGCACCACCCCGCTGTAAATCCGGTGTTGTTGTCAGTCTTTCTCAAAGATGAAACAAGATGCAGACAATCCTCACGAACAGCGATGTGCATACATTACGTGCTCAAACACACCAGAAGACATGCACATACATGAAAATAGGCCCAGGCGCAGCACTGATCACAGCTCACACAGCTGCAGTTGCCTGACAACGATAAAGTTTAGAATGTCATTTACTTTTAAAAGGGCATTCAGGCAAGATGAACTTATTACTCACTTTGTTAAAAAACAGCAAAAGCTGACAGAATGTTTCCCCCTAAATCTTGTCCCCGTCTACAGGCTTCACCCACGTAAACCTTTGTATGAGAGACTCCTATCTACTGTGGTTTTGATATACTCCGCAGGGCTTATACGCAATTTGTTCCAAAACCCAGCCCATGCCTGTGCTCTGGATGTTGGAAAAAAATAGCTGCCTACCTTATAGGAACAGTAGATATGAAAGGATTTTTTTTAAATAGAAAAACAGGATAACGTTAACTAATTAGGTAGAAAATGAGAGATTAGTATTAGTGTTCCACTTGCTTTCCAGCTTGTGGCAGAGCTTGTAGTCATTTGGCTTCCATTAATCTGCCAGCCTGCTCCTCATAACGTCATTCCAGGCAGCATGGAGGCTTGAGAAAATCCCATCCAGACACACTCAAAACATGCATCAGCGTTGCGCTCTTGGATTCCTCTTCGTTGCGTCGTCTTTTTTTGCAGATCAAAGGACGATCGCAGCTGATGCTCGTTACATCGAATGACGGCCTTTTGTGTGTATTCTTGAACAATCGTGTGTTGATATTCTCTGTGAGGTACAGGGTGTTTTGGAGGAAAAAGAAAGGTTGAATGGCTCTCAGTGAATGCTATAAAACACACTAAAACCAAGAACAATATGCTCTACAAGTCGGATCTTTTAGGAGGCCATCTGTATAAACGCAGCCCTGGCGAATCTTTTTCAAGTAGGTACGATAAGAAACAGCAGACATTATTTCCACACTACACATGAGCACATGAGGCTCTTTTCTCTCCCGCCCCGGACACGGTGCCGGCACAGATATTGTGCTTAAGAACTCTTATTTTCTCAGGAAAGAGGTTCATTCAAAAATCATTTTCCTCGCACTTCACCAGGCTGTGCTTCAGAGACCAGAGGAGGATGAAGTGAATTTTCTGAAGTTTGCTTCCTCATGCTGGTCGCCCGCTCTCTGACTCTCTGACCGGCGTTTCCATCAGTGGCTTTCCTTCCTGCCCTGATGCTGGTAATGTTTTCTCTGTTTATGATCAGCGCTAAAGTGAGGTTCGGATGAATTTTCAGGGAATGTTAGCACATCTATTCTGCCAAACTGCTGCTTCTGCACACGGAGCACGGTGTGCTGCAGTCAGCCCACAGTCACACTGAGTGGAACCGTGTTTGCGGGAATTCTTCTCTAGCCATATTATTTGGAGAGTTGAAATGACCTCGTTAAATTTCCAAGCAGAGCTGATATGAGATTTTTGTGTTCCTCACGCTCATTTATATTTAAAGCAATTGCTTACGCAAATGATGCGAGGCAAAAAAAAAAATAGAAAGGGTCTCACCTTGCTCCCCGGTGCATCAGCTGCTTCTTAGCAGATGCAGATAAATGTTTCAAAGTAAAATGTGATTCATGCAGTGACTCATGACGTGTTTGCTCTGACAAAAAACAGAAATAAATTCTATAAAGACGTGAAGTCGCTATTTATTTTCCACTTGTTTGAATCGAGGCGAGGTGAGGTTATTACGTTACGAGTACTGGTTTTCATTTTCAGTTTTACCAGTAGTGATATCAAAAAATGGTTTACAGAGAAAAAATACATAGCTGCTTTCATCTGGTTTTAGAAGTTTGGATGGAAAATGTTGGAATGAATGATCCACTTATTAGTTGACATGTTACTTTTAAGAAGATCGTGCGTCAAGAGAGGCAAAGTTTAAGACGGCTACTCTTCTGTGTTTCCTCTTTGATCTAGAGGAGATTCGATCAACCCAGGGCATTGCTTGCTATCTCAGTTTTGACTGTATTTTGACAGCTTTCCCAGTGCTGCTTCTGCTGCAAAGGTTGCCCTGTTTGAAAGAGAAATATGTGTGCAGCCCCCATTAGCTGACTTATTTTTCTTTCTTTCACAATAAGGCAAAAAGATGGGAAAAGGTTTAGAAGGGAGTTCAGTCGGAGCAATGGAGGTTTTAAAGTTTCATTTACTTCTGAAAAAGGAGATTTTCTTTCTTTAATGAACCGATTTCTTACAGTTGAATGAATTCAGCATAAAATTGAAAGGGCACGTAAATAGATAGGCATGAAGAGCTCTAGGAAAAAGATGGTGTCAAATCCTCTACTCAGCTCGTATTTTCTCAAGAGCTACAAAACAGGTTGCTTAAGAAATAATATTTTGGTGTTGGATTACACGTCACAACACTTTAGCCATCCATTCCTGTTTCTATGCATGAGAACCAGATCAACATCCAATCAATCAGCGCGGTCCTTCTTCTATACCCATCAATCTCCCTGCAGCTCAACCCCTCCACCCCCAACCACCCACATTCAATTCAGCTCACTCACACTCATTGTTAAGGGGACATATTGGAAAACTATTAGCCCTCATTATGCTTTATATCCAGCCCGTTCTCTTCATTCTGTATTTTAATCACTTTCCGGTTTGGCGTGGGTGGCCACGCGCACATCTTTGTGTGTGTTCAGATGCGTGCGTGTGCGCGCAGAAGAGTCAGCATGGTCAGAGGGACAGTAATGAACCCATTTTACTGTAATGCATTGAGCTTTAGGAGACCGCAAAGTCACCCTCAGCCCCACCCCTCATACACTCAGTCACACTCACTTTTTATGGGGGAGTCAATATCCCAGGCGCCACCTTTTATTGCGGCCCATCTAAGCTGCGGCGGTGCTGGGCATCCGTGATCCATGTCAGGCAAATCGAGGATCGAGGGCAGAACAATACAAATAAAAAGAGATTGGAGTGAAATGGGCATGGATTCTCCTTTTTTAATATGAGGTGGAAACCTTTACAGGGGCCCATGTGAGCACCCATTTGGTTCTTGTAAATCCAAATAACCATGCTTTCATGAAGTGCTGAGTATCCTGTAACTGCTCAGTATTGAATTGCACTCAGTTTGATCATCCATGGCAGTGTGTGTGTGTGTTTGTGTGTGCATGTATGAGTCTTCTCCGAAATAAACCCCACAATTTTCTGTGTCACACACAAAGTGAGTGGCTTCAAGTTTTGTTTGTTCACTCCTGGCCAGGGCAGCCGTCATCACAGTGCAGTAAAACTCCCATAATCCATCTGTGGCATGACATGACTCTGGCTTTAGAGAAAGAAAAGCAATTCTTTCTATTTGTCGATAACTTCCTTTTTTCTCAATGCTTTTTATTTTCACCCCCTCCTCTGATTTCCCCTCTGGATGGGATTTTTGTTCTTCTGCCTTTTCTCCTTTTTGTTTTCCAATTACATTTTTCCCCACTTGATCTCTTTTTCTACTGAGAGTTTTATCTGGGTTTGATGACAGTGTCTCCACTGTCATCGTGAGCTGGAAGAAAAATGAGTGCTAGGTTAAAATCAAAGCTGACCACGCTGGCGATGGAAATTGAGATATTCATAATTCTAATTATACCATTGGTGATGATAATGGTAGCGATTAGAGTGACAATGATGCCATAAATGTAGATGAGGATGATGAAGGCTTTGACAGTCGGGATGCTAATGGTGCTTGCCGGCTCTCTGAGTGTCTGTGATTTTATTTTGGTCCAGATGGAGAGAGACAGACGGAGGGAACGGATGCCAGCCGAAAGAGAGACGCTCGCTCCTCGGCCGGACACCCCAAGAGTGAGGACACCAGCGACAGCAGGGAGGACGAGGTAGCAGTGAGTGTCTCTACCCAAATACAACCCAAATACACCAACCACAGCCCACTTCCACCCCTCGGGCTCAGTTGCAGTGAGGTCTATTAAAGAGCTCATCGAAGAGATTTTTGCATCATTATTAAAGGGATTTTCATCGTTATGATGACTAATTTGAAAGCATGGGAAATTATTTTCAGCTAGATGTAGTGCTTGTCATGAGGCTTTAATGTTCGGAAACTTACATTTGAGCTAAATCAGATCCAGCGGCTCAGCTTTTTGACCCCTCCCATGGCAGTGAATTTTAATAAAGTTCCCAGCTCTGGGAGGTCGTGGTTCAAATTACATTGTGAATACGTTATGCAAGCCAGCTTCCTCTTCTTGCGTCTATTTCTGTTATATTTGCATCCTACGAGATGCTAAATTAGACAGAGTGGTATTCAACAGTAGAAAAAATGAGTTATAGTTTGGGACACAGTCAAGTCACATAACATGTTAAAGTAAACCACTGAGAAAACTAAGATCTATTTTTGTCGTTCTTACATTCTTTAAATTTAGAAAGTATTTATTTATTGAAGTACTCCAAAGTACTCCATATTGCCGATGGAATATGATCAGATTGTAAATTTTAAAAATAAAAAACAGATTGGTGCAATGCAAAACTTGCTGATGATAGATGTTGACCAGAGATTTTAATGAAATAGAAATATTTTATATATAAATATAGAATATTTAGCTTAATCACTCCACAGATGCTTATCTTAGTTATCATTAAGATTCCTTGCATTGAGAGTTGGGGAGCTGCATGTTGCTCAGTTATTTTTTTTCCTTGCGTGGAGTGCAGGTGGTTGCAGAGTGTTTTAGTCAGGTGAAAATTTAAAACCCTCCCAGGATTCCCCACTCAGAGTGTAGCCTTGAGGCACATGATTTATAATTGATATCCTCTTCCTCAACCTCAGTTGACCGGAGCATTTGCCACTCAGGTTGAAAGGCTGTCTACCGCCAAGTTGTACCTTCCCTTATGCTGTACCTGTGAAACTATCTGTGGTGCTAAAAAAATCAGGCCGCGAAGCACACAGTCCAAGCATTCGATGCTCAGTGGATATTTGACTTTGCCAAATGTTTGGTATCAGGCAACCTTACAGAGTCAATGATATAGACAAATGGAGCTAAATTAGATGTTTCCAATTCAGTCACTAGTATTTTGCGTTACAGCCAAAGAAATAGGCCGAGGAGAAGAAGAGTGTCGAAATGTTATTGTGTCACACTGAAAACAATTTGCCTGTTTACGGCATGTTATCACACTTATTTCTGATTCGTGTGCACAGCAGTTGCAATTGCAGGTGTGGCACACCTTGGAAAGGTCAGTCCATCACAGGGCCACACAGAAACGAACAAACACACACACTCCAATGGGCAATCTAGAGACGACAATTAACCTGACATGCATGTTTCTGGACTGTTGGAGGAAGCAGGAGAACCAAGAGGGAGCTCATGTGTGCAAGGGAGGAACATAAAAAACTCCCCACAGAATGGCCCCGGGGAATAGAAATACAAAAGCCCCTTAAAACGATATTAATAGATTATGCTCAGATTGTTTTTATGTTTGCGCTCAGAATATGATTCACTCGTCCACCCTAGATGTTGACACAGGAAATAAGCAAACAGGTTAGAGATATCAAGCACAGTCAAGAGGACATGGAGTAGTATATGAAATGTTGCTTTAGAAAGTTACACTGCAATTTTTTTATTTATTTATATAATATAATGTAAGTAGATAATTTGCCAACTGGGGAATAAGGCTCAGAGGTCTTCTTCATTCTGTTTATGTTTCCTCATGTCTGACATGGAACTTTTTGGAATTGGATGACAAGCTGTGCACCTGTTACGTCCACAAAGGGCACAACATATTTGAGGACACGAAGACGAAAATGAGGATTCAAACGTATTTTCTTTTACACTCTCTCTGGTCATTTTCTTTATCTCTTTTTTCTGTGAAGAAAGAGATAATTAATCCTCAGGGTTCCCCGTGTCCCAAAAAATAAAAGAACACAAAAATCCCAAAGTATAAACAGAAAGTTGGACCTGATGAGCCGATCAAAAAGAACAAAACGACACAGCAGAGGGCCAACCCTACACAGGGCCGTCGGAGCCACTGCTAGTACCAAACTACAAGAAAAGAAAACTACTGAAAGGAAAACTCGAAAACAGGACAATCGGTCCCACCAGGTCAAAATCACAACCAAACAAAGAGCCAACAAAAATACCGTGAAGCAGGCTGCGTCAAAACGCATTCATCCTAGATGGTGATTGGAAGTGGGCGTCGCCTCACCTGGCGCAACCCAGCCTATTTATAGGCAGTCCAACAGAGTCACAAATTAACAACAAATTTAGAATAAATAATTATCTAAACTCGCAAGTATATTAAACAACAAAACGTCATACAACTAAAGTAAATACAAACGATCCAAGAGAAAAAAATTGAAATAAATACAATGTGCCGAAAGCACATAACACACCATACAGTAATGCAACATCCCCTTTAATTCTTCACAGGCTGTATACTGTTGAATTTACTGTACTGAAAGTCATTCCTATCATGTCCTTGTTCTTTGTTATTGTGAGCCCCCATGTCTCCATACATGGTGTTTTTTATTTGCAAATAAAATATATTTAAACAAGCAAGCCAATAAAATTAAGCATTTATAATGGAAAGAATATACTGCTAAAAATTGGGGCTGTCTAATTGAAAAAATGGATACCTGTTGTCTGGAAATGTTCTTTATTTCGTCACAAAATATTGTAATAAAAAACCTGTGTGGGTCAATCATAATTATGGGCCACTGCATATAGAAATGGACTGTTATTTCCCCTTTAAAGTTCATAATTATCCTTAATACTGAGGTATATATATTGTAGGAAAGCTTCAAAGAAAGAAATATGGTAGAAATAACAAAGAATGACCTTTAGAAATGTTAGTTATTAACTTAAGTAAATGTCTCTGCCTGAAACATTTAAGTGTAGTTCTGTCACTCACAGATCTGACATTTTGGTACAGAATGTGGAGTTTGATACACCAAACACAAAATAACTTAAGTTCCAAAGGGAGTTAAAGTTAAATCCCAAATTGTGCAGCTGTCAACTTGCTGAGGGCACCAACTGAAAGCAGGAAACGATATATCTTATTTTATAAAAAGCAGTTGTCTTCAAAATGTATTTAAGCCAGAGCTTTTGGAAATGTGCTTGAAGAGATAAGAGTCATGAGGGGAAGCCGGCAGGGGTTTCTTTTTAATAGGCTGCCTACAAACTCTAAATGTGCCTGATGGTGTTAGGACATCTCCTCTGTAAAACTCAAATGAAATCTTCTCTGGGAGTGAACCGGGCTTGTGCCCTGAGGCTCAAGCGTTGGGCTGCACCGTAAGCACTTTGCAGAAGTCACAGGAATGTGTCAGAAAGTTTATAGCACAGTTTTACGAGTTTTAATAGCACCGCTTTGTCGTATGTTCTGAAATGGCAGGTGATAGATTTGGTTTTGCCTCTAATAATGAGTACTTAAATGTACTGTTCTCATAGTTGCACTGTAAACATACATTAAATCATCACAGTCGAGGCAGCACAACTAGCTCACCTCTGCAGGTGCTCCTTTGGATTTATGATCTGTGGAGTGTATGACTGCGCTCCGCTTATGGCTATCTATAACACTGGTTTATTTGTAGCAAGCACTGTAGCCTCGTGCTTTTAGGTGTGTGTGTGTGTGTGTGTGTGTCTCAGAGAGCGTGCATGTTAACGTGGCATATCTTTAAGACTGCTCTCTTCAGCTTTTTAACTGCATCTTGTGTCTCATCTATAATTTACCTGCCCATTTAAAAGCTCTTTGTTCCAACGATTCTTGACCTTACTGATGGGGCGTGCAGGCAGCTATATGTTTAATGCGTCTCTCAGCGCTGGTTCTCATTCAAAAGCTCCATCTGGAGAAAAACCAAAGCAGAAAAATGGACTCCTCCAGTTGTAGCGAGGCTGCTTCAGTGAGAAGCCAGAAAATGTCAGGGTCAAGGGTCAGAGCCGCAGTCCATGCTTTCTGAGACCGATAGCCAAAGATAAGTTTCACCAGCAGAAATGTGTGTGTTTAAGAGAAAGGCGGAGAGATTTTGTTGGGTTTTTTTTGTGTCCAATGTGCCGTAATGTAGGTCAGGTGGAAAGAATGCCTTCTCTCTTGTTTACTTCCTTTGTTAAGCTCTGCAAATGTTTTGTGCCGTGCAGAAAGCTTACAAAAGCTGCCATTTTAGAAAGCTCAGACAATAACAGCAAAATGGCTCAGAAGAAAACAAACACAAAACCCCTCAAGGTGTTTTTCAGTCAAGATAATAAAGAGCCTGAGAAATAGAATGACCCTGTTTCAATCATGCGGCAAGTCGGGCTCTGAACAGCGGGCACATACGAAGTCTGCTCATTCCTAATGCGGCGGCAGAACAATACCGTAGCATACCGAGTTTAACTTCTATACGTGAATACAGTTGTGTGATCTTCAACGCTTTGGTTATTGTTCCGTACGTCCCATGAATTTTTATGAAATGAATAGCGAAAGTTGTGAGAGCAGAAAGAATGTAGAGAATGAGTGCAAAGGAAGTAAGAAAGTGTAGAGGAGAGGACAGATGACTGGAAAGACGTGAGTAGTTTGGAGGGAAAAAAGAGGAAATCACAGGTCACAACAGGTGAGAAGATGAGAGTATTTAAGGTAATTTAGTCCCTTTTTACGTCTGTACCAGGAGCTAACTCGATGGCAAATGTTTCCCTCTTCTTTTCTTGCCCTTTAAAATGACAAAAATTTAAATTTTAATAAGATGTGAAATATCTGTCTGGCCACCTTCATTCTCCAAGCAAAAATATGCCATGGATTTCCTCCATCCAGGAGCCACATGCATGCCAATGTGCATTTGTGTGCGCCACCTTCATTAGAACCTCCAGGTGGTGGTCTCTTTGTTTAATTTTATTTTTCCCAGACGGGCCGCTGACAGCTTGGCATTTAGATTATTTAAGGCGGTGTGTTTTCCTTCCTCTGCCATTTGGTGCATGCATTTTCTCGTGTTCATGTGCACGTGAATCCTAGTGTGCTCTTGTTAATATGGATGAGATTTGCATTCTTTGCCGTGCCGTCTCTGTCACTTGCAGATTGCTTTAATGGGTCTAACCCATCACCTTATGCACCTGATGACAGGATGTCAGTAAGGAAGGGAAAAAATTAAGAGGAAAAGGCCTCAGAAGAGAAAACAACAAAAGAAAAGAACAGACTTTATAAAACCAGGATTACTTTCAGACTGTCCAAAGATAGAATTTTATTTTGGTTACTGAATGCAATCTGACTGAAAAGTCATACATAATTATTTCTTTATAACATATGATAACATTGTGTAAATAATTCCTTTGGACTTGTTAGGGAGGTGAATTTTCATGTATCACTGCATTCTGCAGGAAATCTGACCTAATTAGATTAATGGTGGTGCGTGTATTTATAAATACATATTTATAAATACGTATATAGAAAATGCATTGCCTTTACAATACTAATTTGCAAGCTTCTTTTTAGCAGCGAATAATTACTGATTAAATTGAGAATTCAATGTGTAACATCCCTGTAGTACTGTGACTACATCAATTTGTTTATTCATTCCCTACTTAAGCTTGAACTGTGATGAATCAAAGTGGTCCCCAATCTCTTTCTCAAAGGGCCACCTTTGTCATAATGAAACACGCCCCCCCCTCATCACACCACATGCACAGACACATCGAGTCTCATCTTTGAATTGCATTCCCCTTAAGTGTTTACTCAAATGTCGTCTACAATAAACTTACATACAGCTGTACAACTGCAACTTCAGATGTGAACTCTTGCAGAGAAGTGTCATTTTCCTCAAAGTGCATTAAATTACCTGACTATAATCTGAAAGAAAAACTTTATTCAGAAATAATCCCACAAGTTCCGTTCACCTGGGAGCTGTTTCCATAGTTGGCTGGTGATGAAACGGGTCATTTTTGGTGAGCTCCCCCTGTGTACTTGGAAAACACAGCTTTAATATTTAACATCAAGAAATTACAAATGCGATGTTAATACGTTTTTTTTCTCAGTGCCTGGAAGTCACTGCTGTGCAGTATAGATTAAACAAGCTTTCAGATTTCCTCCCCCTTTTATGAACTGGATTCTTGTCAAAGAAATCTTCCGAAAAAATGATGAAAAACAGCAAAGACTTATGTTTTTATCGACCATCCAACTTCTCTGTGAAGAGCTCCAAACGATGTTACGCGTTTGATTTTGCCCTGACGAGTTGTTACTCTGTTTGACACTCACTGGCTTTTCCAGCCTTATCTCACACTAGAACATCTCCAAGCCATGCTGATCATAGTACAGACTCGATACATTTATACAATAAACACTCAGGAATTTTACAACTGTCTCCTTTGCAATTCTAAATATGGCTTAAATATTGCTCTGTGTCAGCACTGATATCCAGTGTTTTGCTGAGTGATGATCTAGATGTTCAAAGCCTTGCTTTGCCCGACGCAGTCTGGACTCCCCCACAGATACCATGACGGAAGAGCGAGCCTCAGAAAAACACATGAGTTGACAAGCACCCCACATTCCAGTGATCTCCAGCTGTTCACACTGCTTCAGTGGATATGCATTTTGGCGTTACATGATGAGAATTTCTAACCAGAGGATTTAGGTATGTTGGTGTTTTAGAGCTGGAACAAAACTGCCTCTAACACTTTTATTGTAGACGACTTTTGTATGTGACTGGGCAGAATTTTCTGTAATTCTTGGTGGACGTTAATGTTTAACTTCCTTTGTCATAGAGCTGTCCACTTTTTAGAACCTGATTCATTCTTTAAATAAACACAATGAGCAGTGAAGTTGTTGGAGGTTGGTGTTAATTGTAGTTTTCTTCTCCTTTATTGAATCAACGTTGTTCCCCAGGAAAATCAATTTTACACAATAAAAAACACAAATTATAAAATAGAATAGAATTATAGAATTATAGAATGCTTTAGGCATTGCATTAAGGCATTAAAACAGTCCGAGTTATTCTCATCTCATTCACACAGTAACTTGCCAGGACGCTTTTTTAAAATCTTACTAGACTTTTTGGTATGTAGACGGCCAGCAAGCAAAGGGAAGGGCTGGAAAATAAAGTCGTGAGAACTAGAAGAGAGAATGGGAGGATGGGAGAGCTGAGTTATTTCACAGAGGCGTTAAGGGAAAGGGCTGCACCATTGTCTTTCACCTGGCTGAGATTTTAATCATTGTGGCAATTTTACTGCAGCTCATAAACCTTCGCAGCCATGCCTCATTGTTAACCTCCAATTGCTTCTCGGGCTGTAAATACGGCTGCCGTACATTGCTACGGCCTTGCTGATGGTTTATGAGGGGAAGGGATGGATGTGTCGATGGCAGGAAGAGCCCTCCCTGAGAATGATGAGGGGCAGGGAGCATGGGCTGACTAGTAAATAAACATATGTTCACTCATCAGACACACTAAAATGCACCACGGACGCATGGTGCTGATGATAGAGGGCTTTCTTTGTAACACGTTATTAGGCCTTGTCACTTAATCTGTAAGTGGACAACTACGTTTGGTAGTAATTGCATAGTGTCCTATTCAGATTTGAACAGTGACATGTGCATGATATTCCAGCATTTAGCACCACAAATGTTTATAGAGGCTGAAATAGAGACTTAATGGGCGATTGATAGTGACTCTGTGACCTTAACTCTGACATTTGGTTGACCCAGTTCTTTCCTCCCGTCCAATTGGATCTGAATCTAACCAAGTGGAAATGGATCTCCCTTGAGACGTGTGGTTCATCGGATTGAGTGTCCTTCGGCTGCATGTTTGAACTCGTGGGGTCTTTGTTTTCTGTCTTTTGTTAGATTCACGTCTGTTAAATTTACTGTCAGTCAATAGTTGTTGTTAATGAGGGATTGTGATGTCAATTTGGTATTTACTGGAGGTTGCAAGGTTTCAAATGGAAATTGAGGCCTAAAGTTGCAGTGGAAAAATCCACAAAATGAGCCTGAAATATGAGCTAATTGGTTTCATATAAGTGGATAAGTATAAAGGACAAGTCCTTGATGTAGAATAGGATAACTTGAACTGTTTAGCCAGTAGGATAAAGTCAAAAGAAAGAAAGTCAGAGGGTTAGGTTGCCTTTTAATGAACAACAGTGATAAACACAACTGAAAGAAGTACTGCTGAAACAAAAGAGTTATGTAGAGACATTGTCAGAATTACAATTTCCTCAAATATTAAACTTGCCTAAACATAGATCTACTTCATTAATATGCCTTAATGAGCTCAGCTCTCATTTTTTGTAGATACAAAATCATTCTGGTTTGGCTCTAAACAGGCTTTAGATAGAAAAAGAGATGAACATCCAGTTTTAAATTTTCACATTTTGTTTGCTAAACCTTTTGAAAGCAAAGTAGTTTGGTTGATAAAATTGTTTCTGAACCCCTCATAATAAAGAGTGCTTCATAGATTATTCATAGCAACATTATTGCTACAGCTTTGGATTTTGGTGCTCTCATTTTGTGGATTTGATGTTCAAATAAACATTTTGGTAGTCAAGCCATGTGCCTGAAGTGTTTACAGATTATCTGATTGTCAGGAGAGCCTAGATCCCATTTTTATCATCATGGTCATGCCATAGAGAGAGAAAAAAACACACCAAATGAATAAATGTCATTGAAGTTGATTGCATTTTTATTTTATCATATGTATTAAATCAAATCAAAGGACTTGAAGGGCAATGTAGACAAGTCTGGTGATTAGTTTCAACAAACTTAATACAGGCCCCTATGCAGCAGTTCATATTCCCTTGATAATTACATTATTCCTTTGATTTACATGATGATCCTTTAAATAAGTTGTTTCAGCTGTAAGCCTTTGATAACTGCCTGCAGTCGTAGCAACAGTAAATTATTCCCTGTAATTTTCCCAGCTTCCGGGTGTTGACAACTTTGTTACAGAAGGCCATTTGAGGCTGTTTCAGTCTGGAATTGTTTTAGCTTTTGGTGTTTAATTTTCTTTAATCGTCACCATAGCATCTTCGCAATTCTTCAGCCCTGCTGGTTCCCAAAGGGTTGCAGAATCTGGATGAATCTGACTGAAATGAACTCCAAGTTAAGGCTTGAGTATTGAGACATGCGGTATTTCATACTCGGCTCCCCAAAACCCAAAGCTGACAAAGAGGATGTCTTTGCCTCTGTGGGCTTGTGCTGTGCAAACAAACATGCTTTGGGAATGATGACTAAATGGACAACTAAATATGACACCCACTTCCTGTGGCAAAAACATCTGGAGTTTTTATTTTATTTTTAGAGCTTCAAAGCATTTGGCACAAATTCCAACCTCTACATCCCACTTAGGGAGAGGGATTTGAGTGTGGGATAACCTTCAGTCTTTCAGACCGTCTGTTGAAGATCCCTTATCGTCATACACTCGCTTTTATTTCTACCAGCTGGCTCGGTCCCAGCAGATGTCTCCACTAAGCCGTCTGGGCCGATCGTTGCAGTCATTGCTCAGTTTCACGCTGGGAACGTGCCCAGTGGAGGTCACTTCTGAAGGTCTCGAGATTTGACACTAAGAGAGCACTTTCTAATCTCCAATCCTCTCTCTCGTTGGGATGCTTTCTGTAGGGGGCAGCTTATGTTGGGGGCCGAGTCAGCAATGTCCAGAACTATAATCTTTTCACAAAAACAATAGTTTTACTGAACAAAAGAAAGTTGTAGCTCGAACTGAGGAGCTTGAAATGGAGGCGACAGCAGGCATGAGCGTGGCTTCTAGCGTTAAACTTTGGGGTAAGTGTTCTATTTGTTTGAGTGCTCTCAGAAGAGTGGTTCTTGAAAATGATCTAGCAGGCAGAGCTATCGGAAGAGAGGAGCATTTTGAAACGATGCATATGGGTCTGATTGAACAATCAAATTCAGCTCTATTAAATGTTTTACAAAGGGAATTAGAAACTGCCCGCTGCCATTCCCTCCCGTTCAATAAAAACACAAAACTGTCGAGCCACAGAACAAAACACTTCAGACTCCTGCCCAAATCCTCCTGCCAATTGTGAATTCACTTGATGAATTGAATCATCAGAGATCAAATCACAGCGATGAAGGAGACTTGACATGTTGGCGCTTTGGATGGATGGATGGAGTTTTGTTAGTAACGTGGGCATGTTGCGTTTTTCCTATTTCTAAGTGAGAGGTGGAGGCGATTCATTTGCGTTCCTAAGGGAACATTCTTTGCTTTCATGTGTTTCATCTCGGTTTGCCAGAGTTGGAGTGAACTCTTTTTCTCAGATGAGTTGGATGTGATTTTCTGTTTAGCCTGAGTTTAAAGTGTTTCTATAGGTGCGAGCTTTAGAGTATGTAGTGTTTTTATTTTAACTTTTAGACCCTGTACTCTTTCATCTCACGGCGCCGTTAAAAATTAAAGAGTTTATGGGAAGAGGGGGGGTGTAAAGCCAATGATGCACCATAAAGCGTCCCACTGTAGAAAACTGCATCTGTGAATATGTGGAGCTTTTTCATCTCTTTTTTCCTATTTTTGTCCTCTACTAATTCCGCTTAAGCATTTATTTCCACTCTGTAATGAACTCTCGGCTGCCTTATTCCTCATTGACTGTTGCTGCTCTCTGTTGTCCAGGCTAAGGCCAAACACTTGGAGACATTTGATTTGATCGCTCAGGATCTTTCATTAACATTTGATGAGAACTGATCTTTCTTTCCTCATTGCTTCAGTGTCTTTATTTGCCTAGTCAATATTTCCACCTATCTCAAATCTTTATCCCCTCTCATAAAAGAGACTACTCTGAGTGAATGGTGACACATACAGCAGTTTCCATATAGATCCTCCTTAATTTATAATTTATGAGCACAGCACAAACACACTATAATGGATGCATAAGTTATTATGATATTCTAAACAACAGCAAACATTGTTGGAAGATTTGTTACATTGTGAGGCAGCGGCAGTCACATTTAATATTTGTCTGCACACTGAAATAAGCCTAATAGAGTATTTTTTACGACAGCCATAAACGGTTTATGTATTTACACAAGTCAATTTCACTGTTTGGAATAGTTTAACACTAAATATGCTCAAGTCGTAAAGACGAGTAAAGCTTTAACTTCTATTCTTTACCACAGAAATGGCAAGTGGCAGGAGTTTACTCTAACATATTTGTTATACTGCAGTGTGCATTACAACAAATAGAGATACAGTTGTCTTTTTAAAAATAGAAATGAAGTTGCATTCATGTTTATATGGTGTTTGCTGTCCACATTTTGTTAACTGTTTTTACGCAGAGTATGAATGGCTTCACAGAAGTAATTGCCAACAAAGAAAACACTAAATTTATAATATCCATTTTTCTTGAGACAAGGCAGATGTGCAGTGTGTTGTAATGAAGTCTTTCTGCTTAAATGTGTCTTTCTTATTTATTTGCTGGCCTTTTCCAGCAATTATTTTGTTATGCATTGTTAGAAGAGGCTATATGTTGCAAATTTTCAAACATGATTGAAGACTCTGCCTGTATGAAAAATAAACTATATTATGCCCACGGAGTGGAGCGCACTCTAAAATGAGCGCAATCTTTTCTGGTAATGGTTACTTCAGTTCGGAATGAATAGACATTGGAAATAAAGGTTAAGAGTTAGCAAGCACTCTCATAAATAGAGGTGTATTTGAAGGAATAAGGCTCTGCTGCGTAAGTTCATAACTAACCCTAATCCTCCCCAGTGGGTTCAACCACACTGCAGCCACCTGGAAGGAAAAAGTAATGGAGTCAATATTATGCCTGTAAATTTCGCAAGCTTAACACTGAATGATGGAAATAGTCATACCCTCAACGGAGAGGCCGTCACTGAAATGAACACATAGCTTTTTCAGATAATTAAGGGGGGTTATTATACAGCAACACAAGGACTGCACACACATCTAAAAATCTACCCTGGACTACCTTAAGATGTGACGTGAACGTCATGGAAACTGAAAAGAAGCAGAATTCTTTTGTTTAAAATTGAACTGGTTATTAGTAGAGCCAGAAAAGTCTCCTACAACCTATTTTAGTGGACGCTCAGCATGACGTGTCCTGGACGGGTCGCTGCTCCATCACAGAGACAGGCAAGGCTCTGCTTGCTTCCCATAAATTTTGAAGGAAAATGTTTCTTTTATGTCTCAGTTTGTCTAGCCTTTTTTCTCTTTATGTTCATACATGCAGTCCTTTTGTACACTTTTTACTGATACAGCTGCCTCCGTGCTGCCTGTAACAACGTCCTCATTAAATTCTGTTCATCACAACCCTAAATCAGCATTGTTAGTATCTGAAAAAAAGCCTGAGCAGACGACCTCCCTCAAAATATCACTTAACATTTTTGTATTGTAATGTATGTTGGTGAATTAAATCCTGATGCTCTTTTCAGTATAACACCGTCACAGATTACTCTGCTCTGATTTAAAGAAAACAGTCTGAGCTTGACCTTTAGAGGCTGATGCCAGGTATTTGATGATCGAAGCTCAGCTTTTCCCACTCGTGTGACGTGTCACATGGTAATTCGCACTTTATTTTTACTGCTATGATAAGTTACATGATGATTAAACATTGACCGCGAAATGGCTGAGATCATGGAAAAGGAGGTAATTATTCATCTCATCCTGAGTTAATATCCTAAACAGGCCATCCGAGCAGTCAGTAAATCCAGGGAGTCCTCTGGACAGTTGGCCTTTGTTGTTATTGTCAGGATATCAATTCCTTTGAATGTCCTCCTAGATTTATTCTGTCATTAACAACCACTGCCTGGATTTTCCTCACTTGAGCGGGTAGAAGTTTACAGGTATATCGGCACTCGGGTCAATGCTGCTGGCTGGAAGGCCTGGATATGGATCAAGACTGCCCATTTTGGAGTCTTGTGTGATGGCCGATGCAGGGAGAAAACCAATTTTTATTGGCTTTTTCAATCTTCACTAGACCAGACAGGAACAACAGTGTGTTAATTGCAACCAGCGAATCAATGATTTAGTTTGAGTGAGTGTCTGTCCGGGCACGTTTGTTCACACTGTAAAACCAATTTTTTCCCCATTTGCTGTCATCAGTGCACACCAGAGGGAACTTTTCACATCAAATGGTGTCCTTATTGCCGCCAAGAAACGTTTCTTTCGTTGTCGAACTTGTTATATTCATGTCTTGTGCGTGCAACACACAGATGATAGTTAATAAAACAAAAAAAAAACAAAAACGTGAACACACGATGCCAGGTTGTTTTGCTCTGTTCTGTATTAATATCTTTCACCTTTGTCTATCTTAGTGCCTGGAGCTATGTACACAAACAAAAAGGTTCATCAGAGAAATATTTGCTTTTGTAGCTACAGCTACAAAAGCAACTGAGAGTTCATTTGTGAAAAACTGAAAGGCAACTTCTTACGGAGGATCAATATAAGCCACCCGCCGAAAGTCAGCAGAAACCAAAAGTCAGCGGAGTCAGCGCGGTTGCTCAAAACACTCAAATCAAGGGGGACTTTTGTGAATCCTTTTTGATGGTATCATTTTATGCGCCTCTGCTGTGAAACGTAGCATTAAAACCCCCAAACGCCAAATGCATTGGCTCTCTCATGGGGAAAAAAATAGTAATTTTAGGACAGGACGTCAGGGTGAAGTTATGTTTCACCTGCAGACGCGAAGGAGTGTCCGTGTAATACACATGTTAAATGAGCCATAAGGCTTAGCCCAGAACTGGACCGGGAAGTTTTGACAGAGAGGGATAGAAAAATGAGTTTGACACAAATAAAGATGGACAGCGGCGAGCAGAAATCTGACATAGACGGGATGGATACTCTAACAGAAAATAAGGTCATAGGTGACGACAGTTGTGTGAAGTAGATTGGGAGAGTGTATCCAGAGCGGCCACCATGACATAACCATAGCCCATCATTACCCTTCTGCAGAAAGAGAGACCCGGCAATGATTCAATAAAGTTTAACATGCTGTATTTTCACAGCTTTACCAGCTGAGTTTCACTTTGCCTGGATGTGACAGCAGGAGAGATGACTTAGACAATAGAAAGGCAGTATGAAATACCAACGTTCCTCTCGTTTCTTTACAGTAAGACTAAGTGGTGTCCTGAAGTACCTATTTTTTTCTTTTTCAATGTGGCGTTTCAGACATTTGTAAATGCTGGTGCAGCGTTATATTTGTCACAAGATGCTTGCAGGTAGATGAAATTACAACCTACGCACCTGCTTCATATTGATGGAAGCTCTGGAACAGTGTGGGTGGGCTGCGAAAAAGAGGTGGATGCAGTGCCCTGGAATGCGCTATAAATTACCTTCTTGCCTCCCTTCAGGTGTCTTACAGTTTGATCAGATGGACAGGAGAATAGATGGCTGAGTAAATGGATAGAAAACACAAGTGAGCATGTACTGAGTGAAGATGAGGTCCGAGATGCCCAAACGCGGCCCCGGGAAAAATGAGCGCCTTGGTGCCGTGGGTGTGTTTGGGCGACAGAGAAACTGTGACAGCCTATGATGAAGATGCATTGTTCTCTTCTTTCTGCTATCCATCTTCGCTAACATGCACAGAACGCCCCTGAACACCCGGGCCACCAGGGTGGTAGTGAGTTTGTCGTGTGGGTGTTGAGATGGAGCAGATGTCAGAGGTGCAATGATGAAAATCAAAAGGGAGACTGGAAAATAATTCAAGTCAAGCTATATCAGTGGTACAAAAAAACAAACAAACATTACATAACCGTTAACACAGTCTGTTTTCAGGACGGGTGGAAAATGTGTGGTTTCCCCGGATAAAAGACCAACTGGACTACAGTATAAGGACCAGAAATATCAGTTTATTTTAGATGTCGTGGCTGAAGAGACGCTGTGGTTCAAACCTTTAACCCAGCCGATAAAATCTCATGGAACTTTTTTTTCGGGTACGCGTTCACCGTCAGGTTAGCTGTATAATAATCTGAATAATATTGCATAAAAATGGCCTCATTTTAATAGCTCGCACAGTGACTTGGCAACGTGAAGGGGCCGTAGGGCCAGAGGGTAGCGGTCCATAGCTGTGAAGTGACTCCGGGGCTACATTGCACTGACAGCAAGATTAAACACCAAACAACAGGGGCCTTTTCTAATTATGCTTTCTCTGTCTTGTTGTCTTGGTGACAAATGAGAATGAGGCAAATTTGGAGACGACTTTGCAACAGAGAAGAAATAAGGAACACTTCCCTCTTCCTTCCTTTCTTTCTTTGGGAGTGACTTAATTATGAGCAACATGAATGATCTTCAAGGAGGCGTTCAGTAGCAAAGATTTGAACAGAGCTCCTCCTTAAAGCTCCCCGTGTCTGTACTGACAGGACTGAAACATTTAGCGTTGAAGAACTGGGTAAAAATATAATTTAAGGAGTCAAGTTATTTTTTCTTTTTTTCTTATAATAACGGCCTCTTAGAATTAATATGTCTATCATCTGAAACAGAGACAAATTTAGGCTACACACACTGAGTACATTTAATGGATGCGGAGCTCTTGTAATTGTCTCAGCTGTCTTTAATATACAATGTTTTATCTTGTATTTTCTTTTCTTGTGGCAAAATTAGAAAGAAAGAAAGTTATAAAGAAAAACATGGAGTGCAGTTTCCAGACATTTTACGCAAGCCATCTAAATGTGAACTTTTATCCAGCTTGCTTTAATTCAGATCTGTTTCTCTTTTTGTCTTTTGTACTGTATTGAGCGTCAGCCTCAGACAGAGAGAGCAGGTATGGCTCTCAATTAGTGTATAAATTCATATATAACCTTTTGCACTTGGATTGATGTTTAATTGCATACAAAATGTGAAGAAATGTAAAAAATGGCCAGACATCAAACCATTGAGGAAAGATGGGAAAAGACTATTTGAGAGGCACGGCTAATAAGAATTTAGAAATTAAGAATGCAGTGAGGAACATACATATCGAAGATTGTACATGGGAAATGTGTTGCAGCTCAGACTAACAGCCAGCATTTCCTCTTCATTCATTGTTCTGCTCATAGATTAGCTTGGTGTTGGTCTGCCATGTAGTTACACTCAAAGAAATGTTTAATTACACATCTGAGCTTCCCTGGCTCTCATGAACCTACACGTATCATCAGAATGTTTTGTTCTTTTAATAATTCAATTTAGAGTCAAAGCTTCACTTGATCCCAATGTTTCTGGGGAAATTTTATGGCTTCATTTGCCCCAGAGTCCAGAAAATTGGCTGCCAGTTTGCTGTTCGCTGGAGGGGAGGGAATAAAGCAATGAGCACCAGTAGTTTCTAAGAGCAGAATGTGCAGCCCATTGCTGTGACTGTTACTGTTTTCCCAGGCTGAGGCAGTGGCACAGTTAACATTAGGTAACCCACAGACCTGTCTAAAAGCATATTGATTTGTCAAATACAGATTTATAGTTCCATTTTATTGAGATAGCCCATGGGGTTTTCAGCGATGTGAACTAGTTCCTGTGCATACTGGCTCACAACACTCATTTACTGGAACATGTTGTTGACAGTTTTTTAGTTTTTGTCATGACAGTGTCCTTATTATGATGAATTTATCCTCTGTTCTAAGAGGTACTGTTACTGTGGAATGTCTTTGGAAAATATGCATTTACAGCATAAATGGCTTTATAATGAAGAAGTTCAACACCTACTTAGGCTGTGCCTGTTCTTGCAATGTCCTCTTTGCATCAGTAAACATTTTTTCCCCTTATTTATTGAAATCCTTGAAGTACTCTGAATAGGAAACAGACCATTACATCTCATTAGTATTGTTATCATTGTTTCCAAAGGATCTCTTTATTGTGATTGAAGGCCTCTGTTTTATCTATCTATGTTAAGAGGGTTAACAAACACTTGAATTTTCAAACAGAATACTGGAACCAGATTGAGGGTGTTTAAATTTGAGTCTACCTTTTATTCCTTGAGGCAGGTCTAATAATAAGCCCTGGATCTTTGACCTGAGGCACAAATTTCACAGATCAGTGAAAAATGTAGGAGAATAGATAGAAGTTGATTTTTTTGCTTGTCCATTATAAAGTAAAAGTAATTTTTTTCTTTGTAACGTCTTTAAAACTGAACTCTTTCCCAACAATGCATTTATTTTTTCACATGATTGCCATCTGTGTGTATTTTTGCACACATGGATGGACAGTTATTTCATGTTACATGCTGGGTTTTAGGTCTTGAGAGACTTTCACCCTGAAGCGGGAGGGCAAAGTATTTTCATATCTTTATGCTTGATATCGTGCACGTGCATATTTAAAATGTACAAACCTCCCAACCCACTGAAATGACAAATAAAGACAGTAAAGTATCTTCTGACCTTGCCACTAACTCCCTATCAAGTTGCACTTTACATTCATTGCAAGACTTATTGACACATAGTGTGATGCTGCAATCCAGAAAAAAACACAGATTATACACCAGGATCTACATGTTCTGACACCAGTTCTTTGACACAAAAAACTGAGATGCCTTCGACTGATTTCAACTATGACCCTGACAGCCTACAAAGAAATAGCCGTAGGGTTAAAAACAAGCAGACGTGTTGAATATCAGCTGTGAGTAATAAAACTAACTACAGCCACGGCTTTGCTCTTTGTAATGTTACAAAGATAATCACAAGGGTGGCTGTGCTTATGCTTCTAAAGTTATTATTATTATCATTTTTAATAAGCCAAGCTGTTTTGCCCTGATAAGAAAAGAAAAAAGATGTTTACTTTGCCACTTCATTAAAGAAACCTTCATACTCTCATAAATACCGTAAAGCTTTGAAGCTTCCGCTTAATGAAGTCCCAATTTCTCCTTGTTTTTCACAGTTCACGGTCGTAGACAAGGTGTGAGAGTCACACAGGTTTCACTGCAGTTAAACCAAATATCTTGTAATGAGAAAAATGATGAAAATAATGTGGATCTAACTTATTTCCAGTCATCACTGTCTGAACACTTGGGAAGCCTGCAATTAACTGGAAAATAAAGAAGTTCAAACAATAAGAAATTAGCTCCTTTATTTGTTTTTTTTTCTATACCTCATTAATGTTATTTCTAAAAGCAATTCTGATTTAGTTACAACTATACTGTTTTTACTTTAGACTAAGTCTTCTCTGCTAAAGGACAAAAATCGATGTCCCCTCATAAGAGGCTTTATGCTGTCTCCTTTATTGAATATGTATGAATGAATCTGACCATCTCTACCTGATTATTATTAAAAGGGAGAGAGAGATTAAAGGGAGCTTGGGGGTTTTATGTCTGTGTGACTACTTTTGCTTCCCTGATGGTGGTTATGAGGGCACACGAGGCAGCAACAGGTCAGGTATGATTGACTGTTTGCCGTTTGCTGTCCTATTTGCCAGCTGTACCATGTCAAAACCATTCAGTTGGAATCAGCCAGCGAGGCGTAGTCGGGTCATGTGTGAGTTTGTTTGTTGAAAGACACGACGCGCAGGTACAGCACGTCTGTGGGGAAATCTGTTTGTGGAAATATAAGATATTGATCCAGAAATGATTTTTGCATTCATTTTCATAATCCTTTTGAGCAGTTTACTCAAATAGTTACATTTCATTATAATTTGTAAGAGGAAAAAAAAAGGAGATGTGAGCTAATAGTAAAGCCATGGGCATCTCATTTTCAGGCCATTGTTAATCCTGAAAGACTTTGTCCTTCAGTGTTTCACTCCATTCTGGCTGTATTGATGTGAACTCACTCAATATGTGCTGACTATATTCATGAACACTTATAGATTATTGCGGACCAACTCTGCATTTTTACAACCTTAAACAATGCTCACACACGTATGTACAAGCGTTCTCATCATTACCATCATTACCATCTTAAAACCTTTTAACTTTTTAAATGTCTTGCACGGTATAATAACTCATCCGCTTGCTTTTCTGTCTACTGTCTGCAGTTTCTTACCTCCTCATTTGTCCATCTCTTGCCTTCTACCTTATCTGTTCTCCTCTATGTCTTACTGTCTCCCCACTGTACTCATCTCTGCACCATTAATCTTCCAACCAATGAATTGGAGCTCCTGACTGTATCACTACTATTATCGACTGCAGTCGTCCCTTATTTATGTTCCATTTTCCTTCTCAATTCTTCACTCAGGCTTTCCTCTGTTATTCCATTGACACGGCATGTAATTTCTGATATCAATAATGGAAATATTGAGACTGACATAGTCGTTGTATAATGATACTTTTCTCTCCTGGCTAGGATTTCTTCTGCAGTGGTTTAATGGAACATGTTTGCGTTGATTTCTGTCATTCTTACTAGAATAGACCAGAATGTGCATTCAGGATTGTAATTTATTCCATCAGTTAGTACTCATGAGTACTGATCTGTGATTTCTTACGTATTTCCCAGGGCAATTATGTTCATTAGCTCTCTCTCAGAGCAGCCTCACCGCCATGCGGTAGTCAACAAGCAATAAATTACATTTAACTTACCTGCAACATTTGCCGATGGGGCACTGCTGCAGTACATTAGAAAGTGTTGAGCTTTTGATGCAGTTTGTAGAATTTACAAAGTGTTTGATGCTGGAGCCTATACCTGCTGTTACTGGGAAAGAGGCATTGTAAACTCTGGACAGGTTGTCAGTCAAACACAGAGCTTCCTGTGAATAAGGACGAACATCCATTTCCATGTACTGCATTCTATGTCTTAATGCATGATGACTTAATCATTTTGAGCTACATGACAATCTGGGAAGTGTTATAAGGTCCATCATTCTACAGTGCAAAAGATTATTCTCAAATGAAAAAACAGTCAAGACAGCTACCAGTCTTCTAGAGAGAGGATTTTCCAAGTTCAGCTCATGGTCAGACCATGCAATGCTCATCCATGTAATCCATATACTCTACAGTCATGTGAAAAAGTCAGCGCATGCTTTGGAAACTCTTTGCATTTCAATTTAAATCAGGACATGGTTGTCTTCAAACTGCCGATGCGAACATGTTCCAGTAAAAGACTCTACTGACACAGACTCGATTGAATATTGAAGGATTTTATTTTCAACCAGTCTGTGTCAGGACAGACCAGAGGAGTCTCAAAGGTGAATGTTAAAGGATTTCCCCCTGACCTCATACCTAGCCTCTTTTTTATGGCCGTTTGGACTGTATGCATGTCCTGCCATAATGATGTGATGTGCTAACATCAATACATACAATGCACATTTTGTCCCACCTGGTAAAGAGAGAAATAAAAAAAGGAATTTACATACATTTTTTCTCCTTTTTTGCAAAAACATTGGCACACTGTTGAATGCATTTATCAGAAAATTGGATGGATATTTTAAACTTTAAACTTAACTTCTTGAAGATAGTACATAATAAAAATGTAATAAAACGCATATTTTTTAAACAAAGATATTTGATTGTTGGTGAAATACTCTGCTGTAATAAGGGCTGAAAAGCTATATTGAAGGGTTGTGAACTTAAGCTCATCAAATAACACTGAATTTAAAACGCATACAACTGAGAGGATCAAATCACTGCTTGGGCACAGGAACGCTCGGAAATGAAATTCATTGTGAATGTACTCTGTCACTACCTCAACAAATGCAAATCAACACTCTACCACGAAGAGAAAAAAAATAATGAAGAACAAGATCCAGAAATGCTGCCTCTCTCTTCAGGCATAAGTGCATTCAAGTTGGATTGAGATCTATTTGGAATCTTCTCTATAGTCTGACAAATCTAAATTTTATGGTCTTATCATGAATCATGGAAACATTATCCTCCAAGAAAAAGAAAAGAAAGGCCATTTGACTTCTTAGTATTTCACTGAGTAGAAAAATATCCCTGTTGGTATTATGGAGAAACTAGAGCACATGACAAGAGTAACTTATTTATGGTAAATCAAATTTATGATGGGATAATTAAATGAAAGCCTTTTTGTGGGTAATGGAATTAAAAACATAAGAAAACCAAAAATATCAGCCAAGACTAAAAAAAGTGGAAAGAGAGACAGAATAAAAGTGATGCATATATATGAAACAGCAGCGAGAATGCTGATCTGCTGGATGACCAGAAGATTGAGAAAAAGATGAAAGGTAGAAGAAAAAATAAAGGCATTGGATTTCTACTGTGTTATTCAATAAGGCAGATATTTAAAGTATAGTATATGTCAACTGAACAGGAATGTTGAAATATGAAAGAGAAGACGTGACGAGTAAAGATCATTTCAAGACAGAGATACGTTCTAATTACAAAGGAAACACTAGAATGTTGGTATTTAATGTAAAAAGAAGACACAGACAAAAAAAGATTTGAAGGGATCCTAAAACAGCTGACGATGTCATTGAATTAAGAAGGGATAAGGACAAGGGAGTGATTGTGAAAGGGCAAGCAGGACAACTGATCCATTTAAATATCACATTTCCCAGTGTTGTGTCTGTGTGTTTTTCTGCCCTGATCAAAAGAATATGCATGTGCCTGAATGGCCAGGATTAGGATAAACTGTTGGAAGGGACACATTTAATAAAAACACACACAGAAGGACACAGCAACAGTTTAAACCTTAAACACACACCAACACTGGTCATATATTATCACTTCAATGGCATTGAAAGAGAGGTGTATGGAAGAAGATCACGGTCATAACATTTTTTCATTTTCTATTTAAAATCTTAAATGAAAAAAAAATAATCAGAAATTTAATAAGAATAAAAAACTTTGGGATTGGAACTGAAAAGGAAAAATGAACTAACATTTTTAAAAGAAACAAAGACAGGGATAATAAGAAATTGTAAGTTGCGTTCTGTGCATGAGCGACTGAAATTGCGACGCACCTAGGTTTGACAAGGTGACTGGACTTTTTTTTCAGTTCCTGCTTTGACTTTTTTGCTACAATTAAAATGATTTATGATTATAATTCTGCCAATGGGAGCGATTTCAAAACACTTGCAAACCGGTCTGAGCTCCTTTCAGTGAAAATCGAAAGCTTATCTGTGGGCATGTAAACTGACCTTGTGCATTTTGATAAAAAGAAATTGGGGTTGTTTTTGTTTTCCTTTTGTGTAACTTATACACATAAGATATCCAGTTTATCCTAAGAATTATTAACTGAAAATTGATTCAGCTGCAGTCAAACCTCATGCATATCCACTGTGCTGCTGAGCGGGTAATACTTCAGAGCTTTGTGGCTCTCTAAAAAATCCAACTGACAATCATCTATTTGGTCTGTTTCGCGAAGAGAGGTGGAAAAAGGATTCTGGCACTCTTTCAGACTTTCTCTGTGCCAGAAGGATTTCTGAGGACCCTACCATGCGCCACTATCAAACCTCATTGAGTCACAGATCGTTTGCGCTGTGACAACACTGCTCATATTTCCAGACATTTTAATTGTTAATGCTAATTTTTCTTGTGTTCTACCTCTTCTTTTTTTGTCACATTTTTTCATTAATATCCCTTTTTCTTCATAATTATCGGAATATGTGAACAACATAGTTATTCACTAGTTTTCCAACTAGATGTGCTGTCAAATGTTCTATTCTAAACTTGTTTGATGGAAAACACCTTATAGTCTAACATAAACTCCGCTCATCAAACAAATAACATTTCATATATTTATTAGCTAGTAGATTTGCATTCTCTGTTTAGTTATCTGGCGGTCACTTTGAAAACCGTGATTAAATGAATATTTATCCGAGTGATGCCATGGTTCGTCCCACTCGGGTTTGTTAGCAGCTCCAATCTTTGTACAAATATGCTCCCTTCTGGCTCCAAAGAAACCAAGAGAGAAATGGTAAAATGCTGGATTCAGGGCTTCGAAGCAGCATATCACAACACATGATGTCACGCTTCTGATAAACCACCTGTGGATCGACATCTGGTCATCTTTGGCAGTATCATTTCCCAACGCTTGTTGGGAAGGTCTTATTACCCACCCAGCAACTTTATCTTTCCTCCTCTGTTTTTTTCCCCCTGCAGTGCTGTGTTGTAAAGACTCGGTGTGACTAAGAGAAGCAAACATTACAGTAAATTACGCTGTAAGACAGTGGAGACTTCAACACTGAGCCAAAATGAGACAGATTCCCATTAATTAGATAAACACTGCCCTCTTACTTACCCTCTTTTTCTCTCTGTCACCCCTCCTTGTCTGGGCTGGTGCCCTGTGGTTAATAAAACAGATTAATTAGGCTCATTGATATTCTAGGAAACTGCTACCAGGTGTTTACCTGGGCAAGGTCATCCATTTTATCAGTGAAAACCGGCATTTGGAAGGAAACAAGTGGGAGGTTTGCACCAACTATAGGAAGGCATAACTACCGGGATGAATGGATTTCAGTGGGAGAATCTCAATTCATCAGACTGGAAATCCATCACTTAGTGCTTTTTGGATTAACATCTGTGGCATGTGTGTTCATCTCTGCAACAACCTTGTTTGGTTAATTGCTGCAGTCCCTCATTTTTATGCCGCTCAGAGAGCAGATAAATGTTCACTCAGCAAAAGACGATTTGTCATTCTGTTTGAGTTAAAAGTCAAAAAGGTAAATCGCACTGTAAACATATGATAAAACAGACAGTTTCATCAGTTTGACTGATATCTCCTCTTTAGCCATGGTATAATGTTTAATACATGATGCCATCTGACAAGCCCAAGTTAGAATCAGCTCTCCTTATCAGTAAAAACATGGTAATCCAGTTCTAGGCCCAACGCCAGAGAAATTGAGATCTGCTTATGTAGGAGAAATTGTAACTTTGAAGTACTGAATCTTGCAAAAGAGTGCATGCTGTTGGTAGTGCACTGTGAGTAATGACAACATATTTTCAGAGTGGGAAGTCAATATGCATTACAGAGAAAGGGGAGAGGCGGCTGAAGAAAGAAGCTGCTCCACCTCAGGTCATCGAGGTAACTTTTGAATTAGCATCAATGTCTCAAAATGACAAATTTCAATCGGTAACCACAGTGCTAAAAAAAAAAGAAGAAAAAAAGTGGATAATGTGTCATCATCATTTTCGCTGCACCTGTTCTTTATTCAAAAGTTGAGTAGCTGGAAAGGGACAGGCTTACCTTGAAAGCTCTTGACTCATGGTTGGCTTGGATTCTCACATAGGCAGCCAGAGCCTAAACTAAAACAGGATATACTATAAAAAAGAGTTTTTAGGGTTTTATGACAGCAGAATAACTGGATAAAGCGTGTCACAGTCAGTAACAAAATGTCCATCAGGTAATGTTCAGTGACGTGTTTAGGAATAATTTGAATTATTAATAAAACACAGAACTAAACCTGTTACAGGTTTCACTGCACTTGAAATGGATCAAAATCTGATGTCGTATAGATGTTGTAAATGTTTTACGATGAACTAATTATCTAGTCTTACTGTACTGAAAAAATCCAGAATTTGAAAATGTAACTGGTTATGATTTATTGATGACTGAGAACTAAAAAAAAAAAAGTTAATTTGCTTTATTTTCCATTATAGATTTGTTGGTCTTTCATAGAAAGATGTAAAATTGCCAAAATATTTAGTAGCACTGCGTTAGATTATCTTCAAATATGTCTGAAGAAAAAGCTGCAGGCTTGAAGATTCAGTCGTGCTGTGTTCAAACGCGTCACGATTTATCTGAGCTTTCTTTTGTACTGACCACTGAGTCCTGTCTTCTGCTTTTTTCTTCTTCAGCTCTCTTTGTTTCACTCCAAGCACCAACTGATGCAATATGAATGTTTTGTCCTTGTCAAGTGGATCTCTGTGTGTGAGTTTGTGTGTAACCGTTTGTGAGCCTTTTTGGTGCACACAAACATCAGGCCCTTCATGCTGGTGGGGTAGACGGGAGGGAAGCCTGTTGTCACATTTTTCATCATTACCTCCTCCGCCCACTTTCATGTCTCTCTCTTGGAAGTTAAAAAAGTAATCAATGAGTTGGCATCCAACAGCTCTTTGCCTCTTTTCTGAAAAAAAAACAACAAAAACAACAAACTCTTCTTCCCTGAATATTTTATAAACTGAGATGCCCTCACAAAAAGCACCTCAAGTTCTCCAATTTCGGGGCTGTTGAAAATCTCCACATCGTGTGTCATCTGAGGCGTGCTTGTGCCTCTTTTGACGTCCCCCTCTAAATGGAGGATGCTCTGCCACTCATTTAACAGCTCTGTGGCTCCGCGGCTCCTCCGGGAGCCCAGCAGCCTTTTATCTCATCACTGCTGCCCAAGCACTTTCCCTCCTCTCGTCTCCATCCTGCCAGTCGCATCACGGCATTAACATGAACATGCTGCTTAGCGGACCACAGCGAACGGGGACCAGCAGCGCTCTGGCTGGAGCAACGGGCTAAATCCTGGATCAGGGGAAGAGATCAGGCTCCTTGGAGAGAGAGTCTTGGCTGGATGGTTAGAGAATGTTGGACACAAGGGCTTTGGCAAATCAAATGCTGGATTAGGAGTAAATGATGAATAGGAAATTCCGCAGGGTGTTAATATTAGCCTTCTGGGGATTTAATCCTGTGTTTCTGTTGCTGGTGTTTTCTGGATTTGCAATCTTACCCGTGTTTCGCCCTCTATATATGCTGCTTATAATGAGTTAGGGGACCCTAGTTGTATTTTTTTATGTTAGTTTTTTTCATGTCAGACATCAGTTATGTTGCATATGGTGAGGATCAAATTGGAAAATGAATAGATTCTGCAAGCACACACAGATAGATAACTGTGTCCTTTAGCCAATGTGACCTGGAGCCACTACTGATGTGCTTTTGTTTCATGTGCTTTGCCTTTGTCCATTTGAACAAACAGGAATAATTGTCCCTTTGTTTCTCATTCATATTCACAAGGACGATGAGCCAATCACTGGACGGGCAGCTGGCAGGGACCACACCCACGTCCGGAAGTTCCTCAACCAGCACCACAAGAAGTTACCCTGGAAACCAGAGGTAAAGCAGATATTTTTTTCCGGCTTTTCTTTGACTTTTTTGTCAGGTTTTTCACTTTTCCTTCAATCAGCTTTTTTAAAACAATTTCATTAATTTTTGGTCAGATTGTTACACAGACAATTTTTTTATTTCCTTGAAAACCAAAACTGGCAAGGAAAATGGCACCATCACGCGCACTTTCAAAAATAAATTAACCTCTTTTTAGTGATTGTGCAGTTCGTTTTAGAATAAGATGAGATTCAGCAGTCCTTTCACCTCTCCTTTGAGGAGATGCTTGACTAATGAAGACGCAGCCATTTTCTGGTGCTCTCGCTGAAGAAAAGAAATCTTTCTTATGGTTATTATGAGAGATGATGGTGAAACCATCAGCAGGTTATTTTTTAAGGCACCTATGACTGAAGATAACAAGCTGATGTGATCCATGCGTATTTTCCAGCTCACTTGCTGATGGGGTCTAAGCACCCGCTGTAACAAAAGGAGCAGCAGACAGGGCAATTAAGAAGCGGATTAGCGCTAATGAAAGCAGCTAAAGATTTGTCACATGCTCAGCAGAGGTTAATTAAAGATTTCTACATATATGTGTAGAAATATGATTTATTAATCACTCCCTACGCAGTGAAAATGCACTTTGTGCTGCACTGGCCAAACGGTAGAGGTCACACACCGTTCATACTGCCGTTTGTGAGAAATAGTTCTATTTTCTTCACTCTTCTAGAATAGACTTGTTTGAATGAAGAGATTCAACACTTTTTTTCACCAGTGTTCTAAATCATCCATTGCTTTGTATGCAGGTTTCTTTCAGCTCCTACGAAGCATTATGCATTTAATCTTTTTGCACAAGGTGGCATTACAGGGTGGCTGAACACAGTGGGGGCATGGAAATGTTACAATACCTGCTGTTTTATTTCAGCAGGCTCCTCCCGAGTAAGATCGTCTCACGTTACTCAGCCTTTGCCTCTATGATTCCTCCCATAGAAACGGGACACGGGACACTAAATCATGCACAGATTTTCATACTGTGAAAAACTTCTGGCATTGTACTAACAGTCATAATTACATTGCTGTTACAGGGGGAAAAAAAACAACAATTTTCAACATTGTCTTATAACACATGGCTTTGTGTTGTCTTCATTTATTTCTTTTTCTTAAAATGGCTCAGAGGCTTTGGTAAATTGCATATTAAGAGGCCTGCAGCTGCAGTCAAATCAAGCTTTTTGGAATCACTTAAGATGATGCCACTTTGTTACCTATAGCACTTAAATAGAAAAAAACAAAATGCATTTGAACATTCACATTTTCTTTTCTTTTTTTCTTTTAAAAGACCGTGAAGGCCAAATGGTGCTTTTGCAGTCAAGGGCATAAACAAGATTTCATTGACCAAACGTTTTTTTCAAATGTTTGCTGTGGACTGAAAAAGCATAAAAACCTTTGAAGGGAGATAAATGTTGCAGTGTTCACACCCACTCTATTTTACATTATCCATGACGAGCATCAAAGCCCCCTTATGGGAGACAACAACACGCCACTTTTTTGACTGATCTCCAGCCTGCTTTTAAAGCAACATGCCATTAAGTTTCCGTGAATATTTTGCAAATCCAACGGAGCTCCATCAAATATTCCATTCAGATCTTACTCAGAAATCCTCTTTCGTCTCCTGCTTGTGCCATGCTAAGCCTAAGCCAAGTTTGTCAGAAGCCACGTTGCGCAGCAGCTCTTCATCTGCTTTCACTAGCTATCTGTCCTCATTACCGGCATTAACTTGTTTTCTTGGTGGACAGCCAGAATTGCAGAGGTCTGAGGGGCTACTGAGCTGGCACTGTCAGAGGTGTGGACTCAGAGTGGCTGAGGTAGAGGACTTCCATATCTCAATAGCCATAGACTGGCTGAAACTGCACAGACATTCAGAGGCATTCTTTGTTTTGGACAAGCAGAGTGGCTCTAGTTTTTCCTATGCTGTCATGCAAGAAGAGGCAAAGAAGCATTTTTTTCCAAAGCAGAATGTGATGTTGCTTGGGCTGGTTGTTTTGAGTAAATACTGGCAACTTAATGAGGATTTCCCTGACAGTCGGCTCATCCAGAGGTGACAGAGGATTAG
Source organism: Menidia beryllina (assembly GCA_013363375.1). NCBI lineage: Eukaryota > Metazoa > Chordata > Actinopteri > Atheriniformes > Atherinopsidae > Menidia > Menidia beryllina. The sequence goes on along the minus strand of JABUIW010000069.1, from coordinate 857,437 downwards.
CACGGACATGCAGCTGTATATGTGTTGTCTGTCAAGGACACCAGCATGCCATGGACATTGACGGGAGATCAGAGAACAAACCACCGGCCCACTTTTTAAGAGTCCTGCCATGCATGGAGGGAAGAACAGTCATTTGCAGCAAAGCCGACGTAGATCAGACAGGATTTGAGCATATTAAACTATTTTATTTAGGCAGGAACCGGATGAAAGGGAAGGCAGGAGGGATTAGTGACTTTAGAATCACTGTAGACGTTGATATTAGAAAGGTTTTTACTGTTATACATATAAAGTACAGCACAAAGTACAGATATAAGTCAAATGAAATTATAATTTTAGATCCATCCTACAGGGTTAAGCCGTGTTTTTCTCATCATTTCACCGAGAGACGGGTGGAGGGAGACAGACACCTAGTTGACTGACCGAATCAAGCATTGGGCCTTATGGCTCTGTAAAGATGAACAATCTCTCGTTATGTGCGTACTTTCCTGAAGCGCATTTGGATGGCCTTTTATTTTTACGTCTCAAGAGGAAAGTGATGAAGATGTTATGGCACTTCACAGACGCATGTGTCATGAGGGAGCCGTCGTCACTGCCGCTTCCTCTCACACAAAGACTGGAGGAGGATTTAGATCTTTGTCTTTGTCTCCGATCCCCACCTCATGCCACAATAGTGCACGCTGAGAATGTAGGGGACCGAGCCTGTTACTTAGCATTACCTGACGGGTGAATCCTTAACAGCAAAACAGCAGGCACGAGCGTTTGTCTCTGTGGACTGTCCATATCTGAGGAAAGAGATGTGAAAAAGACTGTTTCATTCTCTTTAGTCGGATGTATCTGCTGCAGCCATTTCCATCCCCCTCACATTGCATCTTTTACATTAGAAAAGATATGAGATTGTGGGACAGATGGCAGATTATACAAATCCTCATTACAGCAGTTGATGAGGTTGGATTCCAGGTCATATGAACCTTGCCTTCCAGTTTGTTCTGCCCTCTCTGTTTTTACACGGACAGTCATGATCTCTGTTGAAAAATAGCAGTTTATATAGCTTTAGAAAGCCCCATTTTTCTTTGGTGGATGCAACCACTTATCTTTCCTTTTTTTTTTCTTTTTAGAAATGTTAATTGCAAGTAAAAGATGGAGTATGCAGCGATGCCTTCTGTAAACACAGACGCACGTCATCAATTTAAAGACGTTGTTTATTCTTCAGGCCAGAGGCCAGCTGAGCAGCAGAACAGTGTTACTGTGTCTCACCAGCGACCATGCTGACTCCACTGTACCGGGGAACAAGCAAAGTTATACTGTAGGACACGTGGGCCTTTTCCAGGAACATCAGGTCTCACTTTTCTTATCCAGTTGGGATTAACTGTGTCAGCTGGTATGATGGCTCATCAGTGGGTGCACTGGGCAGCCATTTGTCGATGCCTTTCTGCCAGCAACAAGCACAGAAGGCTACACCAGATTCAGAGAAATAAGGGAGCCTCCTGAAGAAAAAAATGGGAAGAAAAAAAAAGATTTGCACTCTGGTTGATGGTGTGACTAGATGGATGCTATTGAGATGCTCCAACCCCCATGCAACCCAGTAGGAATAAGCATGATAGAAAACAGGTGGATAATATACTAGACTAATTATTCAGTCAACCAGAATAATTGTTAGCAAATAATACCAGAGAATTCCAGTGGGTAAATCCAAGTATATCAGTGTGCAATTTACTTAAACAGTATAGGGTTATGGGCCCAAATACAACAGACAAGTGTAGAAATCATGTCAGGAACTGACTTTCCGCTGCGCCTCATGAGTGAATACTGTCATTAAGATTTTGATACCAAAATGGAATTTATGTCAGGCGCGAAGCCATAGTAAATCTGGATCCTAGACTGCTAAGTGGGTTTGGATTAAAGAGTGGACTGTAAATGGGAATAACGAATACAGTAAGAAAAAAGCTGAAGTCGATCTTCTTTAGCCAAATAACGAGTGTTAATGCCAGAAAAGATTTGAATAAATGAGTTAGAACACAAAACGCCTGTATCACTATGATACACAGGCAGACAGAAGAAAAAGAGAAAAGGAATTTCAAAGCCAGCGTGATGACACCAACTGCTGATGTGAGCCTCACTTTATCCCGTCACCCCAAACAAGTAATTAGGGGCTAAGAAAAAGAAGACATGACATGGATACAGCATTGTAAAGTGACAGCCGTCTGCTGAGCTCAGGGAAACCAAAGCTGAGAAGGAGAGAAATTGACAGCATTTGGCAGCAAACAGACAGAGGTGGAGGGATTGAGGCAGAAATTTAGAGTTCAAATCAAAGATTTGACAACAATAGGGATGGTGGGACTTAAGACATCAAGTGTGATAAAGGACGCAACGCGCAAATAAAATGAGAAAAATCTAATAACAGTGAGGCAGGGAGAGTGAAGATGTGCAGTTAGATATGCAGATTGGAAATTTCTAGTTTCAGAAGTTGGAGAAAAAGTCTGCTTTTGCCCAACATCATCCTTTTCAGGCCAGAGCACAGACAAAGCCCTCCAATTGCTGTCACCCACAAAACAGAGCCAATTATACACATGTGCCCCCCAGGAGAAAGCTGACTTTACAGCCTGGAGATTCTTCAGAACTGCAGTGGAATATGTGTGTTTGAATAATTAGAGGCAGTTTAAAGCTGCTCCCTTATTGCTGTTTGACAAGGGGAGGGGTGGGGAGGGGGCCAGGCCAAAAGGGGGTTGCTTTTAAAACCCACAGGAAATCTATTGAAAGCTTTACATAAGGCATATCTACATAGACACTAGTCCTGTCTGCCAAATCCATCTAACCTTGCAGTTTCGCCCCCCCCCCCCCTGTCCCTAATATTAGGTCTGTACTGCCCTCCTTTATGTTATTTTGTTTGGCTTGCTTCACAAATCCATGTCTCCAACCCTCAGTGTTTTAAAACCGAACCAGCCATTCTAATAGAGAACAATAAAACAAGACAACCCCCGCCACAAAAAAACAAACACATAAATGAAATATGTGAATAAAAGTCCGAAGTTTTGCAGCTTACCAGTGACGTGCTGTCAAAACAAAGGTATCTCATGTTTCATTCATTAGCTGTAATTGCTTGTCCGCTGTCAGCATGCAGGGCAGGAAGTTGACTACACAGCATCTAGAGGGAAAAAAGAAGAGGGCTCCTTCGTGTCAGGCCATATGTTGGGGTGCCGTTGTGAAGGAGCGTGACACGCCCTGTCAACGTCTTTCTCTTTAAAATGTAAACATGGATGCAGAAGGGAGGTAGAGAAGTGTTGGTACTGTGCTGCTCCTTTGTCTGAGCTCTTTAACACCTTTGATGAGAGAACAATGGGATGTATATATTTTTGTTTTTACACAGTCACGAGGACACCTCATTTTTTATATGACAGCCTGAAGTGCACCGTATGTAGCAATGCAACGTCCCAGCTTCAAATAGGGGGCCAAAGGTGTCAATCCATCCTCTGGATTTCTGATCCACAGTCTTTCTCTGCAGGTCACTCATGATTTCAGCTGGGGTCTCTTCTGTTTGAGTGCTGTATGATGTTCGAAACATCTGTGGCAGGGTTAAAGTGGCAGCCTGCCGAGCTTACTGTTAGGTATTAAAGGACGTGTGGACGGTACACAGTATTGTGTTGCCGTTCTTTGTTGATCGTCCAGTCTGAAAAGTTAGTCTGCAGCTTGTTAAATCACTTTGACAGCTCCCCAGTGTTTGACATTAAGCATCACGGTGGTTGGAGCTTGTGTGCAAATGTGCTGCAAGGTGTGAAAATTTATAGTCTTCTGTACCTCACTGTTACGACCTTTTCTCTCTCTCTCTCTCTCCTGCATTGTATGTGAACCAAAACAAATGACTTTCAAAGCAGCGCAATTTGACACATGAGCAGTGAGGCATCTCTTCTTGTAGACGGGCAGGCTTGTGTATATGTGTGTGCATGACTGCACATGAGGAAACGGTACCCCAAGGCAGAGTGGTTCCACCATCTGTCCTTGCCGTGTCCTATGATTTCCCTATGTAATTCAGACAAATGTCAGGCTATGGGCAAGGGATGAGATCTGACAAACTGCTCCAGACATCCTCGGTTCGCACTCCCCCCTGACACCCCTGATGAGCCCTCAGTTGCCTTCTTCTGTTATTCATGGCATTAAAAGTTGAGATTTCACATAGCATTTTAATCCGAAATGAGTTTTTTTTTTTTTTATAATTTGCGGCGGAGCCATCAGAAGCTACATACATTTAAGATGTCTCTAATGCAGACTGAGCTGCTGGCTGGTGGACAGCCATAAAAGCCACGCAGCATGTACCCTCAGTCCAACTGGACATTAAATGCTGTTTTTTTTACTGTGCACGCTTATTTGTGCCCTTTTTTGTGTTTGCAGTATAAGGGCCAGGCCAACCTTCATGTGTTTGAGGATTGGTGCGGCTCATCTATAGCCCAGCTCAGAAAGAACCTGCACTTCCCTCTCTATCCCCATGTGAGTACTGAATTTAATAAGTAAAATGCCAAAGAATGAATGAACAATGGTGGTAGCTGGTGGTGGAGGCAGGGAGTCAAGCTAAAAAGGGGTTTGGGAGTAATGAGCTTACAAATGATTTTTTGTGGGAAACAAAAGAACAGACAGCAGTAATCGAGTACCACTAGATATCTTTACTATATTACTGCCTTACTAAATTGAATTATGCTCTGTTAATGGCATTTTCTGGGGTAAATATTATTTTTCTTGCAACATTAACGTTACAAATGTAGATTTAGACAGTTTGCCCTGGAAAAATATAATATCTGCCAATCTTAATAGTTTATGCACAGCTCTCTATTAACAATTTTATTTGATAGAGAAGTTGAGCTGAAATTCATTGTCTCAATTTAGTTTGATTGCAAAATAAATTTAATTCTAAGAGTTGGATTTCTGTTAATCTTTTTTAATAAAGTAAGTTGTTGCTGAGAAGATGTTTTTGCTTTGATTCACATTATCATATGTAGAAATGGAAGCTTTAAAGTAATAACAGTGAGTGCGAGGACCCTGAGCTATTGATTTAAACTGCACAGGTTGATTGAAAACATCGACTTTGGCTCTTACAAATTTTGAAAACAATTAGGAGAATATCCACCATACACATACAGTAATTGGCTGCTTTATTGATAAGATTTTAAAGCAATGAAATTCAATGGGGACACATTCAAGGCAAAAGCTCTATAGTGTTGTTTTTTAAACTATTCTATCATAGACATATTTCTCCATAGTCTGTAAACATGGAGCAAAAAACACACATTCACATAACTCCTAATAAAAGTCAAATCAATAAGTTTGTATTTATTCAAGACACAATGAGAGTTGCATTGAATGGTGTTTTTTTGTTTTTGTTTTCCATTGTAGACTCGAACCACAGTGAAGAAGCTGGCAGTTGCTCCAAAATGGAAGAACTATGGCCTGAGAATATTTGGCTTCCTTCATCCATACAGAGATGGTAACTAGCTATTATTTTGCGAAACCCTCATCTCAGGCCGAAGACCTTGCAGCATGTGTCCTTTGTCAGAGTCGACAATAGCCATTGCTTTCTTAATCCAAGCCCCTCAAAGCCACTAATGTAGTGGATATTCACATTTTTATTAAAGCTGAATGCCAGAATCTCAGCGCTAAATCTAATTGCAGTCCCCTCGTGGTCCTACCCTGAAAGCCAGTTGCCATGGGAACTGGAAAGCCTTAATGCCTAAGTGCCCTCACACAAATTGCAGATTTGAAGTTATTAATTAGATTACTGTTCATTTTAAACTCTCATATAGCTTTCACTGCTTGTATGGCTCTTTCTTGCCAGTGACTTAAAGGTCATTCACTCCAGAGTGGCGTAGTGTGAGCAGTAACAAGTGCCCTTCACCTTTTGTATATCATTTAGATCCTTCCAAGCACAAGTGCAGAGAAAATGCACAGTTTATAGGATATCTGTTTGTTTTGTTGTGGAATAGCATGTCTGTGTCCACTACATATTAGTCTTCAAAATTGTGTGTAATAGTGCCACGCAAAAGGAATATTGTGCTTATTTCGTATTAGCGAAATAAGTAATTTACATTTATGAACTGGGCCCTGAATTTTTACAGCCACTTTTTTGAGAGAGAATAAAACTGTAAGTATGCCATTGAGCTGGAAGAGATTCAGAATATAACCCTGAACTCTTAAGTTGTATGCAACAACTTTACTTTCAAAACAGATGAGTGCTATTGGCTAGGTCAATCAAGGGAGGTCCGTTCTGAAACGATGAATGCGAAAAAAAAGAAAAAAGCTTATTCAGATGAATCTCTGCTACAAAGATGATTCACAGCAGTAGCTTAGTATAAAGCAGGGGCACATTTTGATATTCTGGAGTTGATCACATTGATTTTTATGTTTTTAAATCATTGCAGCAATAGTAATTGCAGTAATAATAAAAATAATTTTCTCTCTGTAAAATTCGCTAATGAGGTGTATCAACTTAGGCGCTGCAGGATCTGCAGTTTAAAATAGCAGTTGAAGGTTAGCGGAGAGCTGAGTTTAGGGCAAACAGATTTTTTGTACGTCCCTGAATTAAGTTTGTCTCAACAGAACTGCAAACTTGTTCATCATCCTAATGACTCAGCTTTTAGACTACAGAAAACATCCATCATATAAGTCATACGGTTACACTCTCTTCTGTAAATCTCTTCTCAAGTGTTCTTTTTCATTCACAAAGTTATATAAAGTTATATAATATAACTATATTAACTATAACTGATTTAAGTAGTAGTGAAACGTATCATATCAATATAACCAAATTTCTAAACCATTACTACGGACAGTCTGGACATTAAATTCCTTCTGCACTATTTGCTTATGAGAATCTACGTTTTTTAAGTCACGCCCTGTTTCATTATACTCTGTACTCACTGTGTATCATATGCAACCTCTCCCACTAACACAGACTTTGATCATGCTCTCTTTGCTTCAGGTGATTTTCAGTTCTCGGTCTCGTCTGATGATAACTCTGAGTTCTGGCTGAGTCCTGACGAGAGCCCTCTAAACGCCAGACTGCTGGTATATGTAGGACAGGTAAGCACTCAGATTTGCTGCAGTCTTGTGTAATGTTGTAATCACAAAAAGGGTCACTGCACTGTGAGGTATAGGCATTATGTCTTGTTTTATGTTGTCAGCAAATTCACTAAACCCTTGTTTCCAAGCTTTTAACAGCTGATCCCAGTTACTATCGCTAAGCAACAAGAAAGAACCTCAGTCTCCACAAGCCTAAATCGTCTCAGACGGATCAATGTCATGGCTTGAATAGCAAAAAAATTTAAGACGTGTGTTTCTCTGCAAAAGCTTTTATGGTACAATATCTGTGGGTAAGTAAAAGCCCATAATTGGGGCTTCATTATCTGTTATGATATTCAGCTGGAGGCTGACTTATAGAGCTGAATAAGTTGTAATGGACTCTCTTTCTCTCGTAGGCATCTAGGCAACATTGAAAAACTGGACATTTTATATAAATGCAGCTCTTTTATGGGGTCATAGTAGCACAGAACCCTGATCAGCTGGCAGTGTAAGTCTTTTTTTTCTGCCATAGCTCAACAGGAGGAACAAGGAACAGTTTTGACCTCGTCTGTCTTTTGTAATCACACGTTCACCTCATGCCACTATATCAACACCGGGGCTATCACTCACCTCCAACATGCAGCTCAGAATACAGGAGGCTTAAATTTTCCTGTAGAACATCTCGTGAAAAATAGCTTAGCTTTGCCATCTATCCTTGAAGTACCCTCTGCCTCCAATTGAGTAAAAGTCAAGCTGCTCTGCTACTGCCTTCACTAATAAAGTTTTCTTAGAGACCTTCTAAAAAATTTAAAAGGAAGGACGCATGAGGTTGCCCAGTGTTTAAACTGCACCGTTCCAGCGCAGTGAGTGAGTGTGTGTTGAGAGAAAAGTTCCAGCTACCTTGTCATCTGTATTCCAACAGGATCTGAGATGTCAGCAGGTTCCATGGGAGCTGAGATTAATTAGCTGGCAGCGGATATTGATGTGACATTTAGCAGTGGAGAAATATCATCTAGGTAATGGCAGAGGAGCAGTGGTGTGGCCGGGAATCATTCATTTTGCCAGAGCCTGACAGGCAGCCATCACTGCCATCTCTGTCTCCAGGGACAAATTAGGCATCATGAATGGAAGTCTAAATGTCTACTATAGCTGAGTTTGTGACTTATATGTTTGCATGAAACATGAACCATAGAAAGTTTTTTTTTTTTTACAAGAATAAACATATTGTCTTTTTTTTGTCAATGCCTTTTTTTTTTAAGAGAGAGATGCGGAAACAGTTAGAGAGCTTCCATAGATAAATAATTGATTTAATCTATCTTCATACTAATGTCTTTGCGCATCGCCAGTTTTACTCCACAAGCAGGAATTGAAAGGATTCGCTCAAATCAGGCTTACTGCCAAACTTGCTTTTAAGAGTTGTACCCCTGGAGAGGCCTAAAACCTTTCCTCTTACTTTTTGAAATGCAGTTTACCTTCTGAAACTAACTCAAACCCTTCATAAAATCAGACAATATTGGGGTGTTTTATCAATATTTTTATTAAGAACTGCGAACTATTCAAAATGATGTGATGGCGGGATTAATAAAACTATAAACATGATTACAACTCACACACAACCCACTCAAAATGCACTCTACCATCTGACCAAAAAATGACCTTAACCTTTTGACCTTGCTGTCATTAAATTCTAGAGGAATGATGTCATTTTTCTTAATTGTTGTTAGTTGATACAGATAGTTTTCATGCAATTGACTACTTATGGTTTAAATGTTCTCTTCCTGCTCTGTTCTCAGACTGACTCACTAAAGGTGCACATATTGTTTTGGATTGTTCCTCTGTTTTTCGGTTGTCACGACAGTATCATTCTTGGTAGGGAGTTTGCTATAAATGGAAAGTGCGTCTGTGAGACATTTAACTATGACAGGGGGGAAAGTAAGGGAGCTGAAGCATCTATCTGGTGTTTCCATGGAGACGTTTGTCAGCATTTTGTGGGGAGATTACGTATGGTCTAGCAAGTTTGACTGAAATGTCCCAGTAGGACACCTAAATTAGAAAGAAAATTTTATCTGGGGAGGAGCATATCTATGGTAAATTGTACTGGTTGTTCCCATGCAGCTTTAACTATACAACAACACATGTTTTATTACCTTGACAGGAAGAAAGGAAAAATAAACCTGGGGGTCATACTTGCTTTGTCTGTTAGTTTAATTAAACACACTTGCTCCGGTCAGCTTGTCCGAGTGGAGTTGTGCATATTAGAAACATTTTATCATTTCAACTCGGAGGATATGTTCTCACACGAATCAACTTAATGAGACTAAGGAGTACCCATTGTCCACTCCGGCCATTATTCATATATTTTGCCTTATGCTAAGCTGACCAGGGCTGGACTCACATTGAAATATAAATCAAGAAGGTTTCTAGTATGCGTGTTCTCTCTCTGCCTAGTTTTGTTTGTATCCCTGTGTTGTCAAATCATCCTAAAATCCAGTGACACACATATGAGATTAACTGCTGACTCTGGACAGGCTACTGTCTCTTTATGGTGACCCTGTGATGGACCTCATGTCTAAGTTCTGCCTTCAATCACTCTGTAGCGAGTGAGAGGAATGGATGTTAGGGGAGAAACTAGTGCAAGTTTTGGTTTGTGCTTTGAACTGACACATGCTGGAAGTGTTAGTTTTTGTTGTTATACCTAATTTTTCTGGATGGCAAAGCGGATGCACAAAGACAGACCTAGCTGTAAAGGAAACGGCCTCAGACAGGTGTGATCGGCGTAAGAGATTCAGAAGCAGAAATCGGCTTATTTTCAGAAAACAGAAAAGTAAGAACAATGGTAATTATGCATATTATTACATTTGTTTGGTCTCAACTTATATGCACCCATTCAATGCTTTAGGAGTACGGAAACATACATTTGTTTCATGTCACTCTGTTTTGCAGACTGTGTGTGGAAGCACTTTCTGAAATAAAAAAGCTTTTTGCTTTAAGTGAGTTGTGGGTGTTCTGTTTGAATAAATAGATGGGAGTGATGGGAGTTTGAATAAATAGATGGGAGTGATATGCTTGCTGTCATGTCATGCAGTCAGGTAAAATCAAACAATCGGGTCTCTTTTGTCCATTAGTTGTAACGATCAGTTCTCTCTGACATGTTATGGCGAATTTATGTAACAGAGTATAGGTTTGTGCACCCAAAGTTGTGGTTTTCAGTGCCAGTCAGCACCAGAGCTGATCCATTTCTGTGAGTACTGCATTCATTTCAGACTGAACACCAAATAAGCACACAAAAAAAGCCGTTTGTATATTTTCCAACAGTGTAAAAGGAATTTAAAATATAATTTCAAATTCCGTTTAATCTGTTTACTACTTAGATTAAACGGTGTAATGTATTTTCAAGTACATATGAAAAATAAACCATGCTGTGTTCTTTTTTTCCCATAAAATTAGAAGAACTTTATTTCAGAATTATTAACTTTTGTAAAGCAAATTGTTCATGACTGAAAGAGGTCAGTAACTCTGATCTTTCCCAGAAGAAGAGGCGCTGAGCACATTAAAATAAATGGCGATTGAAATCTATTTTTCTACTTCACTTTCAGTATCCGAGATCTGTGCGTGTTTCCACTGCAGTGCTTAAAGAAACCAAAGCCATTACTGATGTTTTAAGTAAATTCTTTGGTTCTCCTACAGAAGCAACCTTTCACAAGTCCTCAGTAGATATGTCAAACCACCCAAACGTCCCCTTATTCAGTTTAGAAAAACATTGGTGGGGAAGAAAATGGATGCTCTGATACTTAAAATTTAAAAACAACAGTGACACAGGCGCTCCCTCAGAGTGATGAGTGCTTCTATCTCTGTGTTGTACTTACTCTTTACAGAGACGTCCATTCAAAACACTTCAGTTTAAGCTTTCCACTGATAATGCAACTTTGACAGAAATTAAAAAGGACATGAAGGCAATTGTGATGGATTACTATGCTCAGGCGTGTTGTGCATGTTTACATCTTGATTTCTTGCCAAATTCTTATGAAAACTATTGTTTGCCCAGAAGGAGGATAAAACACTTCAATCAAATGGTCTCATCTCAGCTAAAAGTGTGGAGTTCCTCAGTCTGTTGTGCTGTTAGACATGTCGTTTATTAAATGCTCCTAACACCCAAAAATATGAATAAGGGGTGTTGTATCGGAAATGTTATTCTGTTGCTTTTCACATCTTTCACAAGAGGAAAGAAATACCATTTTAGAAGCAAGACCTCTTTACAGAGGCAGGTGTAATGTCTTCAAAGCTTTCCTGCACATTCTTTTTTTTTGGTTTCGCAACCTTGTATTTGTTACATTTTCCAATGTTTCAGGGCCCTCGGCCATCTGAATTTTTTCTTCTTCTCTGATTCCTAACCATGTGGATCCACAAAGGGGCCAGGTAGAAAAAAAGGATTCCATCTTGGTTGTTAATTGCTTCAGAGCCTCTGAAAAGCAGAACATTTTAACAGAGGGTTTTCCCTGATATAAGGAGTGTTTTTGGTTGTGTGTCTGTTGCCTTGTTTGACTTGCTTCATGAACCTTTTGTTTTACCTGCTTTGTACTGTGGTGAGGAGATGACTCATCTCTCAGTGTGACGGCTTGAACATGAGTAAGAATGTAAAACAACTGCCAATTACCAGGCAGCTGAATTTCTGCACATGTTTTGTTCTTGTGGCGGTGTCTTCTACCAGTGTCATTAATCACATCCTTTTTTACTGTTTATTCATTATTAAGAAAGCTCATGTTCAAGCAAATAAAGAATAACATTTCTTTTCCTGCAGATTATTTTTTGTTTAAATGCATGCAATCACACAAGGAGCACCTGCAACAGACTCGGATGCTCAGTGCTACAGGAATAGTTCACACTGTTGCTGTATACTTACATGCCAGATTTAAACTTAGTGAGATTGAAAAAGGATTTTTAATTTTTTAATTTTTTTTAAGTATCCGCAATCCAGTCACAACACACAAGATGTGTGAGGAGACCGGCAGAGCTGCTTTCTACTTTGAAATGTATTTCTGTCTGTTATTTTTTCCACTCATTTTAGTGTACGGAGCTACTGAACTAACAAAAACGTCATTTTGCTTTCATCCTAGCTAATGTGAAGGAGTGCTAAGGCAGTGCATTCATTTGGTAGTCACTGCCACACGCTGACTTGACCTTTAAATGGTGTATAGGCAGAAATGCAGTTTTCAGAGCTTACACAACAAAAACATCATGGGTATACCGCCTGAATACAAGACTGTGTGAGAAAAGAAATAAGCTTTTCCAAACTTAAGCAAAAACAGAACTCTTCATTCTATTAGTAAAAGCTACATTTGAGAAATGCAGAACCATGAATCAGTATTCTAAGCAGAAGAATAGAAATCCAATCAAATCAATTTAAAGGAATAATTTTGTATATGAAAATGAGAGCATTTTGTGTCCCCTCTGGGTATTTTATTTAGTTAATTTGCTCTGTTGATCACTGACCTGTGAAATAGTCAGTATTTTTTTGCATGGAAATGTGTTGTTATTTTACACCAAATGATATATTAATTATACGCTAATCAGTGTGTATACAAAATAATTTACATAAAGTTTTCACCCATATTCTAAAGGCACCTTGCAACATGTATGAATGCTTCGAATATGTCTTTTTGATCATGAATCCAAAGCTTTACTTTAGTGAATACTTAATTAATTTATTCTAAAAAGCTTTTTTCTACCAGTGGCCACCTACCTCCTTCTTTCATTTGTACTGGGGCCGGGGTTTTTGAAAATATATTTACAGTGGAAATGTACCAGAGCGGCAGCATGCTGTGGGCTTCATAGCGAAAGCACAGTAGTACGTATTGTATCCTCCTCCTCCTGAGCCAACTGCCTCACAGAGACTCTCAGAGGCTGTTGCACTGCCAGGGGCCTCGTTGGTTTTGGACGGACATAACTGCCTGTTCTTCTCATGGCCACTCTTGTCTCATGCCAGAAAGCTCATTGAAATGTGTCCTTGTATAATTGCCAGTCCTATGTGTGTGGACTGTTGGTGTACCTCACCGCTTGTGTGCATCTCTGTGACTACCCCATGGTACTGAGCTTGAAGATCGGCAGCGACTTACATGCCGAAATGTTCTTGTGATCTGTCACAGCCACATGGCACGGTGTCTTCTGACTGCTTTCAAAACCAGAAGTGTGTCCAGCACAAACAATTGAAGGCATGCCCACTGTGATCTTAGTTGTATTCTTTCATTATGGATCAGCAGCAGCAGGGGTCCTGATTAGTTGTGTTGGCCTGCTGCGGAAATGAATGGGCACATTCGACCAAAGGGCCAAAACCAGATTCCCAGTGGTTCAGATGAGCAAGCTTCTTAGAGCCACTGTTGGCAGCGATTCCCGCTGCCTCATTTTCTGCCCGTTTATAGTCATTAGTGCTCATCTATTTGCTCACTTTTTCCATACAAACTTGAATACTGATGACTCTCCATGAGGCTGTGAGGTATTTTAGCCCGCTTCTCCAATCACTCTTCATTTTCACCCCTATAATAACCAAGGGAATGCTCAGGATCTCACTCCATAATTTTCAATTAACCACTTAGTTTTCAGAATTGAAATGAGATTTTGAGGTCCCCTGCTTTAATCCTGGGACTGTATTCAAACAATAAGCACTCCAAAATCGTTACTCACGTCTATTTGTTCTTCTGCGTTTGTTTAAATTGTGAAAATGATTTGCAACCTGTGTTTCACCTGTTCTAATGCAGTGTGTTTTTGTCACCCTGCCTTCCTGTCTCCCTTTCTTGTGTGTTACAGCTGGGAACAGAATGGACCGCTCCAGGCGAGTTTAGCAAGTTCAGGTCCCAAACCTCCAAGTCTGTGCAGTAAGTACCTGTAACAACAAGCTGCAAGTCTTAACAGCACATTTAATTCACTCCTGTGCAGACACCAAAAGAGTGGAAAAAATAGAGCTATCCATGGGAGCATCTCCCGTGGCAGGTCTTTTGGTGTCTATTGAAGTGTGTGCCAATCATTCTCTCCTCTTTCACAGACTACAGCTTCTTTTATAATAATTGAATCAAACCCTTGGTGACCAAAGGCTCTTACTGCCTGCATACAGAAGGAAATGGATTGCTCAAGAGTTCATTTGACACAAAAAATCTGACGCCTCTGTGGATACTTGCGTAACGTGATGGGTTTATTAAACACAAGCATATGGGAAGTTGTCCTTCAGAATGATTTAAAAGATGACAAGCACATTTCAGACAAATAATTGGCCGATGAGTGAGTTAACCATCTGTTCATCGGCATCTATTCTGACCTCACTTCAACCAATTAGGACCACAAAGCACCTTTGGCTGATCTGGTTGGTAAATCAAGCGGTCTGGTTCAGTCTGTAAGGAGAAATAAAATCCAAAATTTCACAGAGATTATCTTCTAAACTGTCTTATTTTTGACCAGCCATTAGTTATTGTTCTGAACCACTTTACTATGTCTGCAAGCATACATAACCACGCTAAGCCAGAGTTATTTCCCTTCGTTTGAGTCTCGTCAGACTCGTCCTACCTACTAAGGTAACTTTATATGAGCAGAGTTTTATCCAAGCATAACTTAACAAACTGTAAAGAGCGGTGAGGATAAGGGAGTAGATGTGGCATAAAAGCACAAGCTACTGCACTTGAGATGGAGCCAAGAAACTCGGTTTCTTTACATTTAGCTGAGGCGAGATTCTGCGGGCTTCATGGGAGAGGGATAGTGCAGTGATGCTGTAAGGTAAAAGAAAAGAGCCTGGTCAGATTTAGAGGGGCTATTTCAGCTGGCATTGGGAGAGAGGCAGTGTGTACCCTGGACAGGTCATCTGTGGTACTGTGTGTCAAAGATGCAGAAGGAAAAGAATAAATGCAAAGCAACGATTTGCTGTAACCTAACCTGTGGAGCAATCTGCTGATAGAAGAGAAAAAGAAGTTTTCTTGTTAGAAAATATTTCATTTTCTTACAATTTGGAGAATCAGAACATTTTCAGGCCACTTTTTGCTGTCAGTGTAAGATGAAAAAGTCCCTGCCTATGTAGTCTTACTTATTTTTCCAAATTGCTTTGTTCAGCATACAAATATTGTATCCACGAAAGTATTTCCTGTTAAGTCAATGTTAAGTTTATATAAAAATGCCAGTGAAGAGATTCTTTAAATAGTGGTGCCATTCCTTGGGGCTCACACATTTGCCTGATTTAATGAAGCACAAACTGTTTATACTGGAGGAGGATAGTAACGTTTTACCCCCTGCTACTGATAAAAAAATAGAAGGGTAACAATATTTTTATGTTGACAAGCCAACATGATGTAATTGTACTTCAAAGTCTTAAAAAATAAAACAGGCAGCCCAACAAGCAGAAAAGCAATCTAAGTGGGACCATGCTAATCAGACAAGCCCTGCCATCTGCACACAGTTGATAACATTGTAGAATTGATGACTGTGTGAATAAAAAAGGAGGCCTTGATTCGTCTATCCCCATAGGCTGTTTGTCTAATGACAGTGATAATTTATGACTTTAAATTCCCTTTTTACCTGGTTTAAAAACACCTGCTGTTGCACTGGGCTTCCAGCATAAAGAAATGGTGTCTTACTTGCGGTTGGACCTGCGTCGAATAAGCTTTCTAATCAGCTCCGGCTTGGTTTGGCGCTGTTTACATGCTATTTTTAACACAGGGTAGACAATGGCCAGAGTTGGCGACTGGGAATTAGGAGTAGATTTAAATGATATGATGGTGTTGCTGCATTGGGTCTTTTTTTTTGTTTTACAATTTTCATATGTCAAGACGTCTTACACGATTAAATATCAGATCAATTAATTCAATTCCCTTTCGTCATGGAGACGCTGAAGCTGACAGAAACAATACATGGACAAAGAGAAAAGGATCTTATGTGACTGCGAGGCGGCTGGCAGTTTAATGGCTGATGACCACAGTCCCCTCAAAATCAATAAACTAACTAATTACACTGGAAATCCGGCCTAATCAGACGTTGCTGTCAAATTTCACCTTTTAGAAAGAACAGTTTTATAGGAAAGGGCCCCAATGTTGTCCTGATATACAGGATATGTGAGTCTTTGGAGTCATAAACCAAGGAATAATTACTTAATTGAAAATGGTGAAAAATAGAATTTCTGCTAATACATAAAAAGATCTTTGATTTATCAAAAGAACAGGGAAAATATTCTCTAACCAAAAGGATACACTTTTTTGCAGGTTTGTAGAAGTACTTTCAACATTTCATTCCCCGTGTTTATCTCGTAATGCAAAATCACTTCTCCGTGGAATACACCTCTGTGTGTAGCAGCAGTGTTTGATCCACTTCAGTCTTGTACAGACTTGATTATGCACTACACATGTTATCGTTTAACTCATGTGCAACCGTCTCCTTGCAAGCCTAACACAGCCCTTTGATTGCCTGTTGAGAACCACTCTGGTAGAGATTTGTAAGCTATGTACAATGATTATGTGAAAGTATAATTGAAAACAAATAGTTTTAGAATTGAATTTTAGGACCAAATTTACAGAATCATTCCTGAGATGTTCACAGAGATGTTTTTTTTTTTACATGTAAAATGTGTCCCGCTGTACTCATAGTCTTGTAAATATTGTGTGTATGTACACACGTGTGCCAGTGTGGGACTCAGCACTCTCTGCCCCAAGGAAACAAAGTGATCCCATCATTTCAAATAAACATATTTACAGAGTGGGAAGTCAGAAGAAAATGTTTAAATACATTACTTTTAGTGTAAAATGGCATTGCAAAGGCATTCAGAAGCAAACTGAAATAAACTAAATAAAATCCATATAAGAACAATTTGTTACAAAGCTACTATAATGTCTCTCAGATAGTCAGTAATCTCTCTGAAAGGTCTCTTTTTTTTCTTTTGAAGCAATGGCATAGATAAGAATTATGAGCTCATGCAACCTTGTAGCAAACATTATTATCTCTGGCTCCCACACACTTATACACACAGAGAGTTGTTCTCTCAGTCAGCAGCAGCACAGCTTGTCCTTTCCATGCAGGCTGGTTATATAGGAATCAGAACCAAAAGAAAAAGGAGGCTTCATGTTAGTGGGTATTTTACTGGAACCTTTCAATATCAAGGCCTTTGTGATCCTCTCTGTGATGCTTAAAATGTGTTTGCTGGAAGAAAAGGGCCAAATAGCAACTACAGCGCTTCCCTTTCATTCTCCTCAATGTTTTGAGAAGAAATGGCAACATTGTAGAGTTATAAAAACTTTACTAATTCCTTTTATTTTGTTAGTTTGTTTTAACAGAAAAAAGTGAGTAAAAGTAGTATTTTATCCCATAATGAAAATAAACAGTAATAGAGCAAAGGAAGATGCAATAAAATGAGAAGAGCCCATAGGGTTTTGACATCCTTACTGTGGCAGACATCAGCTTGTTTTGTTTGGGCGTTGCAGTTTTTAAGTTGTATGTGACCTTTTGAATATTTTAGAGTGACATGACTGACTACAATGTCTGAGCCCTTTTTGTTAAACAGCTACAGTGCATTTTTTGCATGTACACATTGTGGAGTGAAGCTCTCTACCCTCCTGAACTCATGTACTCCTTAATTGCTGCTTATTAACATGTTTTCTTGCTTTGATGTTAATATTGTTTATGATTATGCTGAACTGTCTTGAGAGTTTTTTCAAGCATTGATTTTTAACTTTATAAAATGCTGATGTTTATGAGCCCATTGACTTTACCAAAACCTGAATGCATTTGTTAGCAACTCGCCATCACATGCTTGAGGGGAAGTCAGTTGGAAGTCAGGCATGAAAGACCAGCTAAAGATAATTAGGAAAATCCGGTTTGATGTTTCTCTGTGTGGGTGTGGAAGAAAACATACTCATGATTTTGCATACTAGCAAATGCATGCATCTGTGCAGTGATGTGCATGTGTTAAATATCATGCCATTCTATATTTGTCTGATCATCTAAGGAGTTCATTGAACTCCTTAGATGATGGCATTTTTTTATTATGTGGTCCCTGTGCTGTGCTGTGCCACACGCCCAACACACACCATTTAGCTGGATCTCTTTACAGAAAGGTATGCTTGCAAGAAAGGGAAATATGTGCAATATGATGAAATGCCAAGAACTTCTGAAATAGTCTCTTTCAAACTAAATTGGATGGAATTTAAATGAGATAATTAGCGGGGCAGAATGGAGGACGATATCTTTTTTTTAGGTTTAAAAAATGCATCAGAGGATGATTGCAATGGGAGTAAGTTATTACACAGATATTATTTAAACCCGATGAACAAATATTTGAACATAAGGAAGTCGTTTTTGCATTTCAAGAACATTGCACTTAGTTTTACAGATGGAATGCCACTGGGAAAATTATGAGTCATGAAAGGACAGATAGCCTTTGTCAGCATGATCCTACACTGCAATTTGTTATTGGAGAATATGTTCGGAGCCATTTGAGCCAATTTACCGACTCCATTCTACCACAGTTATGTTATTCATGAAGCCCTAATCAAAGCTGCAATTTGAAACAGCTCTTACTTTGTGCCTAGTTATTATCATACTGGGTCCACGACTGGATGGAATGAAAAGAAACTGGAGCAAAACCGAACATAAAAGAAGGAAGCTGAATGGTGCAGTGCAGAACACAGCTAAACAGTGCAGCCTTCAGAGATGTCATTTTAACAGGGAAGCATATGAAACACAGCAGACTCTCACGAGTTAGCAAGGTTGTTTCTTTCTCTTTTTTTCCACACCCAGATCCACAGTTATTTCTAAGTCTGTGTTGTCTAGACCTGTGCAGCAGATTGCCGTAGAGTTGATTGGACAGTGAATAATGGTTGCTGCAGGGATGAATCATATTGTCAGGGTGTGAAACATATTGTTGTTGAGTCGTTCATTTTAAACCCTGTCGCTTGCCTGGTGGAGATCTCTATGTAAAGCAACCAAAAGCTACCGAGCTCTAAGGACCCATATGCACAGGCCGATGTGCATCTGGCTTAAGTGTATTAGACATATGCGGGTTAAACTGTAAATACAGACAGAATCAGCACGACCTCCAGTTGGCCTCAGTTTTACAAATTTAATCACTATTTTAGTGTAAAGGTTATGTGAATAATCCTCCTCTTGGGTCTGTGTGACGAATAACGGGAACAGACGGGGCAATCTAAAGGCTCTCTGTAACATTATTATCATTATTGTACCACAATGCACCTAAACCACAAATTTGTTGTATGATTCCATTTTGTAATGAACTTTTATTGCTTGTTGGCCTTCCTGTTACTCTGGGTCGCAGAGGATCACGGTGCAGAAGGTGGCAACTTTAATAGATGGTTTTGACCGGAAAGTCAGATCAGTACACCTGTTCAGAGATCTGGTACCCTTCCGCACCACCTGGTCGTCACCACCTGGAGGTCATGACTCACACCATTGGAGTCTGCATGTGCATTAGAGTAAAAGATTTTGCCCAAGTTATACATCTAAATTTTACCCTTGAAAAGACACATATTCCCTCAGAAAATGTCTTTTTTTAAATTTAAAATCTTTCTCGTACTAGAAAATTATTTACATTTTTATTGAAATATTACGGACTGTTATTGTTCTTTTACACTAATATTTTGTAAATCAGATTTCTGTTTGTCTATTTAACAGTTTCAGTTGAAAATGCAATAACCTAAATGTTAGAAGTTTTTACAATGTATGTGCAAAATCACTTAAGTTTGAATCCAAATCCAGTTGCTTATTATAAAAATATTGTTAAAATGACAAAACCTGAGGGCATTCAAATATTAGCTTTTGTCTGATAACATTATTCAGATAAGAAGAGTACGTAAAAAAAATCCTGATAGTTTATTCAGTTTAAAAGTTTACTACTTCATGCTGTTGTCACAAGAATATTTTAGAGTATTTCAGTTTGAAAGCGTTCGTTTTGTCTGCAGAGCTCTTTGTCCCCTACCTCTGCTCATATCTGTCAAATGGTAGGCTGGCAGAGCCTGCCAGGTGCTGTCACAACAGCGTGATGACTGACAGGGGAGTCATCAGATGAGGAGCTAAGATAACCCTGTCAACAATATCTAAAGACTCTAAAACAACTAACAGTGTATACAATCCTGGAGAGGTGTTTACTAAAGTTCTACAGATGGAAATTTTCAGAGACGTATGGTAAAGTACGTGTTTCGGTGCTTCATGTCAAGTGTTTCAGAACCTTTTGAGCACCTCAGACAGGGATTTGATTGACACACAAAATAAAAGGGAAAATAGTTTGAAAAATTATTAAATTAAATCATTAAGAAAGAAAACGTTGAATATCTTCGTTGGACGGGGGGGGGGAATAAAAATGTATAGACTGGTTATAAGGTTATTTTTAAAGCAGTTTTCTGAATTTTAAAGCAGCCACTCTCAAACTGCAGAGGAAGACATTCTCTTTATAAAATCCAGCCACGTGGATACGGACGAATTGACGCTTTGCGTGCGTAACAAGAATTTTTCATGTGGACAACCTATTAATTCCAGGACACATCGCTAATGCTTCTTTTTGATTATGTGTACATGTTGTCCGTTGGAAGGAAAGAGTTAACTGCGCCTGTCCCAGCAATAATGAAAGCCAAGTGTGTCTGGAAGCCTTGTGGAGAATGACCACTATTTCACTATAGGATCTCAGTATCTATAATTGAATCACTTAAGCACTCCTGGCTATTAGCTGGTGAGAGGACTCGAGTATTAGCGAAAGGAAAGGATAGTGTGTTTTGCTCCCAGCATCACAGGCATACAGATTTAGCACAGTGGAGCTGAATGGTGCACCTGCTCTGAGCACCTGCATTGTCTCATTATATGTATGAATCCACTCAAACATGTCTGTTTCTGGGTGTGCACACATCACCCCAATTGTGGTTGAGTGGGCATACCAGCATGAATGTTAACCTATCTCCTCTTAAGATAATTGTTTGATACACCGTAGCTGTTCAATCGAAATTAAGTTGTTTGCGAGCAAGTTGCAACAACTTCTGCGTCCTGATTTCTTCCCTCGAGGCCACGACTCCACCATCTGTTCCAATGAGTGACGGAGGCGTGGTGGTAGACACAGATCTGTATTTGCGTGTGTGTCTATGCTCGAGTGTATACGTTGGGGATGGGTTGTTTCGGTGTGCGGTAGCTTATGCTTAATCAGAATGTCTTTAGGGTGTTGATCTGTATCTTTTGAGCTGTGAAAAACTGGTTTGGTGTGACCAAACTGTGACATCGAGCTAGAGGGTCAGGTTAGTTTGGTGGAGTTCAGAAAAGATGGTCCGCCATAAAATTTTGACCAGCTGGCTAATATAGCGAGGGATCTCTTATTTCCGCCAGAAGAGTTCTGACAAGTCAAGGCACGGTCCAAAAACCTCTGAAGGTGTTGAAGTTGCTTGAACAAGACCTTCAACATAGACAGTGCGTGTAACGTTATGAAAGTGACAATTTGTGACATTAATAACTGCACTGCAATCAGTCAAGTGATCACAGGTCTGACAGTAATCGCGTCTCAGTCACTTCCCTATCTCTGTTTGTGTTGAAAATGGGGTGTAACGCGACGGAAGCCTTTTGGAGACGCAAACACAGATTAGGAGCTCAGCATTCATGTCAACCTCTGGTGGCAATGAGACATCATACGAACAGTCAGTTGGACGCCGGCGACATGGGTGGGTGAAGCAACATGAGCATCTTTGACAAGAGCCAAGTTATTATGGCCAGATGACTGGATCACAGCTTCTCTGAAATGGCAAAGCCTTGTGGAGGGCTTTGACCCAGTGAGCTTGTTTTAAGCTCAGATGAGCAGAAGTCTGGGTAATGCAAAAACAAAACCCATGATTTGGCAGCTGCAGCTCTCTCCTCATTAGTTCTTTTGAAAAAAAACAACACATAATTGGAATCAATCTGAGTTCCTGAATTGTATTGTCAAAACCCCTCATACATTATGTGTTTTTGTCCTTGATGTACACACCATTGTTTTTCCTTTTTTAATTCAGAAGTGACCGTAAAGAGAGAGCGGGAAACCGGGGATATCGTAATGTTGTTGAGGTGATTACAAATGAAGGGATTGAATGCAGTAGATAGAGCAGAATTGCCCGGAAAGAAGTGACTGACATGAAACAGAAGAGGAGACGGAGGAAAGGGGGAAAGAGCAGGAGATGAAGGAGAGCGGGAGGGAGGAAGCGAATGGTGGGGATGGGAGAAATAGGATTTATTGAGGCTGCAGGGAAGAGCAGCGTGATAGCTCTCTGATGGATTAGAGGAATGCATGAGAAATTGAGTGAGGAGAGAAGAGTGTGAGGGGAGAAAAGTGAAGTTTGTGGCCCCCCTTAGGGTAGCTTTAAACACTAGTATCATTAATGTAGTTTAGAAAAGTGTGCTCGCTGAGAACTGTCTTTTATTTAAAGGACACCTGTGGGGATTAGAGTTGGAGAAATCGGGCTTGAAGAGGGGATTGATATGGACACTGTGACAGTCACATAGAATAAATGAGAATTTCAGTTTTTAAAAAAAGAAGGGACTCGGGACATTTCTGTAGCCGTCAGTGGGCAGATAGCAGATGATGGGAAAATGAAAGAGTTCTGGTGCTACCAAGTATGAATGCAGTCTTTGTTTGACTTGAAAAGTGTTTCTTAATACTGAGGGTGTAAGTTTGTGTCAATCTGTCTGTTGGACAAGGTGTATTTCTTTAGTCCAGTGGTTTTTCTTTGAGATGCTTGTGAAAGGAGTTTGTCTGTCAGCAGGAGAAAAAAGACCTTTCTCCACGTTTCATGCTGAATAAATATTTCATGCCTCAACGGAGAGAGACTTCAGGCAGTGATGATATTCTCTGAACACTGGTTAGTTCCAGCTGGAGCACTCTTATATGTTATCCACCCTAGTCAAGTTCCTTTGTTTGACTCTATCAGTTCAGCCCAGTGAAGGAAAACTGGAAACAAAGACCCCAATTAGTCAGGCAATTAGACTCTTGTTTTCTGTCCTCCACCCTTTCTTTGAGTCCCATTCTAATAGCTATTATTTTCTCCTCCATCTCCCATTCGTCCTTCACTTGCTCTTTCACATTTCTTCTCATCTTGCATGAAGTTCTGTTTGAAAAAAACAAAACTCATTTCCGTTCTAATTTTTTTGTACAAGAAAGGATTTATTTTTCTTTCATTTTCTGCTGCTCATTTGCTATTTATCACTCCTTCTCCATCTTTTTTCCGCTTGTTTCTCTGTCTCTTAATCGCTTTCAACTAGAGCCTGCCTTATCATCCATCAAGTTTTGTGTTACAGTTTGACTATCAAACAGCCCTACACACACACACTGGTTCACACCAGTGAGCAGGTGATGAGCTTGTTTTGTTAGTTCGGTCTTTTAAAATGAATTTCATCAATGCGTCATGATCATTTCAATATTTTAGAAGTCTTGAGTTGATTAATATTTTACAGTCAGTCCTTTTTCATAATGATATCTTGTTTAATTCTTAGTTGAATCAGATCTTGAATCTTTCTTTTTTGTTTTTCAGAGCATGACAGTTTACATCCCAAAACAAGACAAATGGGAAAAGAGTCTGTAATCTGCATGCCTTTTCCCTCAGATCACACAACCATAAATGAAATATCTAATGCATCGTCTTTGAAAATATTTTGAATTAATCTGAGAAAATGTTAAGAAAAAGATGAAGATACTTGTGTGAGTAGAACATGTTGATCGGTCCTCTTAGCTTTATCTGTCTCTGGTCCCGAGTCAGATATATGTGTCTTTTGTTTGTCTTGGTCTATCTCGATTACTTTTGATAAACCTTTTTTCTGAGATTATGGGTCTGTGTTTGTGTTCTTTTTGGATATCTTATAAAGAATTATTTGGTTTGATTGGCTAAATAAATGATATAGTTATACATATAACTATAGCTGTCTCTGTTTGTGAAACAATGCCAAGTGTAGAAATGTTTTATGTTTGAATTCTTTAAGTCGGTGAGTGTGGAGCGAAGAGCAAAAAGTGGCACTTAAATGTGCTGAGGATCATCTCATACACAGGGAGATGTTACGTATTCATGAGAGAGTGACCTTAGCATGCAGTCCCTGCTCCCCTGCACCTGCAGTGATTTATTGGTTACAGAACGCTGGGCAGCCGGCTCTGGCGTTTATGCCTGGGGCGACACCTGACCATCCCCCTCCAGCTTTTGTCCTTCCCTTTCAACTCAGTCAGCCACATCAAGAATAAAAAAGACAGAAAACTTCTCTCAGAAACCTCATTTGTGTGTACAGATTTAATATCAAGGAATCTACCCAAACAAGAAATCTACCCACTTTTTTCCACAAACCTTTTCATATATTTCATGTTGAAAAAAAGCAAAGGGAATTTATAATCATATTTTCAGGAGTTGTTTAAACACAGAATTTATATACGGAAATGACAGATGCACTCACAAAGACTGCTAAGCCCCTGGATGTGTACTGCAAACACCCAAAAAAAAAAAAAAAGCAGGAGCATATGATTATGACTGACTGTAGTTTATGTGCATATTTTTTGAGAGTTAATGTTCTGTAGAGCGATGTTATTCATTCTGCTGCGAGTGCTGGCCTATTATCCTGGATGTGTTTTTATATAAGATTAAAGAATGTCACTTTCAATGCATATTTTATTGGTTTTGGGAATAAGATACATAGTCAAACTGTAAATCAGCCTGTACTCAGTCTAAGCAGAGTTTCACTGAATTATTGCAGCTTGGATGAGTGGAAAATGTTGATTTATTTGGAGCATAGATTTTCCTCCTCATGGTCTCACAAGGAGTGTTTTATTCAGGTCCCGAGGCCTATAACTGCACTGCTCACTGTCATCTTGTCACCATCTTGCCTGTGGCTTTTAGTTACATGTTAAGTAGATAACCCTGTTTATGCTTAACCTATTCTTTTTGTGGCTGTCTCATACGTTTAAAGTGAAACTGTTAGCATCAACATAGATTTACCTCACTTGAATTTGTTTGCGATGCAGAGATAGGCCTTGTTACAGGTCTGTTCTGGCACAACAACAGTCATTATGTTGACAGAAGCAGGGGTCTTTGATTAGATTCAGGGATCCGACGGTCCACCATAATGTGCAGCATGTATATTTCCACCGTTTGTTTTGATAGATTTTTGCTGTTGGTCGAAAAACCTGAGGGGGAAAAAAAGTCAAAAGAAAAAAAAGTTGTTTTAAAAATGAAAAAGATTCTGTCTTGTCAAAGTTTTTTTTGTTCTATTGCATGAACACACTCTTTATTCTGTTTCCATTTCCCTCAGGTCTCATCATAGTATAGTTTATGGATTTTCTGTTTCTTGTGGGAAAAAGGCAGCTATTAATGCCATTACTGTGTGTTTTGCTGATTAGTGAACACTCTAGCAAAACCTGTGGCTCTACGCTGCACCCTGCCGATTAGGGCAAATGGAAAGAAGGAAATTAAGGAAAATTCTAGTTTATCCAGTTAAGTGGCTTCAAGGTGGGTGTTTAGGTGGGTTTTTTATTCTGTTTGACAATAAATAAATAAACCAAAATATAATCAATGTTGATTTAACCGTTTGATTTGTGAAAATAAATGTGGAAATGAGGTGTTAAAAGGTTTTTGGCCTGACACTGACCCTACACTGATCCTGAAACTGAAGCAAGTAATTTAGTTTTTAAAAAACCAAAAGAGAGAAGAGAAGCACAAAAATGTGTTATTCATGAAAAGACCTGATGAATAACCCATTTGATCGACTGCATACAGACACGTAAAATTACTTGGTAGAAACAGAGCCTTCCGGAGGAGCCTCACTCAGAAATGCTGATGGTGAGAACTTAAGGATTGCAAAGGCAAATGTTTAAATAAGTCCAGAATCATTTCCACTCTGCATTCGCAAACAGGGAATATTATCTAAAAGAAGCCACCACTTAACAAGGAAGCTAATTCGATATAAACTCTGTTCTTTCTTTAGCCTGATCTCATCCCGGAGGTACTACTTTGAGATCCTTCACAAGCAGGACGACAAAGGCTCAGATCACGTGGAGGTTGGGGTAAGTTAACCCATTCTGAAAAGTCACTGCAACAATTTTTTAACCTGTAAATATGATTTTTTTCCCCCGCCTACTTGGTTTCAACTCTGGCTCTCAGTATATAGAAAGAGTTTCAAACACCTGGAAGCAGGCCTGCCCTGGTTTTCTAACATCTAGTTTTAACTTTGTGTTGAGTGATTGACATTGTGACAGTCACTGTGCTGCAGAGAGAGGAAAGCAAAAGCTTTCCTTCTTTTATTCAGCATTTTCTTTTCAATATTTGCTGATTTATTTGGTCACAACCATATGCAAAAAACCTCTCCATCTGGTTGCTGCCTCCTGACCAGAAAAGGAAGGGAAGGCACCGCCTCGTTTATGATCTGGTCCTTTTTCATCTCTTCTTTTGCCTCCAGCCGTCCCTTTCACCTTACTCTGTTTTCATCAATTTCCTCTTCGTGTCTTTGTTCTCCACCATTCTTTTAATTTCTCCTCCCATTTGCACTAGCTCTCCTCTCCACCATCCCCTCTCTACTGGTGTTCTGCACCTCAGGCAAAGTTCAGAATGAGTGGGGCTTAATTTCAAGATAAAGTTTCCAACAAGAGCCCACACACCTCGTGTGAGGCTGCACTCTGAGTGGGTGGGCAGATTATAGAGAGAGATACAGTCGATGATGTGTGTGTGGAATGAATTTTCTAACAAGACTTAGATTGTCATCATCATGATGATAACCTGAGGCTACTGGGTTTGTTTTATTCTCATGTAGAGCTACCATGTCATTAGGTCACCCTGAAAAAAAATGTTGAGTTTATTGTTTGTATTTTCCGTTCTTGTCGTATCTTTTCTTTATTACCTGCCAACAAAGTTAATAATTATTTTGGAGGGAACGGGCCTATTGTCAACGTGTAAAAGATCCATTCTTACTTAGGTCTTGGAAGCATCTTCCCTGATGACCAGAAAAACTTAATTGATCCTTGAAAACGTCCTGTTCCCTCTGACGCTGGAGGCTTTGATCACAGTATTCTGTTATTTTCTCTAGTCTTGAACTTGAACAATTAAGAAGCATCCCACAGGCTAGAGCCAACACTGGCAGTATAGGTTTTCTGGTGTGGTACTCCAAATAAGGTTTCTTTAGTGTACCTTTTAGAACAGCTCTTTCACATTTTTTTTAAAAAAGCCCACTAGTTGTTTTTCCCCTTTCTTGGCTGCGACTTTTTGAGTCACAGCCAAATCTCACTCTCAGGGTGAGGGTGAAGCTCCAAGTTGACTTCATTGGTAAAAAAAAACAAAAACATGTTAGCCCTCCTCTCTTATTACATTGTTGCTCACTGTTTAATGCTTTCTCATTCCTAGCATTTATAAATGTAAATATATAATATATATACATAGATATATATATATTTTTTCATTTATTTGTTGCTGTAAATGATTTGTCATCCATTAATCACGCTTCTTTATACTTTATTTTATCCTCCACCAACGCCTTGTGAGAGAGCATTCCTTCTTAACGTGGTCTTAATGGCTTCTACTAAGGTTAAATAGTAAACTGAGTCATGAAGGAGAAGTAAAACTTTCTGAGAAAATGGAAAGAAACAAGGTGTCCCCTTGTAGTATTTGTCCTTTCATTCTTCCTGATAAACCTGTCAGACATCAAGACAAGCGTTTATCGATTATAACTAATGTAATCATCTGAGGCAAAAAATCCATCTTTTGTTTAACCCCCCCCCCCAGGGCCAAGCACCGACAAGGTCGTCAAAATAAGTTTGTCCTAGTGGGATCAATTCAGTGTAGCTTATAACAGTCATACAAAGGAATCATGTGGAGGAATGTGTGTAAATGTGTTAAGCCACTGTCTCAGTAAGGCCACTGCATGTGATTTCACAGCAGAATATATTTCACACCTTGACAAAAATAGCAGATTTACCATGACCAGCCTACAACAACATAAGCCCAGGACTCACACAAATCCAGACATTCAGGCTCTTATTTGTTAAAGAGCACATAGTGGAGATTCACGGCTATTCCCTGGATTTTCTATGTGAAGCTGTGATTGCAGGTAAAGGTGGACTCTTCATCAGGGAGCGTGTTTGTTTATCGGTGATTCTTTTGAATAAATGAGCGGGTGTAAATGTAAAATAGTACTTGGCGCACACTGAGAGCTTTGGCGACAGTTTAAAACTGATAATTAGTTGTTTTTCTTTGTTGGCTCGTTTCTGTTTGGATGCATGTAGGAATTAGAAAGCATGGGTGCTACTACCTGCAACATAAATAGCACTAGTAAGAAAGAAACTATTAAATAAATATTCTCCATTTCCCTTGGGGACACGGGGACCAGTGCAATGTGTCTATGAACAGCAGAGCCTTAAATGACAAGACCGTTGATCTGCACTTTGACTCAAACTCTGGTCACCTTGTTTTTTCTCCTTTTACATCAAATAAACTCTTTCTAGAGGGACGGGTGGCTGCTTAACATGATAGATGAATTTGTGGGCATTGGTTTCATTAACTTTCTTAATTACCATCTGGATCTTTGTCAGGGAAACACAGGACCTTTTACACACGCCTAATGGAAAACATCTATTGATAGAGCCTGACAGAATGAAGGAGAGTGTTGGCCATTAAACAGTATGATTGAGAGGATGACGGAGGGAAAGAAAGAAGAGAGGAAAGTCATGTTTTAATTAGCAATGGCAACTTAATAGAGAGACAAGGGTGTGGGATTAAAATGCAGGTTTTTAATTGCCTTGTTTTAGTACTCCTGCCAGACCAAGTCTCAAACTGCAGACCAATTGATACACAGCGATGTCTGTAAACCCTCTCCAAACACTCCTGGGTAAATTTAAAGAGGAATAAGTACACATACACACACACATACATACACACCTCCTCATCTGATACACTCTCTTTCCTCTGAGTAAAAAAATCAGCACTGGTCCAAAGACTGTGGAGCCAGCTGTTCAAGTACATTGTCCTGATTCACAGATAAATTAGCCTTTTCTCAGTTTGTTTAGAAACTTTACATGTTCTTCGACAGATTTTGTTGTGTTCTTCACTTTGTCCCACTTGAATTTGCAATGCATTCTCCTTAACGTTTAACTTCAAACATTCTTCACACTTTTAATCCATAGCTTTTTGTCAATTTAATTGATTTTAGGTTGATTCTAAAATGCATTTTGATGCATTTTAATGGTCCAGATTGTTTTGCCACGTGCTTTGATCTGTTTCTGCAGAATCGGATTTGTTAGCTTGAAAATCTTTACCTTTTTCATTTTTGTTGTGGCAAATGAAAACTGTTAAAGATATTTGGATCAATGTTGCTACATTGAGGTTTTCATTTTGTGGATTGATCTGCCCAAAATCTACCCATTTTTAAAGAATAATTGGCATGGGCTGATATCTGAACATACGATACCTGATCTGATTAAACGTGAACGAACCAACTCTCATATCTCTTATCTCATTCTGCATATTAGATTTAGATATTATGAAAAACACTGGAGGCTTTTTCTCTTTTGAAAAGATGTTTTCGCCTCTCTACTGACAAAACCAGCAAGAGTTTGATTTTCAACCTGGCACTGGTAGTGTTAGGTAATGATGTACAGATGGTTCATCTGATCACCCATGAAGATTTTTTTTGTGCCAGCCCTCTCCACAACAGTTTCCACATATGACTTCTCAGAGGACTCTGCGCTACAAACCATCTGGCATGTCAACTTGCATGTTTGGGAGTCTGATTAACTTCAGCATTTAGAAATGGATGGATGTTCTTTACTTTGTGACTTCCAGGGGCTGCAGTAATTGCCATTTTTTACAGATTGAATGATAATGGCAGGCTTATCATCTCAACTCGCTCTTTTTTTTAAACATAGATAGGGTTAGAAGTGGAAATTGAGTATTTAGTGAAAGTTCCTTCTTACAGTGAGAAAAATGAAATTTTCTTACTAATTATAACACTAATTAATTTTTACTCCTTTGTCAAATCCCACCAGAGAAGCATTTACTCTTGGCCTTTTGGAATTTAAAGCTGTTAACAGGTCTAATTTTGCATCCAGTTTATGCCATGTTTACTGTTGTCATCATGCAGATTTGATTGGACACATCCCAAAGAGAACAACTCTACAGACGACATGCCATGTCAGCGTTAGCGCCGAAGCTACGTGGTGCCTTGTCAAACACATTCCGGGCGCCCTTGTCATGTAAACCTTAATATGCTTATGCAATTCTTATAATGCGTATTCTTTTTCATGGCGAGTCATTTTGTATGCCAACATTCAAATACCATAGGAAATCACCCGTACATTATGAATGAATTTTTATATCCTTGGCAGCTCTTTGTTTGATTGTGGATGTCTCCAGAGTTTGCATGATTAGTAGATCACTTAATTTATTGTTTATATTTTTTATTTTTATTTTTCTACGCCTGTCTGCATATCCTGACCCTGCACTTTTTCATGTGATTCTGGGCTATATGGATTCAGCCACATAACTAATAAAAAGGTTGATTTGAAATTACACTGCTGGTGTGAGAAAACATTTATTTCCTAACAGCTATCTGCGCATTGCTGTTAATGCAATGACTATGACATTCTAGTAATTGCTAAAGCTATTGCGCTCATTTCTCTCTGAGATGTCATGTCTGAGAGTCTTTGGCTAATGTATAATTTAACATATAAAATCAAATACCCCATCGCTGTATCCACCTCCTCATCTCTGAATATTGTTCTTTTATCTTCAGGAAAGGCATGACATGACATGAAAAATAACCCGCTGTGTTCATGTCAATGACTTGGAATTGAGCGTGGCGTTTATCCTCAAGCATGCAAATGTTTAGTTCTGTTGTAAGTTGAAAAAGAGAGCAGCATTTTTTTTGTTTGCCTTTGTTTCCATGCTCAAGTTTTTGGTTAGTCTCGTAGGTTTTGAGATGGTTTGGCGTTCACTTGCCTCTCATTTTCTTGTAAGACCATTCTACATTAGTATTGGCAAAGTACTGAAACCACAGTGCCGTTTTGGGTATATTGTGCCCTGAGAAAACCCCAGTGCAGGTACTAAGCCTGTCAGGAACACAGTAAATCCATGTTTCTCTGCTGCCAAGAACCTGCCATTGATTGAACTGCACCGTCATTGAGCAGAACACCATGTGTTTTCCATTCATTTCAGAGTTGAAATCCACACTTTGTTTCTTATCCTAATAATTCTTTGATAGTTTTCCTATTTCATCCCATTTAGAAAGTAAAGATTTTTTCCTACGTTGACACGTTTTCCTCACAGCTAGAGGGTTCCCAGTTTGAATCCCGGCTGGTGGGCTTTTCTGTGAGGAATTAGTCATAGAGTCATGTTCTCCCCGTGTAGGCGTGGGCTTTTTCTCCAGGTTCTCTGGCGTCCTCCCACCATCCAGACATACTTGCTAAGTTAATTGGAGACTGAATTGCACATAGGAGCCACTGAGAGTGAATGGTTGTCTGCCTTGTTTGTGTCTGCGTGGCCCTGTGAGGGACTGGCGACCCGTTCAGGGTGTGCCCCTCCTTTCGCTTAATGACAGCCAAACTGAGCTCCAGTCAACCCAGCTGGGAATTATCAAACATAGAAAGTTGACGGACGGATGGTTGAAAATTTTTTTTATTGCCATGGCATTTCCTTATCACAAAAGAGCATGTTATTGTGTTAGAGAGGAGATGTTTATTGGTTTCTGCGCACAGAGTAGCTGCTGGGTACTTTGTTTCTACATACATAACAGCGATATAAAAAAAGACACTTTAATCTGAACCCCTAAGCCAAAAAGTGCATCAAAGAGAGGCATGTTTAGATAATTAAGACTCTCCCTCATTTGCTTGTTAGCTGTCACTTTGCCTTCTTTGCACCACAACAACAGGGCATAATTCTTGTTAGGAACATGCCATTTCCAATGAAGTCACTGTTGCTAAGACTGAGCTGTTGTCTGGCAACTGTGTATTTGTTTATGAAGAGTTTGATTTTTTCCCACTGAGTTTACTGAGTCCACCACCATCAGTCATACTGATCCTGTTTCTTTTTGTATTCACTTAAGTCTAAATCTGAACTTTGAGTAGCTCGCAAAAGAGAAAACATTTATCAGTTTTTCAGTGAATGTAAATCAAATTAGATTTTTTAAATTTTTTAAATCATATTATATTCATGATACCTGCTGCATATTTGAAAGAGCTGGGCCTTCTACATATATTTAGTTTATACTGTGTCTAAATAGCCAGTGAAAATACCAAATATGTCAACAAATCACTTTAACGAAAGTAGTGGACTTATGCTATTCTCCAAGGTCAATCGTTGATTATTTAATTTTCTGCTGGTCTTTTCGATGACATCCAGTCACTTCAAGTACATGATGCTTAGTTTCAAAGCCCTGCTGCATTCAAAAAGTCCAAAACTTTTAAACTTTGTCTTGTTTACTCCACAAGTGCGACACAAAAAGAAATCCCTATAAATCTGGAGATTTTTGAAAAACTTTGAAATTCTCCTCTTAAGGCCTGTTGTTGTTTCTTCGAAATAATAATAGAGTGTTTGAGATTTTTCTCACAGATGCCTTTTACCCTCTTCGGTTGAGGTTTTATAACGACGGCACACCAGCTTAGAATGGCAGTGATTGTTGTTTTATCAGTTGGGTGTAAGTAAACCTTCTGCAACTCATAAGTTGTCTGAACTTTTTGTTCGTTGACTTAGGCTGTGACAGCTTGCCCTTGAAGACAACCTGAAATTATGGCTCAATGGCTCAAAGTCCTCGGTGGCCCGCTGAGCTGCTCCCTGCTGCCGCACAGCATGACGTTACACTTTGTCCTTGTTTGCTGCTCTTCTGTTTGTGCCCCTCTGTGGGTACCGTCTTGGTACCTCTGTATCAGCGCAACAACACGGGCGTGAGCCACTGTCATGTACTGTGAATGAAGGGGAAAACAAGCAGTTGTTGAGGCATTCATAAAAGACTCAGAATAAAATAAAGGCGCGTGTGCTTGTTGTCCACACACACATATGGGCATTTGTATCGGCTTAAAGGGGGCGTTTGTATTTGTATTCTAAAACCGAGGGCTGGAAAATGATCTGTCTCCTATGATTATATCTTGGGTAACTAGAAGTGACGAGGTAATTGTGAAATCTATGTAAAAGAATTGTAGCCTGCCTCTTTATCTCTGTCCTTCTCTCTCAGAGCTTGTGTGTTTGCAGGTCGTTAGTCCTTTTTTCTGTTTCATACCGACTCTTCGCAGCCTTCCCCATACATAAGTACTTTTGCTCTGCTCAAATTCTTTTGTCCCAGAATTTTTGCTCCTCATTTGCTTCCTTCCTAATGTTTGGTGGCATCACATTTCTCTCTCTATCCGTGTTCCCTTTTGTTTCCCCTGTTCTCTCAGGATAAGTGTGTTTATACAAAAACCCAGCATCGTATCGATCCTGTGATGTTGCTCAGATCAATAACACAATGTCACACTGTAGCCAGCGAACTGTGATAAAAGATTACTGCTCCGATTTTACTTTTAACGTGTTGTCATTTAGTTTTTTTGTTTTGTTTTTGTTATTACTCAGTTCCTGTCCTCTGCCTTTTTGCTCCCACACAGTGGCGTCCATTCCTCCCTGGTCTGAAATACGAGGTGATAGACTCAGCCTTTATCTCCCTGTATACAGGTAAGAGCTATTAGTTCTACTCAGTGTGTTAGTTGGTCAGCTACTCTCTCCTGTTGTCTGTGAAATTAATTCAATTAGATGACCCCATTTTTTGTGGAAATATGGATGTTTTTTTTGTATTTGAATCCAAGACACACTTGGAATAGGAAAGAATAGGAAATCACGTGTTGGAGAAGCATAATGTTCCTTTGGAAAAGAAAAAATGGTGCCTTTTAAATCAATTTGCTTTGACTACACTGGTCTTGATCAGTATTCAGTATAGATCAGTATAAAATACATATTTTTGCAATTGTATGTGTTACTGTCTTATTGTCATTAAAGTAGTCAAATTACATTAAAATATGTAAATGTAGCAATGAGAAGCATTTCATATCTTCCCCATCCAGGCCAAAGGAGATGACTGAATTCAAAACCAGCTCAGTTTTTCTCTACAGGTGTCATCCGTTGAACAGATGAGAGCTCTCACTTCTGAGTAGATATTTAACCTCTGTAGCTCCAAGAATAGTAATGTGTCATAACGATTTGGTAACAGGAGAAAATGCCAGCTGCTCAGAAAATGATGTGTAGAGTTGTCATTTGGGCAAAGCTGCAGCAGAACCTGGGTCTATGCCAAGTCCTGCCATCTTGTTTTTGACAAATTATGACAGAGAAGAATGAGGCCTCGCACAGTAAATGAGGTCACCTGTTGGATTCAGGCATTACCACCTCATCATTTCTCTTCTTCCAGCACCCATCCATCCCTCCTTTCCCTCCATGTCACACCCTATAGCTCACTAGTTTTCTCCATGCACTCACTCTGGAAAGTATCTGTTATTCATTAGAGGTTGAGAAAAATACTTCTTTAAAATCTGATTAGGTCACTGATGTAATTTAGTGAGCGTTATTTTATTTTTTTGCAGCAGAAGCACTTCCCCCTTCAGTTTGCTACAACCTTACCAAACAATATGCATATCAACTTTTTTCAAAGTAGTAGGCTCTGAAATGCTTTTTCCAATTACGTAATGTATTAGATAAGTCTGAAATGTGGCGTACTGGATTTTTTAACGGTTGAATGCTCATTTTTGTTAACAAATCTGGATCTAATAAAAAAAAAACTCATTAAAATTCCTAAATTATTCAAATTAGTCCAAGTTCAATTATTTTCTACACTGTGATACTACTTTTGACCCCATATAGTGTACCGTAAACATGAAATTTCAAATATGCGATTGATATTGTGACTTTTATCAACATAGGGTATTGTTTCTACTATTTTGTAAAGGTTTGCTCTTTGTTGCAAATGCACACACACATTCACGCACGGACTAAATGTGCCCACTCCACCCTCTAGAGGTTGAAATGATGCTGACCACCCTGTTAATTACAAGACACTTCTCCCATCAGGCTTTGGTACTGACATGCCATTAATCACACATATTCTCTTCTGCGTCTCTGCTATCGATTGGTATAATTATGGCTCTGCTGTGTCCTGTTTTTGTTTACTTGCAGTGTTTTTGTTTCGTTAGGTTTAATTCTGTTTTATTTAGATAATGCTAAATCAATTGTCAAGGACTGACTGAGGGCTGAGAGGACAGATAATATGGAAAAACTGACCACAACACCAGGTCGGGGATATTTGTGGATTTCCCCAAATATTTGAGCTAAGGGAATAAAGAGATGAGAATGAGGCAAGGTGCATCATGGGAACTGCCCCTAGTCTAGGCCTATAGCAATACATCTATGGGATGTTTCAGGCTCTTCTGAGCCATATCTATAACTATAAACAGTTTTTTTAAAGAAAGTTCTTAGCCTAATTTTAAATGTAAGGAAGTTGTACTATCTGAAATCAAACTGGCATCTGGTTCTACAAAGAGGGCTCTCCCACTCTACCGTCAGACACTTTAGTAACCACAAGTAGATCTGTACTCTTACAGTCAAGTGCTCTGTTGGGGGGGGGGGGGGGGGGGGGCTGCACTCTAAGATCTACAGGATATGATCAAGCTAGGTCATTAGGAGCTTTATATGCCAGGAGCAGAATTCAAAATTCTATTTCTGTAATTTACAGGGGGCCAATGAAGGGGAGCTAAAACGGGAGAAATATGATCTTGTCTGCTGTTTCCCATCAGATCTCTGGCTGCAGCACTTCGGATCAGCAGGAGGCTTGTCAGAGATTTTGTGAGACAGCCCAATAATAAAGAACAGTAGAAGTTCAATCATGATGCGACAAATGCATGGAAACCTGTTTCATATAAATGTCAAAGGACAGATCCTTTTGACCTCAAAGAAATGCCAGAGTAGGTGCATAGGAAGTGAGTTTTAGCAGGGAATTTAGCAAAGAATCATATAATTTTATCATTATTCTCCTTTCACTGTCCCTGTTTCCATTTTTCTATCATCAAGTGTGAATATTTATCATTAGGCCAAAATGACTTTTTAATAAGCAGTGCACATTTTTGCTCATGTCAACTGCATAAAATCAATTAAAAAGTCTTTTGTTTTTTGGGTGAAAAATAAGTGTTCCTCTCATTATTTTACCGAATCACCAACATTTCCCTCTTTTTTCGCCCAGATGAATCCAATCTGAAGATGAACAGTGTGGACCACATCCCACAGACCTTGGCCAGTCACATCCGCCTCCCAGAGGAGTCTCAGCCTCAGGGTTCGGAGGGAGGCACCGTCATACTGCACGGAGCCGATATGCTGAAGCCAGATCCCAGGGACACTTTTTACAGCAGTTAGTCTTCCAGTCATACATTTAGTACCTTCTATATTTTCCTTTATCCTGATTTTAAACCTTATTTTATTGAACTGCCCAATTATTCTGGTTCTCTGTCTCTGCAATATTTTTGCTCTATTAATACCGTTGTTGAATCAAATGTGTTGTGTTTCATTCATGTGTCTATATGTTTTCCTCCTTTTTTCACTAATCGTGTCTTTTTCTTAATACTTCAATGCGGCCAGACTTGAATTTAATGCACGTCGTTGATTATATTGTCAGATAACCTTTCTCTCTGTTTCGTTATTTAGCTCCAATGATTGACCCTTCTCGCCTGGAAAATGTTCTTCCTGCATGTCTCTACTCTCCGACTTATGTTGTCAAAGATTTTCCCATCGCCAGATACCAGGGGCTGCAGTTTGTAAGTCGCAAAAGAGTGAAATGTGTATCTGTACTCATTTCTTTATAAATTGCCAGATCTTTCGTAAGTTAGATCCACAGGATCATCGGACAAATAAACAACTTATTACCCTTTAATCCCATAGAAAGAGTCACACAGACTGAATTCAATATTTAGGAAGTGGTGAGAGAACAGAGAAATAGAGGCACTAAGTCAACAGGAAGGAAGAAGTGGGCAGATGTAAAGCGCTGCTCCCCCCTGTGGGGTAACACGTGTTACTGCAGCAGAAACAATGAACTAGAAAAGATCTCCAGTTTACACAGTGGATCTAGTTTAGAAACCGTGGGAGTAATTTGTTTGAAAAGGGAACAAATTTTAATCTTAAAGGGAAATTCACTCATCCTACATTTATTGTTTAAGTTTTCAGGGTTCTGGTACAGCTCTGGCTGACATGTAACTGTTTTTCAGGTCTACCTGTCCTTTGTCTATCCGAATGACTTCACTCGCCTCACCCACATGGAGCGAGAGAACAAGTGTTTCTACAGAGAGTCCCCTATCTATTTAGAAAAGTAAGGACATTTGTTTTTATTACCTACGAACATTAAATCAAGTTTCACTCTGTCTCATCTATTTGGGCAAAATAAACTGAAGTACCAGTGAAGTTAACGGAAGTTCACATGACTTCTAACAAATTTTTGCTAGCAAAAATTTCAACCTTCTGTTGGGTGGGTGTGTACATTGCCTCTTCTTTTGTCTGCCAGGTTTGGTTTCTACAAATATATGAAGATGGATGAGGAAGAAGACGACAGACCATTCTTTTTCCCCAACCCAGATGGTAACTAATTATTAGCAAACACACTTCATGCGAATGTGTGTGTGCACACATGCTTTAACAACTTTGACTCTCCTTCATGTCACACTACCAGATTTCCTTGAGGAGGAGGAGGTGGTTGACACAGAGGATGAGTCAGAGATTGTTGGCACACAGTTTCCCAAACAGCCCTCTCGTCCAGATCAGGCCAGCCACACTTCAAACCCCTCCCGTCAGCAGTTGAAACCAGGGCCCACAACAGATGCCAGGGAAGTGAGGGAGGAAGAGGATGACCATAACGAAGACGAGGAGGGAGCAGTCAACAGTTTCGTCGGCCACAGAGAAAGGAGACAGTTTCCACACAGAGATAGACAGATGGGCAGTGTTCTGGAGAGAGAGTGGGGAAGAAACAATGCCAGGGGGAATATGAGACAGGATGCTGGGAGGGGACTTGAAGTAGAGCAACCCAAGGCTCTTCAGCCGGATATTGACACTATGGTACGGGGTCGCTCTTTGTCCTGGATCCACACTGATCAGGCAGACTTGCACCCAGTCAAGAGAGAAGAAGAAACAGGTGTCGGGGGAGGAGACAGAGGCATGGAAACTCCACATAAACTTAGAAAGTCCTCTCTTCTTTTCCCCCAAAAGTCCTCCCTCTCTGCCCTTGCAAGCCGCGCCAGGCAGATCCTCAGCAACTCCGCCCACAGCACCCACCCGGGTAATAACAGCAACAAGCTTGCTGGAACAAAGAAGGAGAAGAGGGAGGAGAACAAAATCTATATCACCAGGCCCCGGCCTGCAAAAGACAGGGAAAGAGAGAGAGAACAGCGGCGAGAAAGGAGAGAGGAAAGGGCATCTCGCCACCCAAGAGAGGTTTTCCCGGGGGTCTTTCTGTATCAGACAGGGAAGACCACGAGGTTGGTCAATTTGGGATCCAAAGGACAAGGTGGAGGTGGTGCAGTAGGCGTTAGGCGGCTTATTGGTGCCCCTCAACTCTGGCCCAACCCTCCCACTAGAGAAGGTAAGGGAACGCCTCACAATCGAAACATCAACATGCAGCGTGAAACTGCACAGCGGTCAGCCAACAAAGCAACAGTGAAACAAGCAGAGAACAGCAAGAGGAGAGGTGAGCACCACGACTCCAGGACCACTGTCACAGCCGACCCGCCCGGCAAAGGAGAACCCCCGAATCCATCCTCCAACCACCGAGAGCGCCCCCCTCCCCCGCCCACACCGCCAAGCTCCAACTCCACGACGAACCCAGTCCAAAGTCAGCTACGGGTGACTTCTTACCTCAGAACCTCGGAGATCACAGAGTCCCAGCAACAGCCAGGGGCGAACCTCAACCCTGCGGGCGCCGACCAAGATGCAAACCGCTCCAATCCTGAGCCCGATCCCGAACAAGAGCCCGAACCAGAACCGGAGGAGGGGGAAATGTCCGACTACAGCTACGAAGAGGTTGAGGTTCGACCGGGCTGGGCCGAGGAGAGCATCAACTGGCAGAGGACGTTCTCAGTGAACCCCATGGACTTTGAGCTGCTGCGCTCCGACTGGAATGACCTGCGCTGCAACGTGTCCGGCAACCTTCAGCTGGCAGAGAGCGAAGTTGTGGACGTGCTGGCGCAGTACATGGAGAAACTCAATGAACGCAATGGAGGGTAAGCGTTAAATTAAAGCACAAAGAGAGGGTTTCCCTGAAATCTCAAATCTGTCGTTTTTGCTTTCTGCCTGTTTAAACATGCAAAGCAAAAGCAATAGTTAGGATGGTTTCAGAGAGAGAAAATTTCAAGCCTTAATTTTTAGCCTGTGTGATTGTGTCAGGTCACTTGCAACCTCTCTCTGTGCTCTTAAGATCCTCTTTGTGTGCGCCTCAGGATCTACACGCTGCTGCGAATCATCAATGTTGAGAAGCGGCGCGACTCTGCGAGGGGCAACCGTTACCTGGTGGAGCTGGAGCTAATGGAGAGAGGCCGCAGCGTGGTGCGCCTCTCAGAATACATTTACCTGCTTCTCCACCGTGGCAGACAGGGAGAGGAAAGTTTGGAGAACACAGAATCGGCCCAGTCCTCTGCACCAGCCTCGCCCCCCTCTGCAGCCACGAGCAGCTTCACCACCCCGACTCCGCCTCCGTCCACCGTCCGGCCGGGAGCAACACCATGGAGCACTGCCTACGCCAAGCCTCTGCTCTGCCAGCCGGTCATGCTGCAGTGGAGGAGAGATGTCATGGTTCACTTTGTGGTACCAGGTCAGTCAAAATGACTCCTCACCCAGACAGCGTTCGGTATTTGTATGTGTTTCATTTGTTTGGTGGAACTGCCAAAAACGTGTTTTCATTTCCTTTTGCCCTTTTCTTACTGGCATTCAGTGAAAAATCAGGCGCGCTGGGTACAGCAGTTCATCTCGGACATGGAAAATCTCCATCACCAGACAAAGGACGACAACTTCAGCATCATTATTGTCGACTTTGAGAGTGAAGACATGGATGTGGAGCAGGCTCTTCGGGACAGTAGTGTGCCAAGGTGTGTGCATCCTTCAAGCAGGCTTATAACATGAACTGGAAGAAATGTAGGACAATTTCTGTTTATGTATATATTTATTTTGACAGATACGAGTACCTACGGAGAGAGGGGAACTTTGAGCGCTCAGCGGGACTGCAGATCGGAGTGGATACTATTGAGGTTAGAGAACAAAACACAGAGGGAAGTCGACAATATGTGAACTGGCAGGGAAAAAGTCACTTGCAGATGGACGGAGACTCATACCGACCGCACGTCTTTTACTGACTGATGGACAGATGGAAAGAACACTCATGCATAATGAAGCTATGGCTGCCGGGCTGGTCTGTCACGGGCTGCGGGCCGGCCTTATCTTCAAGTCTCCTCCTGCCTGCTTCGGCCCTCTCCCACAGAGCCCTGCTTCGGTTGACGGGGAATCGCTTAGACAGATAGCTGCGTATCTTCTATTTTGTGTATGCCATAGCTGTCACAACCACTCCCTCTCACAGGTTATTTCTGTGCATGTGCCCCAACTCCATTCTGTGATGGTCATCACATGTGCATAAACACTAACCCACAGGGAGTGGCTGAAGATCTGGAGAGACATTGATCCGTCGGCTAAGTGTCAGTGCTGTCAGTGTGGCACGACAGAGCTGTCACTCATGTCTGAATTATCGCTCAGCTCTTGAAGTAATGACAAGCCACTGATGCTGAACACAGACCTCTCCTATCTCGTTAATCCTAAAATCCTGTATTAGGCAAAGGGACATATTCACATAAGCGCACAAATGACACACAAATTGAACATATTGAGATGCAATAAAGATGTAAATCGATCTTTGTTTGGATTTCCTCATGCAGGACAGTCACAGCATTGTGTTCCTGTGTGATCTGCACATCCACTTCCCTCTCAATATCTTGGAAAGCATCAGGAAACACTGCGTGGAAGGACGCCTCGCTTTTGCTCCCATTGTCATGAGGCTTGGCTGTGGTAGCTCACCAATGGAGCCTGATGGTAAGACGGTTGCAATTAGACACATTTTAAATATTCAAGGACATAGAAAATCCCATTTACCTATAAGTCATAAGTAACTTTTTTTCCAATCATCCATTTTTATTTAAGGTGAATTCACATTTTTCTATCTTTTGATCTCTCAGGGTACTGGGAAGTAAATGGCTTTGGCCTTTTCGGGATCTATAAGTCTGATTTTGAGAAGATTGGAGGAATGAACACAGAAGAATTCAAAGACCGCTGGGGCGGAGAGGACTGGGAGCTCCTGGATAGGTAACGCAGTGGTACACGACATAAAGCCTACAATGTACTATGAATGTTTGTCCTGCGTGTTTATAATTGTATTACCCAGAAGGCTTTTAAAAATCAAGAACCTAAAAAATTCTTAAATCTGACAACATTCAGAACTTAAAGCTTGAAGTGCTGGGCCTATAGCTGGTGCCTTTTTCCAGTTATCTCAAAAAGGTTTGTTCTTTAAAATAAATGTAACTTAAATTTAAAACCTTAACTAATCGACCCCATAATGTATTTTTTGATATTTTTCTTTGAAAAATAAAATAAAATTCAGTACTGTGCTAAATCTTTTCTGTTG
Organism: Menidia beryllina; assembly: GCA_013363375.1. NCBI lineage: Eukaryota > Metazoa > Chordata > Actinopteri > Atheriniformes > Atherinopsidae > Menidia > Menidia beryllina. Next base: position 815,758 of record JABUIW010000069.1, on the reverse strand, counting down.
CCAACTTTGCCATCAAGTTTCAAATGATGATTGTTGCAAGGATCAAAAGAAATTATTTAATATCTGAAATGTTCTTAGTTTTAAGCCTTTAAAGTTTAAAAAGGCAACTCTTCTGGTAGTTTTGGAAGGGATTGAAGAAATGTATTAATTCATGTATGAATTTATGTTGCTCTTTCCGCTGTAGGGTGCTCCAGAACGGTTTGGAGGTGGAGAGACTCCGCTTGAGGAACTTTTTTCACTATTACCACTCAAAAAGAGGCATGTGGAATGCTCAGAACAAGAAAACTCCAAAGGGATAATATTTTCTTTTGGGCTGAGGATGATAAACCCACCTGCGCATCCAGTATGTGTGTCTGTCAGAGGAGGACCTGTAGGAGCTCACTCACTGCCTGAACTCTGCCTTTTTTAAAACAGGCTCCTAGTAGAGACTGCTCTGTGTTGGCATCAGACCCCATTGGATTTCTGTCTATGAGAAAAGCGAGTCCGTATCTGAACATAAGGGGTGAACTCTATCTGTAGACAGACATGAGTCATCACTTTGCCTCACTGACTGAACTACTGCACAGAGAGAAGAGAGGTATTTTTGTTCTCTTTCTCTCTACTATTTTTGGTGCAATTTTCTCCAACAGACTGGAAAGCAGCTGTTCCGTGCGGGTGTATATGATCGTTTCTGAGTGTGCGAGTGCATATGTGTATGCTTGGGTATGTACAGTATATATAAGTATGTGTGGGTCAGACTGTGCTTGTATGTGCTCATGAGAAGAAGCACCTTTTTCTAACATGGGAATATGAAGACAACCTAAGATCTGTTTTTTCTAACCTGCTCTAACATGGGAGCCTCATAGAATGTGTATCAAACTCTTATTCAGATAGATTCATACATGGTGGTGTAGCTTAAGTAGAGGAACTCTATGTTTGGAACTGCAGTATTTCTTAATATATCAGTATGTTTGATATCATTAATCAAGGTTACTGAGGTGCTGGACTTCATTTTACAGCTGATAATTAGAACCACAGAAAGCTTTCTAATCAAACAAACCCCTTCCAAAACAAATACTCCAAGAAACATTTTTGCTCTTTCTTTCCCTTTCTCAGCCTGTATTTGTTTCTAAGTTCCTCAATTCTTTTTGAGGTCAGAGGATATATGTTTTTATTTGTTTAAATAATGGTTTATCAGATGATCACGCTGCATTTAAATTAGAGCTAGTTATCAGATATAAATTAGTTTTTATGTAACTTAAGTTTACTGTTGTTTAAAGAACATCTTTTATTTAACCCGACCGAGTATGCAGTAACATTTGAGATTCTAATTTTTGCTCGGAAACACTGAGTTTAGGAACAGTTTGCATATTTACACACTTCACCAAGATGTATCAATTCATTGGCAACTGTAACATAAAGCTATAGATGTGGAGGAGAAGACAGTAAAAATGTTGTGATATTTGACTTAATGTAGTCAGTAAGCTGAGATGTTCACTGCAAACACTGGATTTGAAGGTTTATAACTTTATCTCTCATTAGAATATCACAGACACAGGGAATGGTTAGCTATGAAAAGCGTCAACCATATTTCAGGCTTGTCTAAAGCTCCACCAGTAGGCAGACCAGTTTGTGTTTCTAACATGACCTGGTGAGGCTTGGCTGTTTCACAAATGTGTGCCTTCATCAGGGTTTGGCTGCAGGCAGTTTTTTAAACTACTCTAATGACCATAGAAGTCAGGGACAGACAGAAATACAATGTTATTTATCAGCCGACTGTATTGTCACTGTAAATTCAGATACACTGTAAATGAACAAAATGTTCTCTTTAATGGATTATAGACACATCAGTGTTGTTCTCGTAGTATGCTGAATAAAAAAAGAAGCAGAAATGGTAGAGGCAGGATTAGACGTTAAGAAAAACTACTGAGAGGGCACAAAGGGTGTGATGGAGATTCAGTAGCAGCTGCAATCAAGCAGGACGCAACCTACTGCCTTTGTTTTGGCTGCAGGCCGGGCCTCTAATGCCTCTGTGAGTTCTTATATTGATAAGTAGTGGCTGGAGGGTAAAAGGTGGGACATTTATATGTGTAGATGAGAGATAATGATCTGCTATTGATTCTTCAACCATCAAAATGCCCTCTAAGAACCTGTTATTGTCCCCACGGCAGTGTTCTTTAATTATGGTCCTTGCAGGCCACTGCCCGGCATGTTTTAGATGTTCTTATGCTTCAGCAAATATGGTTCAAATTTATTGGATGCTTTCAGAGCTTTGCATTTAAAAACAAGCTGCTGGGGACAGATGTTTCATTGGAATTGGTTATTTGGGAGCCAGGAAATATTTAACACATGCAGGGGCCGGGCCCACAAAGACAAGGAACACTGCGATACAGGATACAGCCTTCTTCTGTACATCATTAAACACTGTCATGGGACTATTTAAAAATCTCTCTCCCTCTTTCTCTCTCTTTCTCTCTCTCTCTCTCTCTCTCTCTCCCCCTCTCTCTCTCACTGTCTCCCTCTCTCTCTCTGTATATACATATATATATATATTTATATATATGTATATACAAATTTAAATGAAAAATAATAGGAATATGCATTCCAAGGTAATTTCTGTGAAATTGTTTTGTAGAAAAAAAGGTTTTAAGAATGTATTGTACTTGTTTTTTGGTTTTTTTTTTTAAATAAAATTTTATGCTTACGTCTGAATAATTTATTTGGTTTGTTTAATTTTGAAATGGACTTTCTCAAGCTGATGGTTTTGTATCATTTTAAGAGTAATACAAAAAGACAAACATTGACGTAATTCTGTATCTGACCACACGATGGTGCTCTAAACGTATTGCTCATAACTTTCAACTGTGTTTACCTTATTTTTTATAGTTTGAAATGCATGACAAAAGTAAAGGTGTTTTACTAGCAGGAATGGTCTGATATGTTCGTTTGACAGGGAACATCTTAATTATAACTCTTTCACTGAGGTGACATCTTGCCTGTAAATCAAGCTCAACATGGTTGTGCTAAAACCCCTAAAAGTTCAACATACATACTTTATACGGGATAATTCTGTCAAATTTTCATCAAGCTTACATAGATTAGTGTTTACAAGCTTCACAAAGTGAAAAGAACATTCCATCATGGTAAAATCTTTAGTTTACATTCTTGTGAAATGACAACACTATCAGATTGATAAGTATGAGTTTGTCGGGCGTCACTTTCTTTGTGTGTTGTAGCCAACGTAGGTAGAAAAGCAAAAATAAGACTAGTGTGTTAAATTCCCATCTGAGCTGACATATTCATGGGATAATTTAATGATTTGCAGATTTCTTGGTCTTCCTCAGCTTTGTTTTGTTTGGTGGAGCAGAATACAGCTAACCTTATGAAGTAAGGACTGTCCACAGGATAGTTACAGTGCGTGGGGTCTGGATGACATAAGTGGAAACCTCCTCTGCTCTTCCCCTCCGGGATGTTGGCCTTAACAGCAGGAATCTGAGGACACCTGACGTGTTGAGACCAACAGGTCAAAGTGTGATGGCTAAGATGTGTGCAATTTTCTTTTTCATCATATATGAAAATAGACTTCTTGAAAAGTTACCATCATGTATGTATGTGAAAGAAAAGACTCGCTCCAGCCACTGATCCAATTCCCCAGGCATGCAGAGAGCTCCTTAACTTCAACCTATTAAGTCTTAGAGTTGGACCTTGTCCCAGAGGACACACCCTACTAGTGTAAGAAGTGTGATGGGAAACAGGTAATTGCATGCCTCTTCAGTTTGTTTGCCTTATTTAACTTCAAGCATGTAACGGCACTTAAAAAAATAAAAATCAGAGCCTTCTGATGATCCAAATTGTACTATTTTGTGACTTTTTGCACATAGCCTGTGTTGAACTAGTACTGGATGACCTAAATTGGGACGATCTGTGCCAGTGCTTGTGGTTCAAAATCGAAAACATGAATTAAAGGAGGAGAAACGTTCATGTATGTTTAAATCATTGCATCAATTCTGTTTTCTGTTGCAATCATATGTATAAGCTTTCCAAATGCCCTCCCAGTACAAACTCTGAGCCTGGTGAAATCAAAGTGAACGCCACCCAATGTCTTACTGTCTCCAAGATTAACAATTTTGAGTCCAATTTTGCCACAGTCTAGACATAAATTTGACTGTTGTGCATTTTGGTCTTAGATGACTTACAGGAACATTTCTTCAGAACTGTGTGAAAATAACTAATCAAACACTGGATTTATCTATAACACGCATACCCATGTATGTTTTAAGTAGTTTAAAACATGTTTTAAGGCAGTCCACAATATCATATTCATTTTAAAATGTGTTCAAATTTTAAATGTTAAATAGTTAAAACTATTTTAATTCTGCACATAAAGTCACGTGAGATTTTTATGCTGTGCCAGCGACTGAGAGTGATGAAGACCTAATTTATTTAAAAACCCATAAGGGATATTTTAAAATGTTCATTCCAACTGAAGGTGAGCGTGCTTATTTACACTAATCAGTGAAAGGTGTGCGGTCAAATGTGATTGGTTTAGACAGAAGCCAGGTTACTTCTGATTGGTGTTCACTGTGATCGTTCAGCCTTGGCCCCGCCCCTCAAACATCTGTGGCTGGGTCTCCGGCGGGCTGGAGCTGACGGGGAGCCTCGGAGGAGCCTCGGAGCAGCCGGAGGGACTTCTCAGTGTTCCTCTCTCAGCTCTGCGGGCAGCAGCAACCTGCCCGGCGGCCGGACGGGACTCTGTCTGCTCGTCAACTTCAACCGACACGGACTCAATGCACGCCAAAGCATTTTGTCATGATTTAAAAAGAAGTTTGGATTTGGATAAACTTTTAACTCCCGGTTCCACACCCCCCTGCCCTGCTCCGTTTGGGGGAAAAGGTGAGACGAAATGCGGTTCCGGTGGTCCCGATTGTCCTGTTTGTTACTGAGAATACAGAGTGGTTTTGATCCTGAAAACTTTTCTGTCAGGTTCAGGGATCGGAGCACTTGGCCGTCCTGCGTTGATCTCTTCCTATACGAGCATGCCAGGGGAGTGTTGCGCAGCGTAACCAGTTCATCCAGCTCTGCGAGGAGTTTCGACGGCTGACTGACTGACTTCCAGCGAAGGTAAACGAGGCTTTCCCCTTTTGAGGCGTCCCAGCCACCGGGCAACAATGGCTGGTTTGAGCAATGTCCACATGAAAACCCTGGAGGACCTGACGCTGGACTCCGGCTACGGAGCTGGGGACTCCTGCAAATCCCTCAGCCTTTCCTCCTCCAAGTCCAACTCCCAGGCCTTCGTGACGGCCCCTCACAGGGGGAACTGGTGGTACTACTCCGGGTCCATGAACAGCAGGAACAACAGCTGGGACACCGTCAACACCGTCCTGCCCGAAGACCCGGAGGACATCTTCTCCAAGTGCCACCGCCTGCCTGAGCTGGAGGAGTTCCCCTGGACGGACCAGGAGGTGGCCAGGACACTGCGCAAAGTGGCCGAAAGTGGGAGCGTCAAGTGTGGAGCCGCACCTGCGTTCTCCCTGGAGGCAGTGAGGCGGCTGTCCACCCTCCTCCGCCGGGCTCTCATCCGCATCTCCCGGGAGGCCCAGCGGCTCAGCGTCATGCACTGCCGCTGCACGCGTTTCGAGGTGCAGAGCGCCATGAGGCTGGTCCTCAGCTGGGCCCTGGCTGACCACTGCGTCTCCGCTACGGTCAAGGCCATCTCCATGTACTGCATGAGCGCGGGCGAGCTCCTGAGGAAAGGCAAGTCCGCCCGCTGCGGCCTCTCGTTCTCCGTGGGCCGCTTCTACCGCTGGATGGTGGACACTCGCATCTCCGTGCGCATCCACGAGTACGCGGCGATCTGCCTGACGGCATGCATGGAAGCCCTGGTGGAGGAGGTCGGCGTCAGGGTGCTAATGGCCGAGAGGGGTCACTCAGGGCCGGACTCGGGGTTAGGATGCGCCCCAGTGAGTGCGGAAGCCCTGGAGGGGGTCGTGAACAATGATGCCGAGCTGTGGGGAGTCCTTCAGCACTATGAGCACCTGATCTGCGGGAAGAACGCCAACGGTAAGCCAGATTGGAGTTATGATTTTTATTCTTTGAGGGAATTGATACCCACCAGCTTTCAGTGAACATTTTTTTTCCGAGTGTGTGCGGATACTAGCCAGAAATACTACACTCCCACATATTGTCCCATCTGAATGCTGGTCACAACTTTCCAGTCTCACAGTTCTTGTTTGGAAAAAGGTGAAGTGTTGCCTGCTGCTGGATACAATAGCGGCTCTTTGTGAATGAAGGCTTGACGGATATGTTTCTAATTTGACTTGTCAGTATGGAAAAAACACACACATCTCGTGAACACAGAGGGGTATTCTCTCACTCGCCACACTCACACAGGCAGAACGAAAGGCCGGGCTCTGTTCTGGACAGCCAAACCTTGATTTGGGTTTCTTTACCCTAATCAGTTGCAACACTCAGGGCCTCGCTTGTCATCTGCGCACAGCCCAAGCAGGAGACGTGTCTGTTGACGTAACTGCTTACACCTCTCTGCCTCCTGCTGGGTTGGCTGCCCTCCTTTAAGGTTTTCCCTTTTTTTCCTTTTAGTTATCCTGTGCTCTTTTTGTCTTGTTGGACTGATCCCTTTCTCCCACCTCCATCCTCGCATATCTTGAATCTCTCTCCACCGCCTCTCCCCCTGACCCAGCTGTGCATCCTGCTCCCGGTCCATTTGTTTCCTCCACCCTCACATCCCTCCTCAATCAACTCTTTTTCTCTGCCTACCCACCCCCCCCTCCGCCCCTCCTTTGTCAAACCCTAGCACTATTTCCATGACTGTTTTGGCAGTCCAGCGCAGAGTTTATCCACGAGCCTGTGTTGGGACAATGTAACCGGCCTTTGTTCGTGGCCAACTATCAGCTCCCCATAGCAGAGCTTTTTACTGTAGCACAATGGCCTTTTGTTGTGTGATCATGCAGCTTAGCCCGATTGAGAGTGGGAGAAAACAAATGCCGGGGAAGCACACACACACACACAAACGGACAAAACAGACAACTGAGAGAAAGAGAAAAAGAGCGGAGATGGCCAATATTTCAGAGTCTGGCTGAGGCAAAGAGGAAGTACTTCTCTCTGCATATGGAACATGGCAGCGGAGAGCACTGCTGACTGTGTGGAGATGCACTGACGTGCATTCTCACTCATCGCTCATCTCTTCCATTTCAGTTTCTGCCCAGCTTCCAGTTCGTCCACTCCATTAAGCTGGCTGTTCAAGTGCAGTGGGTTCACCTGTTGCCATTCGCTGCAGTTGGAGCTACTTTGCTGAAAAACACATTTAGTACTGTTCCCAGTATTTAACCAGATGTCTTTCGGTCAGCCTATTTTAGTGAGTTCAGTCACTGGTTTCTGAGTGAAATGTGTGTAATAACAACGGACTATTCTTCTGACCACCCGAACTTTTTATAGACCCGGTACTGTGCCTTGGAAGGCACATGCCCCCTCTACCACCTTACCACCTGACATTCTCCACCCTGAAAGTGGCTTTCTGCTGCCCCCACTGCTTTACATGCCCTACCCCCTCTTCATGGCAAAATGAGGAATCAAATAAATTAGCAATCTGATAAAACTCCCCTCTTTTCACTTGATTTCTCTTCGTCTTTCTAAGTCTTTCTCAGGGGGCTGGCCCACATCTGGAACTCATTAAGTCAGAAATGACTTCTACGGCTCCAATAACAAAAACCGAAAACTCCCTCCTCCCCTCGCTCGTTCTGTGCTCTTTCTCTCTCCGGCTCAGTCTACCTCATGGCTCTTTCTACCTTCCACCTTCTTTTTTTAAACTTTGCCATTATGCTTTAAGTCCACTTCATCTTTATCTGTTTGTCTTCTTGCCTACTGGGAATGCATTAGAGGAGCCCAGTTATGATGTGCCAGGATTTTGTTCATTACTCATGTGGACACTTGCATGAGCATGTTCTCTCACCCAACACGCACACACACACACACACACACACTGACCCTGAAACCAATTTAGTCTGCTTTGCATGCGTTCAAACAGCTCCAGAGCACAGGCTGAGCTCAATTCAGAACTCAGCTTCACAGAAGAACCATTTGTCATTTGGTTTTCAAGGAAACATGAGTGAGCTCTTCCTGGTATGATTTGTACTCATTGTGTTCTTAAGTATGTTTAAGTGCAGAGTGGTAGCTTTGCTAATGGACACTGGAAGTATAAAATTATTGATCTTGATGACTTGCATTCAGATGTCTGTTAATCTTCCGCCTGCGTAGCAGGACAATTTTCTACGCACATCTTCATTTGAGTCTTCGTGAGCCTTTTAAGAACTCCTTTCACGCCTTTCCTCCTGTGGGCTGCCGAGGCTGTCGAAACAGCTGTGCAATAGTTAGATAGGGAAACTGTTACTGAAAGTCTCATTTGAAGTTGAGCATGTCATATTTCTTGATGACATTTGCTCATTTTTTGCGTGGAGAAAATAGCGTTGCTGCAAAGTCTCTTCAATGGCTCTGATCTGAATTAGTGAATAGGGGCAGCATTCATTCTCCAATTAATAAATCTTAAGGTTAAATGTAGATTGGATGAAGGACTAACATGAAACAAGCCCAGCTTTTCAGCTTCAGCTCTGTAGAGGTTGTAAACAGGCTGCTTGTAATGGTCTTAGGGTGAACTGAGAGAACATATGATTTGCTGCTCAGTATTTCCCTAAATATGTATTTAGCCCAGAAAGAGGCGTGGGAACAGTGGGCAGAAAGATGCAGGGAGAGCAGCCCAGCACTGTGGTCACACAGATGGGGAAAGCAGCACTCTAGAAAATATACTCCCTAATCCACAAATGTGGAACAGGATCAAATGCAGTTTTGGAAAAGGCATGCTGCAGATTTCCTCAGACATGAAAAAAATAACAGCCTATATTTGCCCTAACTAACAAACCAGATCAATTCAGCTTCAATATGTCAACGTCATTAGCAGGCTGATGTTTAAAGAATTAAAACAATACCACTTATTGCTTTAGTGGATAATAAGGGCTGATCCCTCTCCAGACAGTACAGTTTATGTTTGTGGTTGAAAGTGCAGCAGGGTTATTCGGGGGTGTGCCATCACCCCGGGCTCAACACACGTACAGTGATGGTCCGTGTCACTGTTTGCACTGGCTTCTTGTCTGGTCCCAGCTGTAAAAACACTGACCCATTAGAGTGCTGGTGCGCACATGTGCCTGAATGTGCTCATCTGCGGCGGCTTGCGCTTGTTTTTACGGGTAGTGGCCGCTCTGGTAGAGCCATGAGTACTGGCTTCTCTGATATGACACCACAAAAGATTTGTCAGGCTATGAAAAAAGCAGCAAAACAGGAGCAGCTTATTTTCTCATTCTCTGATGCGGGCCGCACGCCCTGTAAAGTTATTCAAAATCAACCCAGTAGCATTTTAAACAGAGTTAGATTCTCCTTTGAGTCTGTGGTCACTACTAACTAACATCCAGCAATATTCCCCTTAATACAGTCCAGCAGCATGAGTCACACTTCTATAGAATAAAGCACTGATAGAGAGGAAGCAGAGTGACATAAAGATGAGTGCTGTTTAATGGAAGAGGTCAGGAGTTACAAATGGAGGCAGGGGAATGGTGACTGTAAGCCTTAAACATGCATGCCTCTGCATCTTGATAATCGCTAATCGCTGATGGGAAGCTGAAATTGAGTCTTTGACCACAGAGAACAGAAAAAGGCTGATAGTTTTTTGGCTTGTTTGTGCTGCAAATGTGCTGTAGGTGTGGCAAATGGATGAATACAGAGTCATGGCTGTGTTTCTAAGGGAATCTTTTCGGGCTGATGGGTTGCATCCCAAGTAGCAAATGCGGGAAGCAGGAAGATTGAATGGAATATGATTTGAATTGTGGATAGATTAGTGCATAGATAGTCCCAGTTTTTAGGGATCTGCAGGGAATAGCATTGTCCAACTATAAGATGCAGTTTAAGGTCATTGCAGATAAATGTTCCACTCCTTCAACCTGTGGAATCACCAAATAAATTCACCCTGTGGCCTTGCGATGGACTGGCAGATCGTCCAGGGCGTACCCCGCCTCTCACCCACTGACCACTGGGATAGGCTCCAGTTTCCCCCCGCGACCCCATTAGGGAATAAGCGGTAACAAAAATGGATGGATGGATGGATATTGCACAAATAAGTATTCACATCTTGATTTAATAACAAGACAAAACCTCAATCTTCTGATATCATGAGATAGAATTTGGACAAAAATGTCCTGTCACAGAAAGACGGATGCCATCATCAGTGCATCTTTGATAATTTCTTGTGAACTCTTGAATAATAGAGCTTTGTGCTAGAAAAAACACGGCCTCTGGAACAGTGGTCATGTAAAATACACTACACTAACCTGCAATAACTATGCTACCTTTCATCAGGTTTACCTTGGCAGCTGCAGGTTTCCAGCATCTTTTGTCAATCTCACAATAATTACTGTTTTAATCGTTTTTGGTTAAAACCTAATCATTTTTTTCCTCAGGATGCGTAAATGATATGCATACCGAGCTAGAAAAAACACCATAATGGGGTATAATGTTCTCTAAAGTGGAATTACTGCAAGAAAACATGTTGCAATCAGACCATCCTCTCAAAGTTTATTCAGAGATGATTTCACTAAGTCACGCCAGCCAAGTTTTGGAGAAGAAGAGACAGAGAGAGACAAACAATACTCCATTCAGACTTTTCTTTTAAACAGCTCACGTATCTCTCACAGCACAAGACTTTGAATAAATCTTGCAGTCTGGTCAAACCGCAATCCCCCCCCCCCCCCCCCCCCCCAACGAAAAATAATCAGATCCCGTTCTCCTTTCCACGAACAACCTGTGCCAACAGTCCTTATTGCCTCTAAGCGTTCACTGGCATCAGTTTCTGCGCATTTGAGCTCCAGCAAAAACCCTAAGCCAGTCACTTTAGCCGCTTCAGAACCATTTAGTGGGTGATTTGGTTGTAGTATTTTGTTACACGCAAACAGATAAGACAGGACGACAGGAGGGTACGGACATCACGAAGTGTGCATTTTAATTGGCAACAGATTTATGCAACCGGGGATGGGATTTAATTTGGTCAATTCTGTTTGAGTCGACTGACCCAGCCGGGCCGGTCCCAGCCAAATTTCCACAGTAGAGGAAGAGTTTTTGTCTGTGTGCAGAACGGCTCCCGTGAATGCGTGTGTGTTCGCCAAAGGAAGGGCTGTGATCGCTTCAGCCAGCGCTGAAAAAAGGGACACAGCTTCTTTTGGATGTTCTTCAGCCAAGCAAGGAAAGTGCCTTTTTCTCTTTTCCTCCTTTTAAGTCTGAGCTGTTGTTTTTGTACTCAGACTGAAATAGAGAGCTTTCTGTGATGCTCTCAGTGACCTCCTTGTCCAGCAGAGTCAGAACTGTGTGATGGGGTTGAATGGCTTAGCTCAGATATATTGCACTGGAAAAACAAACACCCTTGTTAGTAGTCTCACTGTAAAGCCTGTGCCTGTGTAAGCTACATCATAAACACCTCAGTATGCCACGACCCAGATAGCAGGAAGACTTTGACTAACAAATCTTAGAAAAGAAAATATTTAGTAGAAAGAGTTTTCAATTTTCTTTATTGAAAAAAACGATTAATTATATCTCTGCAGACCCCCAAATTCACATCAGATACAGCAGGCAACAGGTTAAAAGATATGATAGATGCTTTCTGTACATCTATAACTGCTTCTTGACTGTTTAACATTTTTCAGTTTGATTTGAGGGCCAACAGACGAAATAACTCATATAATCCATGAGTATAATAATCCATTTACCTACTAAACACAAATCAGGCACATGTATTTCACCCGTTTATACAGAGAATCAGTGTGCAGGATGTGTCTACCAAAATAGCTGGCAACATTTTCCAGTGGATGGAAAGGTGAACTCATAGGATCATAAATCAAAAGTACCAGACAAGCATGTTGTAGGTATGTGTGCCAGGTTCAGCTGGCAAAGTGCCCGTGATGACAGTATAACTAAGTTGTGTGCCTGTTTTAAGTAGGCCATTTAATTTTTTTAAACTTTGTTTCCCCCTCTTTCAACAGACTGTATCGTTGCTTCTTAAGGTCAGTGTGTGCGTTGTTCTGAGTTTTTTTTTTGTTTGTCTGTTTATTTCAGGCAGCTGGTTAATTAGGGCCAGACTGTGTGACAATAAATGCAAGCATGCATTCAGAGGAACAAATGGTGACTGGGACTGTCTGGTCCTGTTTGACCCGAAAGAAAGAGATGCTGCCTTCTGTGGAAGACGAGGAAAAGGAAAAAGCCCCTCCTGCATCAATTAATTTATTTCCGAAATTTTTAAAAAAGCCCTTTGGCTAGTTTTCAGAAGTGCTGCGAGCGGAGGTGTTACCCTGTGTTGTGTTGTTTGCTCTTTCGGTGCCCCGCATGGCGACCTGTGCTCTCAGCTGTCTTGTCTCTGTTCATCACGCAGTGGAATGTGTTTGCTTGTGTGTTGAGCCTGCAGCTTCATCAGCAACAACACATATGTAAACACATTGGGCACGCAGCTTGTTTAAACCACTCTCTGCCCACATAACAGGGCCCATCACCCATCCCCCAAGATGCCCCGATCGTTGTGGGTCCACGTCCTTTAAAACCGCTGCGATGTGAATGTTTATGATGCATTCTATGCACACCGCTCATCTATTATTTGACCTCAATACCACTTCCAAAGACTCCCTAAGACCTCTTTAAACATATTCCTTTTCATCTTCAGATATGTTTTTGTAGTAGCTTACTCCTTCCCGCACTGATCGCAATCTCCCTTTGGCCCACACCCTCAGAGCTGCGTCTGCTGTCCTGTGCATTACACTTCTAGCTTATCCCCCCTTTTCTTTCTTGCCCTCTCACTCCCCTGTTGTCATTTGCAGCCATATTATTACAAAGTTGTCCTTTTCCGCTCTAACTCCAACGCCGTCTCCGTGCCATCTGCAAACATCACCTGTTGGGTCAGGGTCACCCATAAAGGCATGCAGCGATTAAAAAGAGCCGCAGCGGCACACACGGCGTATTTAGAGCTAAACCGTTTGGAGCACAGCTTCCTGGAATTCCCTTGTGGTTAGTGGAGGGAAGGAGCACATTTAGGCGGCCATTTGGAGAACACATGTGGGCACAGGAAGGCAGGCTCCGCTAAGACAGGACACACTCTGCCAGTCTTTAGTAGCTTTCTGTCGAGAGTGTCTGCAGTGCATGTCCACCACATGTGGACTCCTTCCTGAAACTAAAATAAACAGCTCAGCTCCCAGAGGTGACCAGAGGAGATGTGTATATTTAGAGAGAGTTGACAACAAAACCCATTTGGGGAAAATGGACGTGTTGCTTCAAGAATCCCATTGACAGCGAATCAACAGTGATGTTTACGTGAACGTAAAGGTTAAGATCTTGTTTAGGACAGGGGTCGCAACAGCAACCAGTTGGACTGTCCAATCTGTGTATTTCAAGGCTGTTACTATGCATAATCACCATCACGGCATCCGTCAGTTGAGCTGCATCTGTTGGCCATGCTCAGCCTCCATCAGTGCTGTGTTGGCCATCTGTGTGTCACTTCAGGGTCACAGACAGTGCTGGACACGATACTACCCGGCTATGGTCGCCAAGTTTCCTCTCCAGCACTGATATAATCTTCCTATTGAGGTTGAAAATGGTTTAAGGGAGAAGATGGAGTGAGGAATAATGTGGCATGTGGTGGAATTTCACACTGATGAAGGGATGCCTTGTTGTTCAGAGAGACGGAACTTCTTTTTTTTCAGCTTTTGACTTGAAGATGAAGCTTTTTTTTCCAGTTCATGCTATCCCGTTCAAACTGACGCGTGTCTTTTCAAATGCATATTTATTTAAATCTAACTTAAATGTTTTGCTTTAAGTGCTGGTTTAAAGAGTCTAATTAATCTTGGCTTTGCTGCTTCAGAATGTAAAGAGTCCTCCTGGTTTACAGCATTTGCTGACTAACAGGGGTGTTGTTGCATGCATTCACCAGTTTAACCAAAATGGGTCTGCTTGGAGGAGCAGCACCTCGGTTTTCTGGTCTGATACAGGCCTGCTTATGTGAGACATGGAGCCTGCAGAGGAAGTCTGTCAGACAGCAGTTAAACTTTGGTCAAAGCACCATTCAATGCTCTCCCCTCCTCTCCATTTCTAAAAGAAACAGCTTCTAAAAACATTTTGATCGGTCTATCAACCCTGACTTAGTTTATGATGATACGCAACTCAAGGGCAGCCTAACAACAGTATAATATAAAAAAAAGCTCTCCCCCACAGCAATGAGGTTGCTGTTTGAAAAGTCAAACCCACATTGAGCAAATGTACAATGATGAAATGCTTTGTCTGCAATTATTCCTCTTCCTGTTGGAAGGGAACATACCCATTAGTGATGCCCCTAAAGTAATGCCTTCTGCATTCCAGCTGAGTGTGAAAAGGGAGATCGTGTGTCTTCAAGGCTGAGTTGAAAGGGGAGAGGTGCTGGGAAGTTTCAATGAGGATGGAGGCGGCCAAAGGAGATCAGTGTGTCATAAAACAAGCAGCTCTCCCTCAGTCAGTTGATTCCCAAAAAAAAGTGCCCAAACAAAAAGTGTGAGCTGTTTTTATCCATCCATATAGACTGTTCTATTCATTTTAAGAAAATGATATAATGTCCTTATGTTTGCAGGTTTTGTCTTGACGCGAAACCTATAGAACCCAAAAATGTCTGGCAATAATGTGGCGTCATGCAAACAATGGTGCAAGTACGTCTGGCAGCTGACTGTGAAGCACATGTGTACAAAGGGTGGAGATGCCTCGGTGATTCTCTGTGGCTCTGATAAGATTGTGACTCCTTCCTGGTGCCTGAAAAGACAAAGATAGCAAATAGAACATACTTGCGTGCTTACCTCAAAATAACAGAGAAAACTTATTGCGTCTTATTGACGTTTTTTTTTCTGTCAGCATGCATTTTTCCCCGTCCTGAACCAGCTTGTGATAACAAGTACTTGCTAAACTCATTAAGATGTCTGCGTGGCTTTGGTGTGTCTCAGAGAGAGAAAAGCAGGATGAGGCAGGGATCCTTTATATACAGTGTGACAAATGGGCAGCATCTCTAGCTCCTTGCTGGAAAAGACAAACCTTAGCTGAGCCTTGTCCTAACCCCATGGAAACCTCCCTCCAGCTCTGTCTTTTTTTCTCCTCCCCCTATCCTGCCTCCTTTACTCTTTGCTTCACATGTATCTGCTGCTCCCTATTTTCCACACAGGAGTCTTGAAATGTCATTATCATATCCTGCAGAGGGACACACAAAGAAACCACAGTATTTTCTGCGTTTTGCTCAAGAGGAAGTCAGTGACTGATATAGATTTGTATGAGGGTTTAAATTGATCAGACCTTTGCTCTAAAGACATTCGTACCTTTACAAGGTAGAGGAGAGAAGTGTTTTCAAATGTGTTTTCGAAATTTTTATGCGTTCTAGTGTTTGGGTTTTTCAATCCAATGGAGCAGAAAGATGCAGTAAGGGAATGGTATGCGTTTCAGGGAAAAGCAGAGAGAGGAAAAAAATCACAGAGGAAGAGATGAACCTGCCTTGCGGCTCTTGGCTCCCATGCCTCGGTGCTCTGAAGGTCATAATTTCCTTCTGACCAACTTGTGTTTGTAGCTAGAAAGTAGTTCGGTCAGCAGTTAGCTGGATAGCAAAGTGAGGTCAAGTACATGCGTTGACTTTCTTTTTTTTATATCCATATCTCAAACACTCTCTCATGTATACATATAAGCAAGGGGATTTTGGGTGCTACCCCTGTCTGAAAAATGAATTAGGAAAAGCCTGTTTTTCCCTCGGCTTCCTATCCTCCGAGACTTTTTTTCCCCTTATTTTTCTTCTCTGTCCGTTTGTCTGTCTTAGCAGTCGTCCTTCAGTCTATTTTGTCAGGTCCCCGTTGGCCAAAGATCAGCGAGAGATTTCATATGAGCGCCTGCTGTTGCACCAACATTCCTGAGAACCTGTTGCTCAAATATGATGGCTGTAGAAATTTCTAGGAGGCTAGATTTAAAAGAGGTGCTGTAATCTCTGGCTGGGCATGCAATTGTCTGTATTACAGCTTGGGAGGCTTTCGCTGAAGGAACGAAGAGATTTTTTTATGTTCTATTTTCATCTCGAAACATCCTCACTGTCTTCATACAAAATTACATCTCCTCACAACAGATTCCCAGCTTGTTCCCACCTTTGCTTGGGTGTATTCTATTTATTCTCCATTTTTTTTCAAGTTGCAAAAGGTAAAACAGAGCTAATTATCACCCTGCTGTTGCTTAAAGCCCTTTTGAGACTACAGGGGCTGAAATCCCAGAATGGGAGTTGTCAAGTGTTGGAAAACATTGTGTGTACGTATGACACTTATTGCTTTGGGTAGTCCAAATCCCAACCCCGAACACTTGGCAAGCAGTTGAATTAAATGTCTCACGAGTCTCCCCTCCTTTCTGTCTAGCCTGTTGTGGTTATGGGGGTTCCCGAGCGAGCAAACCAGAGGCTGTCGTTTGGTTTGGAATAAGACAGGAAGTGCACACGCTTGGAAAGGGAATTTAAAAGGACCGTGATGCAGAATCGAGATTTGCCGGTTTTAAGCCTGCCGAACGAGATACGGATGCGTGATGATGATGGACCAGGCCAACACGCACACTCAGCTGTCATCATCACACCCAGACAGACTCTACGGTGGGAAAAGGAGAATGAAAACAGTTTTGCCTCTGTTTGTTTGTACATGCACTGTGTCACGGTGTGTTCAAGAATAGCTGCGTCTCCCTGAAGGTTGCACACAAACATTCCTCCAAGCAGCTCACACACCCACACACTCTCACACACTCACACAAACCCCCTCTTCTTAAAGCGCCAGTGCTGCTGGACAGTCTGGGCTCTCTGGTATAGGTAGAAGGGTTTGTGTGTTTTTGTGTGTGTGGCCAGGATGTGGTTAGCGTATCACACTCGTCATGATTTACTAACAATTCCACAGTGGTTAGAGCCCAACACTCAGCACATATTACAACTCTTAGTGGGCTTGCTGTACAACAATGTGGAAACTCTGCCATCACATTTCCATATTCACACTTTGTTCACATCACAGGGTCCAATGCTCCAATGTCATTCATGTTGATTTATCACATACTTCCTGCCAGGCTAGGTTTTATTCATTTCCGAAAAGAACTTATGATATACAGTGTGGCCGGTATGATAATTTATGCGTGCCACGGTGTGAGTTTCTGTATGTGTTCGTTAGGAATGGCAGCTATTATATAACCATTGTGGCTTTGGTTAGCAACATGGGCTAACCATTCTAAGCTGAAGTGAAGTGACTAGGTTCACTGTTCACACACACACACACACGCACACGCTTTCCCACAGGCAGACATAAACACTATCTACACAAAGGTTGACTTGGCCTTGGCTTTTAGTTTGTTTGCTGCTGTTAAAATGCTCTGCCCTGGTTTTTAAGTGGTCTGATTTTACAATCAAAACAGTTGTGACAGAATAAAAGGAGGCGGAGTTGCGAAAGGCAAATGTTTGTCATTTTGGATGAAATCACACACATCGGCAATTGTTGTCTTTTTTTCCATCTGCCGTTCATTTTTAGAGGAGACTTTCACTGGGTGGTCCACAGAGACCCGCGGAACAGACGCCTCCTATAACCTGCATAATAAGCCAACACAGGAGCGGGGCAGAGCAATCGTGGACAGACACATTAAAACAGTCTGGAGAGATTAAACCTGTCAGATGTTGCTGAGATGACCTTATAATGTATTTAAATGACACACACTGGGACAAGCTTGTTTCCAGCACCTGCAGAGGCAACAGCTGGGAACACGCCACGGCTACAAAAACTGCCCCTAGTGCATATGCTCACACATTCTCACCTCCTGCAACTTTATTTGTGTTGCTGCTGAGCTTGTAGCTGAGGAATGTAAGAGCAGGTGCCCCATGTAGAGATGAAGCAGGAAACCCTCATCATGCGAAGAGTTTTCTGTCACTGTTTAGTGTTTTAGAGCAAGAATCCTGTGCTAACATAACAGCCACAATGTAGTGGCGAGATTCAATTATTAGTGATTAGGATGTGTATTTGCCATTTAGATTAAAGTGTATAGCTATTGCTAGATTGATTTAAGAGTCAGAACAAGCTGAACTCAAATTAAAGTGTTTCAGGGACTAATGTATTCAGATATATTGATTTTAGCTTTTTATATTCTGAGCTACATAGAAAAGGTTAATTATGGCTTGAAAGAATCACACTTTCAAGCATTCACTATTTCAAGTGGTGCAAATGAGCTTTTACAATGTTATTATATTGCAGCTGTTGAAACCAAATCAGCTTCCCACCCCCATGTTGTAAAATCATTGTACCGTAGATATCTGTTTGAACTTCTGTGGTGACGATGCAAACACAATGACGCTTTGTTTGACTTTTTAAGTGCCGACCACCACATGAGAACTTGTTAGCTTATGGACATAGAGAGGCAGGCCTGAATGCGTGTCTTTGTGTCCTTAAGTGTTGCTTTGGGGGTCAAGAGATAAAGAGATGCTATAAATTCATAAGAGGATGGTCCTATTTAGCAGGACTCTTGTGAGATATGGCTGGTCCCTCTGTCCATTTGTGTGTGTCTGGGGTGTGGTCGGGGGAGGGGGTCAGATGTGAGCTGTAAACCCCCGTGGTGGATGTCAGATGGGTCCTGCAGCCACTTGAATGGGGTGACTGGTGTAGTTAAAGGTATTTTACTGGCCTCTGCTAAAGAGGTGGACCTTTTGACACGCCCATCAGGTCACTGACACACCCAGGTCAAACAGGCACGGGGAATATTTAGAGCAGTGTTGTGCTCCTGTGGTATCATCTGAGAGACGGACACACGGCTATCATGATTTGTGCTTTCGAGGACACGTCAGACCTCTCCGGTCACCATCATTTCGACCCGCTCTGGTACATGGGTGGTCAGACTGCACGCAACAAATTTCGTCACAATGACACGCGCAACCGAGGTGGGGTGGTCCATTGATTTATTTCTAGCAGTTGGCTTTTACACATGTTCCATCATTGGCATTGATTTCTAGGATAATTGCATGGGTTGTCCTGCCCACTCCTAACCTCAAGTTTTATAGCCATTATGCATTCACTCCCCGTATCGAACTTTTCCTCCACAGAGGAGACAGTTGTTGTCAGCAGTGGCTGGGAGGAGAGTAGAGACAGGCAGATGTAACGTGACCGGCCCTCCTCATTACTGCTCACAAAGTACTGCAGGTGCTCTGAAACCGCCCCGTCCTTCATCGTGCTGCTGGATAAATTATGCTGAATTGCAATAATGTGCACTGATCCTCTCTTATTTGCCTCACCTGCTGCAGGTTATAATAGGACGGAATGAAGGTGCAGGCTATTCTTTCTTAATGCAGATTTAATTGACATGTGATAGTAGCAGGAAGGTAAATGCAGAACCATTCTACAAATAGTTTTCTGTCTGTAAAAGTCAGTGTAACTTGCCCTTTGTATGGAGCTGACTGTGCAGGTTTTGATCATTTCACGAGTAGAGGAGAAGCAATTGAAAGTGCCACTAATCCTAATCATGATCTATTCACCACCACCCTTATTTTTTCCAGTTTGACTCACTGCACTGCGTCATAATTTTGTTCCCTACCCAGCCCAGCCCGGAATGTTAATCAGCAGAAAGCTGCTTTAGATTTACAAGGGGTAAGTTGGATCCAGTCTTTGAAATGTCACTTTTTTTGTCTCTTTGTGAAAACCGCAAAGTTCAACCATGAGAATCAGGCAGAAGGAGTTTGAGTTTTGTTTTTGTTTGTTTGTTTGGGTTTTTTAATACTTCTTGAACTGGGAAGCTAAGAGTTACGGTTTTGAGTTCAGTTGTCCAAACCTTTAAAGTTAAAACATCTGTGAGTTTCTCCAGATGTCACACTGATGGGAAGGCTATGGCATGATATCCTGATCCGACTGGTGTGTGATTGCTCACTTCCCTGTGAAAAGGACGAGTTAGGCATGAAAAAAAGAGGTGTGAATTAGAAGCTAATCCTGATGAGGAATCTGTGAGTCACAAAATACCTTATTTATAGATGTTTGTCACAGCTTTAAGTGACACTAAAACTGACGTCACTTACTTTTGTTTTGTGGTGTTGTGACATGGTTGGACGGATAATGTCTGTTTAAGGAAGCTGATTAGTGAGAAAATCAGACTTACCGTGAAACGCAAAGAAAAGCGATGATCAGTTTGCAGGTCAAGCCTTTCAGGAGAACTTCAAAATGGATGAGTCATATTTGAAATTTCCGTTTTGTAATATTTAATGCATGAGCGAGGAAATGCTGCGAACTCAAAGCCTGTCAATTTGTTGTTTAAGCCCCCAAAGTCTGTAGTTTCTAACATCCATCATAACTTTATTCAGTTTTCCATTTCCGGGCAAAAAAAAACAGAGTGCACTTACTAGTGTGATAACACGCGTTACTGTGAACTGAGCCAAGCTGGAGTTCAACATGGCCATCCCTGCTCAATGGCCATGTTGTCTGCCATCTAAAACTGACTGGTTCTCTGTTCTCAATCCTGGTTTCCAGCTGAGAGAAAATGAGCTGATCACACAGACAGAAAGAGAGCAATTAATGTGCGCACACACTCTTATGAATGCACGCACACACTTTATACTTCTTAGCCTGCCTGCCGCCCCATAGTGATGTTTGTTGAGCGCTGAATAGAGGGGAGCTTGTTCTTAAAAAAGAGGTTAACTGTTTTTGTTTGAAAGGGGCAAATAAAGCAGCTCTTGATTTGCTCCAGCCAGTAATGTCTACTTTTAGTAAGAGAATAATTTTAGCTGTTGGATCTGTTCTTTTCAAAGCGACAAAAAAAGAAAATTGTTCTGTAAACCTTAGTTTGCTTCTTTTATGTTTTTGTCGAGGCCTTCTCCGGCTGGCAGTGCTTGCAGTTTGACATCATCACTCAATAGTAAAGTGGATTTTATTATGAGAAGGCAGCCTTGAGGTCAGATGCTTATGCGGGTGTATTATTGCAGTGTAATGGCTTGCATTTATGTGTGTGTGTGTGTCCATAATAGCCGTCATCCTGTGTCATTAGAGAAACAAATCCAGCCTCTTTTTACCGTACAGAATGTTTCCATTCCCAGTACTGAACAATAAGACACAGACCTATAACACTAGCCATCCTGTAATAGAGCTGCATTATCGCTTTGGTTGGTACCATCTGAAGTGGTGGCACATATGGAACAAGACAGTCTTGAATGAGACGAAGTAGCCGCAGGCACCACAATTAGTCTGGAATGTAAAATGTAAAACATAATTTGAGAGAGAAGACGCGAGAAGATAAGGCGAGAAGGCGGAACTCATGTTTGGGATTATGACAAGATGTGCAGAGCTGTGGAAAACCAAAAGCTGCCCCTCTATCCCCCAAACCCCTTCAACTCCTAATTGGAGTGTTTTGGCAGACTACACTTATAGCTCCTCAGTTACATCGCTGCACAGTTGGAACCACTGATAGTGATGAGAACCTCAGATATACAGAGCTCCTTTCTACAAGAAACATATTTTCTTCATGTTGCTGGATTATTGTGCGATTTGTTGCAAAGCTAAACAAAGCTAGGCGTTACTAGAACAGATGGAACAAATGTAACACTGCCCTTTTGTAAAATGTCAGCACCT
Source organism: Menidia beryllina (assembly GCA_013363375.1). Taxonomy (NCBI): domain Eukaryota; kingdom Metazoa; phylum Chordata; class Actinopteri; order Atheriniformes; family Atherinopsidae; genus Menidia; species Menidia beryllina. The sequence continues at coordinate 794,090 of JABUIW010000069.1, read as the reverse complement.
CTGGAAGGTTAAGATCCAAACTTTCGTTCTCTTTCCCCAATGGGATTTTGGGCAGAGCTCTTCTGATCCGGTTAAAATTGGTTGCGGATTTTTTTGCAGACAGCTGCAGACACCCTGAACCTATGGATGCTCTTTTTAGCTTTTCTGATCCGAGGTTCTTGTATGAGTAGGTCAGCATTTCAATAAGATATATCCCAACCATGTGCTCTACAAATTAAATGTACACACAAGTCCATTGTTAAGACCTTTGCGCACCCCCTATGACGAGCATGTAGACACAGCATAACAAAGCACAGTAATGACAAGTAAACTTCTACTTTAAAGTCAGTTTTTCGAATTCCAGATGTAAATCTCAACTTTTGTGAAGATGTATTTGCAGCCCGAGTTTTTTTTAGCAGTTTGATCATTTGATAGTTAGACTTCAGTGTGTTTAGGGAAAATTTCCCTGACATCTCAGCTGTATTTTCTGTCAGTGATTAATGATGTGTGTGGGTGTCCTGTCTCAGTGACTTGGGGAAGCCCCATTCCCACAGCTGATAAGTTTACTTCCTCTTTTAGCCCCAGCTGAGCATCACCTCTGACTCTTCGTGGCCGGGGTCACCAGCGGTGTCAGCAGGACGCTGAGCAGACCCCACTTTGCTTGTCCATCACAGCAGCTGATTTATCGGGGTCTGGCGGCCGTGTGCGCGCATGTGAAAGATTTTATGCTCATGTGCAGATGAGCTCATTGACTTTTGCTACTCTTTATATCGGAAATATACTTATTTGAGCACAAATATACCAGTGAATGGACACTTAAGTCAAACAGGAGACTCAGAGTGAGAGCAGCTCTAGCTTGTGAATGCTTCTCTGTCTGCCTTTAACTCCAGGAAGGTAGTTTGTCCTTTGAAAGATACAGTTATATGTTACCATGTCAGATGAATTGGTATTTTTAACGCAAAAAGTAATAAACCAATTTAACCTTCTAAATGCCCCTCTGTCGTCTAAAAAAATGTTTAGATAAGGTTCATGAACTAGAGCAAGCAAGCACGTGGATATTCTTAGCCTCACATGCTGAAACCTTGCTGTCAGTGTTGATGAATAAAAGCGGGCTCTCCAGAGACAAAGAAACATATTAATGTTCGGTTTTCTCTGTTAACCTGATGCTCTGCTTCTAACAAAAGATTAGAGTGTGTGTGGCAAATGCTTTTTGTGATAGTAATGGTGATGTGTGAAAAACAGGTGTTTTGGAACCTTTACTAGTGGAAAACAAGTGTCCAGGTCAGTGAGTGAAGGCTCACATCTGGCATGCGGATTCCATTAAAGATAAGTGAAGCACAAGCATGTGCGTGTGTGTGTGTGTGTGTTTCTTTTGTTGTGTGGAAAACTCACTCAGAGAGAGGCCGTGGGTCAGAAGACTGTGGGAGTGACCCACACCCAATGACAGCCATTTTAAACACTGTACTGTTGTGTGTAAAATGACATACTTAGATCCTCCTGGACCAGAATCAGAGCTCTCTTTTGGTCTGGAAAAGACGCTTTGAAGCCCTGTTTCCCTTTACTCTCTGACCCATCCGCCCAATAATGAATGAAGAGGTTGTTAAAAGAGGAATGGCAGGTGTCCACTTGTGTGTGTGGGTGTGTGCGTGTGTGTGCGTGCAAGCACATTCCTAAATCGCATGTCTTCTGTCTTATTGAGAGATTAGTGAAACATGTCGTTCTGTTTTCACAGTAAGTTTTTGACAGTAGACAAAACAAAGTGGCAAACAGACCCCAAATGATTACAGAATGTCACTTTGCTGGAGGGTACAGATATCAAACTGTAGAAAAAAATGGCAAATCGCCAAAAATGATTTCTCTCACTGAAAAAGTAGGCTTTATTCCCTACAAAGTCTTAAACAAATTAAATATTGTTGCTATGTTGGTCTTTTCTACACACATTCTCCAGCATGACGTGTTTCCCCATAGGGAAAAAAAGTACCTTCTATAATCATTAAAAATTACAGTGGTTTGAGAGTTTAATGCTGTTTTTCTTCCCTGTTGCGATGATACAACTCAAATACCTCAAGATGTGGGAGGCATCTCTGTCCTCCAAACTCTTGCTATCTAATCTAATGATACTCCTCTCGCATGCACAAGTATTACAAACTGTGACATTGAGAGATAACATAAGAAAATACAGGAGCAACAAGGGGAGTATGCCTGGGAAGGTGCTGATGCATTTACTTTAATCATAGCACCTTATGGCATGTTATGAAGGCATCTCGCAGTTTGAATTTCACATATCGTTCATATAATACGTCACACGGGTACTTCTGAAAACTTTGACCAAAACAAAATGTTGTAGATGGATTTTTATGGGCCCTCCTGACAGATTGCTGAACATCATTGTGAGTGATAGCTTGGATGAGCGTGGAGGAGCTCTAATGGCATGGAGAGAGGCTTTAGATGGGCTGGGAACTGCCGAAGGCTTTGTGGTAAGTTTCAGATGTGATTTGTAGCTGAGATTCCCACATGACATGTGCTGGGTCAGCCTCAGAATTGGAACCATAATGGCCACAAAAGAATGAATCTCTCCTGTAACCCCCCCCCCGCCCCACCCCACACACACACACCCTCCGCCCCTCTCTCTCCTCGGTTTCAGATATTCCCCCAGTGTCCCCCCCTCAAACGGTGTCTGTTTTTTGCATGACTCATTTGTCTTCCAATAAGGCTGTAAACCCCCCTCCCCTTTGCCTCTCCAAGTGTTGGAGGAAAAAGATCGGCTCGCCGGAGCTGCTGGTGCCCGTGATATGAGCGGTGGTGGGGACAGGCCCTGGTTGGCTTGCTGACCAACATCAGGCCCAAATGACGCAGGCTGGGGTTCAGCGGTGAGGCAGGCGAAGGGGTGGGACTGTGGGAAAAAAGTGCTGTATGAACATTTACCACAGCTTTAAAAGAATCTGATGGGATGAGTCGAAACGGCTAACACGAGCAGATGCCGCTTTCATCCTGTGTTAAGCATGCTAAATGTGGGTGGGGCGTCATTCCTTTATTTTCTCTAAAATCTTTTTTTTTCATGCTAAAAGTAAAGGAGAGAAGCGGTGCTCCAACAGCTCGGGGGCATGAAAAGCTGAGTTAAATCTGTCTCACATCAGAGCATTACATCTTTTAATTTGTCATTTTAAAGAGCTCAAAACAGTTTGTGCTCCCAGGTTAAGTTGCAGACTGACAAAATGTCTTTGTTCCGTTCTCTGCCATTCACAACATGTCAGAAAATCTCTTTTAATTGCATGCCATTGTTTTCTCTGTCGGACAACATCGTAATCACTTTTTAACACATGCAGCAATGACACACATTCAAAATGGCTCCTATAGCTTTTGAGCCCCGAGTTCGTCTGACAGGAGCAGGAAACAAACAATTCCTGAATGAAGTCTTTATAAACAACACAATAATACAGTTTCACCTTCTGTTCTGTCGGAGAGGCCAATGCAGTGGCCATAAAGAACGGTGTCCCATATACAATGAAGCAATTCAGGACAGTAAATGGAGCAAAAGGAATCCAACATGATCGTGTGTGACGTTTGTAGAGTTTGCAGCCTTAATTCTAAAAACTTTTGTACGTTCTGTGAAAGTATGTTCAAAAGCCTGAGAAAGAATTTTTCTGAAAGATTCACATAGGAGTTGTGAGATTAAAAAAACAACGTTTATATGTGCGGTGACAATTAAAGAAATTATTTATGCCCTCATAATTTTCAAAATACCTGAAGTGATTCATGAACGTGCGTCCATCTAGTTTTATGTTTGTGCTTGTTAACGAATGGGATGGGTAGAAGCTTGTGTGGATTTTGTTCGTGTCATTCTTTGTAGCAGTAGTACTCTGCTGGAGGCAGCCATTTCCATTGTGTTGGAGCGGGGAGTCAGCACATATTATACAAGTCAAAGGGTGCACAGAAAGTACCAGAGTGAGACAGAGAAAGAAACGGAGGCTCAATTTTTGTATGAGACTAAACTCGCTGTGGTAGCTAAACTTGGCCATGATGAACATATTTTTTTAACTGCCATGTGAACATTGGGTGGATCTAACTTCTGCTCCGAGCTGCACATCTTTAATTAGATGTCACTCAGTTTATTTATGAAATATATTTTTCAATATGCAATATCACCCTGTTGTTATGTTATTATTTTACTTTCATCTGGAAGGAGTTACATAACCACAGATAAGAGCTTGAAATATAAAACATGCCCATTATTTTCCCCTGTTCATATTTCTGGGCCTGTAGAAGTAAAGGTAAAGTCAACATAACACAGTTTACTGAAAGCATTACACTAAAAGAATGAAAAAAAAAGTTACAGGCAGTGATGTGCATTGTGAAAAGAATTCTAAGCTGTCTGATGTGTTTTGCCATTCTCTTGTCAGAAAAGCAAAATCATGCAGCAGATTTTTTTTATTCTGATCATAACCTCTGATACCAGTGACAGCATGCCCCTTGCCAGAGGCTCATGGAAATGCCATTTTAGGGATGGGGCCTCTGACCTGGCAGAAAACTAACTTCTGATTTTGATCCTTAAAATTGGGGAGCTTACTGTGCAGATTGTGATCACTTTGAGGAAGAGTGGGACAAAAAACATCCTGTTTTTACACACTCTTCATGAAAAGATGATAAAGGAAGCTATGATTCAGCAGGCAACAGTGAGAAACTAAAAGGGACAAAAGAAAGCACACTCTGTACGTGCAATCATTCACTATTTTTATCATTTCTAGCTGGAAAATTACAATAATAGCATTTATTGGACATGTTGCATCTTCAGATTATGTTAGACAGTAGTTATGTCCTTGGATGCATTTGTCAAACAGACACAATTTAAATGAATTTGTCCTTTCCTTAAATCTTATCCTCACCATCATTTCTGCATCTGTGGAGGTTTCTTTCCAAAAATGAAATATCAGTTATCCTGAGGTTAGTTACCCTACTTTTTCTTCATTTGTTTCTTTTGATTTGCATAGCAGACCGGTGACGTTTTAAATATATCTTCCCTAGCCTTGCAGCCCCTAGAGCAGCCTCACTAAAATAGCTGAGCTTCTTAAATTGCATTTTGAAAGCAGGCATCAAATATGTATGTTATGTAATGTATTGCTTCTATTATGTCTAAGATTTTAATCGTTTGGATTCTTTTCAGTATGCATGTGACATAGTTTGAATTTGTTGTGTCTGTATTAGTCTGATGTCACTGTGTCCTCCGTTTGTGTGTCTGGACGTGTTGAAAGAAAGGTTCATGTCTCCATGTTTTGTTGGTAACCTGCTCGTGTGTCAGTGGGATTTCATTCTTAGAATATTGTGAGCAATTGTTTTTGGCTTCCTTGGAGGAGTTTGGCTGGATGTTTGCAAAAGGTTTAGCAATACATCCTTTAAAAAATGATTTTTTTCTTTTCTTTTCTCTTTGTTTGTGACCGCAGGTGTCCTGTCTCTGCCGGCCCATTTCAGCCCCTACACGGAGAACCAGCAGACGCCTGTGGACAGCAGGGAGGATGCTTATGCACAGCTAGAGCTGAGGACACTGGAACAGTCCCTGCTGGCTACCTGTGTAGGCAGCATCTCAGAACTCAGTGAGTACAGGACAGTCTTTATGATGTCCGACACACTTTCAAATGGGAGCATTCCTAAAGGAAATAACTAACAACAAATGTCCGGTACACATTTGTGGAAATTCTGTACAAATAGCCATTGTGTTCAGTATTATACCACAGAACCAGACTCAAATGGAAAAAAGACCAGCCATGCAGAGATATTTTCTCCAAACCAATATGTTTTCTTTAATTTTTTATTGAGTTTAAAATAATGTATCAGGCTATATATGTGTTTTTCTTACATTTACATTTATGCATTTAGCAGATGCTTTTCTCTAAAGGGGGTATAACATTCAACTACAACACCAGTTACACACATACCTTACCTTTAGTGCAATATGTTAGAAGAAGATTTAACATTAAGGATTTAACGTTCAACTATAACAGGTTACCATAGAGTACCATACATTGAGTGCTATATGGGATTAGGAAAAAAGTGCATTTAGAGCTTTCAGGACAATAGATACTCTTGGAAGAGCTGGGTCTTCAAGGATTTCTTGAAGAAGGAAGAGAATCTGATGCTCTGATAGTGCTTGTAAGGTCGTTCCACCGGCGTGGAACCACAGATAACAGTATGGACTGACTCTCTGGGTAATGGCCATGTTAGCTGGTGCTCCTTTGAGGAATGGAATGGGTGGGCGATCTTATCTTTTTTTCTCTTCTTTTTTTTTCAAAGGCGCTGGCTGAAATTTGTAACTAAGGTTAATACGTTTATTGTTTGATAGTTTTTTAAGATGTCAGTGGAAGAGTAGGGAGTCTGTGGAATGCTGGAGGGAAAAGCTTGTGTGTGTCAAACTGAGATGTAGACAGCTGAGGACAGACGTTGTGTAGTTTATTAGATGACTATTTTGGTACCTCTCAGTGTGGTGGTCTGAAGATTTACTGACCAAAAAGAAAGTAAAAGCCCATTTGGCAAGTGATTTTTAATTTTGGACCATGTACCATATTTGGCTGTTTTAAAGAAGATGAGACATAGTAAAATAGTCACCGGAAAAAGGCAAAGTAAGTAAGAAAGTCGCAATAAACTCCACTCCTGACAAGTTCTGATGGCTGATAATTGGTTCTTTAGCACTTTCTGTTCTGAGATAAGTCCTATCATGAGCCTTATTCTGCAAATAATCTATTTCCCATTCTTCTAAAATAAGCATTGGAGTAGCTTATCTACACATTGTGCTCCAGAGAGTAAAGTGATAATGCCTCCGCTTATGTAATGCACAGTCAAGCTTCAGCTTTTAGGTGAGAGTAATGTAGACTTATTTATCATTCTTGTAATGAGATTTAAATTTTAACTCTCTTTTTTTTATTATTTGGATGCTGTTTTTTACCAATTGCGGATGGTATTGGTAAAAAGCACAGGTCGGGTTGTAAATAAGCAACAGAGAAACAGGATTAGAAAGACGTTAAAGCTTGAGCAATAATCCGTTTAGTTCATTGGGTTTAGTTGTCTGAAGTGCAGGGGGTCAGGGTGAAATGATGGAGAGGCAGAGAGGTGAAGAGTAAGGTTGTTGGGGCAGGGAAGGGGAGGAGAGATGGAGGTTAGTGTTGGTAAGAGCAGGGATAAGTTTCCCAGTCCAAATGAGCTAACACTCCGTCATTTGTTCCTTCAGCACAAGGCCACGTTCATTCACTGCTGCCGTTAGTGAAGCATTAAGAAATACAGACACACTCTTTCTCTCACATGCGCTCAGTGGTCTCTTTGTGCCACATCCCTCTGGAGGGGTGAAGCAGGGCTAATCTGGGCAGGCATGGCATCCAGACTCGTTCACGCCTAAAAACACACGCAGGCGTGTGTCCCCGGATTCATGTTCACACAACAAAAACACACTGGGTTTGGCAGTGTGATCAGAGCCCGGGAGACCAGGCAGACACTGGAGCATCTGTGCCGAGCTGTTTGGTCCGGCAAGATTTCTGTATTGGACCCACACGCATACATATGACAGATAATGGATAGAATGATATTGGCCATCGGGTTAACCAAGGAGAAATGTTCAACAGCACGATCACAAGATCCCATATTGAAATGACATTTTGACTACAGCTCAAAGGCTGATGTGAGGTCTCAAAAAGTCTGCATAAGAAAATATTTCTTAAATACAGAGGTCTGTAAACTTGATTTTCAAAAACAACGATTACTCTTTTCCTTTTAACTTGAAGTATTTTTGGTCCATCATTTTTTTTTAAAGGATGCATACCACAATTTATTTACCTTATGACTTTGTAATCTAAGAATGAAGTATTTCATATCCCTCTGACCCCTGGAGCTTAGTTTTCCTTTGGGGCACAATATAGGCTGGTAAACAGAGGAGAGGTTCTCCATCTTAGCTGGAATTCCAGGGAGACCTCCTGGAGGGACATTTGGTGGTGGTTAACACAAAGGAGGCCCTTCAGCTTTAAGTGGGGTCTGTTTTTGGGAGAGCTATCCAAATGTTACCCCCCTCGAACTACCCAAAAGAACCTCTTGATTTAGACTGTCTAAATTTCATAGAAATTTTAACTTCATAGCAACTCTTCCTGTTTCTCGTTCTCTGTGTTGACAAAAATGGCCACTCACCTGGATCTACAGGCTTTTGTCGTAGCTTTTACATGCCCCCTTTTTCTTGCGCTCCGTCTGTGTTTATGTAAATGATTGCAGTAATCTGAATGATTGCATGTGGTTTCCCACCAAGTTCATATTATGGATCAATGACTCCTTTGATAAGCTGCATGTTTTATGGTTTTTTGAATAAAAGTTTCGATGCAAATTGTAGATTAGATAAGCGCCAAAGCAGAAAACACTGAAGCATTCATTCAAAACAGAGCTTGATTTTATCTTGTGACTGACACACAACTTTCCAGGCTAAGTGCAGTGCCTGCATTGCGCCAACACATAAACAGCTGAACAGTTCATCAGAGCCTGTGATCAAGTGTCTGTTAGTCCTTTAACTCTTTCAATTATTAAAATGAATGGTTGTTTCAGGCTGGCCGTCTGGCTTTGCTCACTGATAATGACACTGCTAATGGCATATACCACTGGAGACATGGAGTAAAGCACGAGAGGAAAGTAGTTAGGGAAAAAGGAAATCCGGTTTGCCTAGGAGCCCAAACGGTTTATGCAGAACAACCCAGAGCTCCAATTATTCTTCTCTTTTCTCTCTCTTCTTTTTTTCTTAATTTGCAACTTGACATTTGTCTCACGCAGCAATTCAGTGATATTTTCAGCACAAAATGAACACAAATTATGAACACAAAGGATTAATAAACCTTGTTTATTTAATCAGAGCAATGGTTTTCTGATATTCGAATGTGGCTCTGTGTTCCAGGTGACCTGGTGTCCCGTGCCATGCACCACATGCAGCGCCTGAGCTCAGTGCGTCCAGGCCAGAGCCCAGCCCGTCACACCCGTGCCCAGCAGCCCGTGTCCTGGTCGCCTGACGCCCTCCACACCCTTTATTACTTCCTGCGCTGCCCGCAAATGGAGTCCATGGAGAATCCCAACTTAGATCCCCCACGCATGGCTCTTAGCAGAGAGAGGTAGGAGCCATGGCTGACTGCACACAACCATTTTACATGCTCTGTCTGTTTCTCTCTGCTCTTCTCTTGGTGTGTAATAGGAAGGGAAATAAAACAAATAATCATGGACAGGGGGTCTTTTTGATTCACAATACTTTTCCTTTGAATTTACTTTACATTTTGTTTTGCTTGTTTTCCTTCTGTCCTCTAGCATTGGAGAGGGATTTATTTAGCTTATAAGATTAATAGAAATGTGAGCCTTTCTTTTCTCTACATACTTAAAAGCTCCCCCTCAGGCCATTTAAGTGTTAATTCTCAATAGGTTTTTTACAAGCAAACAAAAGCTCTCAGGTGTTAAAGTTTGTCTGATTGAGGGCTAATCACACCTTAGGGTGGAAGCTGGCCGAAGACTGTGTGTCTGAGGTCTCTTGAGTGGTGCAAATGGTCTGAAACTCTGTTCAAGAATCCTGAGCTTATCCTTGCTTTTGTGTTAGAATAGACTTAAAAGCATGTTCAAGTGTCCAATCTCTGTGCCAAAAAGACACATTTATTTTCAAGTCATGTTTCAGTCACATGAAGCAATTCTCACTTAGGTGACTGAAGTTTTATGTATTTGTTCCTCTCCCAATTATACTTCCATCTGATTGAAAAAAAAACATTTTCTGGTAGAGTTAACGCCATAGCAGCTATTCCAGAATAGATTCAAATGTTTCAGGTGAACCCTCATTTTCTCTTAAAAGTAGTGTTTGTGTCAAGTCAATCTGATACATTTAATAATGAGCACAGAGTGAGAAAGGGTGGACTCCTCATTAGCATCAAATAAAGCAAAGCAACAAGTACATACTCCTTTACTTACTCCTTTTCCTGTTCCCCAGATGTTTTTAATAGTGTATATATATGAGCTTGTTATCCTCCACTTATACATTTTTCTTTTGAGTCTTTTTTTTATTTTCTTTTAGAACATCTGCCTGTGACTACTTTGCCCTTCTCTGTATCTCTCAAAGTAAGCACAGAGTCAACTCAGGTGGTAGGTTTGAGCTCCGCAAACCTGGTAGTGATTACAATGCCAGTGCCTGGTAATAATACAGGGGGGTTTCCTCACAGTGGGCCTCTCCATCTCTCTGACCCACCCTCTATTGAAAGCTTTATAAAATCTTGGTGGAAATCCAAAACCACCAGATTTGTGTGGCCTACATCATCAAACATTATGGAGAGCCTGCTGAGAGCCTTGTTTCAGAATCCTTTTTACAACACAAGATGACCCTTTTATATCCCCTAAATCTCCTCCTTGGCTGCAAGTGATGATCGTGTTTTGGACTGTATAAATACAGGGGGAAGGCATTTTGGTCTTTATATCTTGTTTTTTTTCAAAGTAAACAGATTTTAAAAAAGAAAAAATGAAGGCTAAACAAGATCTAACAGAGTTTTCTGTGGTCATATTATAAGCTATTCCCATCATCTCAACCCCCAAATCCACTGCTTCCTTTGAAGGGTAGAAGGGAGCACTAATGGACAGATGTGTTACTGATAAGAAACAACCAGCAGAGCCTACAACCAACCACAAATACATCAGATTTGATTACATCCCCTGTTTTGTCGCACATATAAGTGTAATCTAACTCTAGATCAGTGGTTAACCTTGACCCTATTCAAACCACCAAGGGATCTGCTTTAAGATCTCACTGAGGTTTCTTACCATGTAAACTCAAACATTCTGGGTTCAGGTTATAGGGCATACAGGATATATGGGCATGTGTGATCTTTCCTCTTAAGAAGGAGAGCCTTCGCTTTTCATGTTGGACAGTTCAGAGTTCAAACACATCTGTCCATGATTTGAGTCGACTGTCATTTTACGACCTTCCAGGTGGTAGTAAGCAAAGCATCATGAATCAGAGCAAACATTTATATGTGCATGTGCTGGATGGTATGTGTATGCGTGTCTGCAACCTGCTGTTCTCGCCGTGTAGCCTTCAGCGAGTCGGGTCAGTAGGCTAGCCATAGGCACTATCTAGTTTCATTGTTAACAGGCATCAAGACTTTGATGTTGCGCCGAGTTTCTGACAAAGCTGAAGTTTGTGTTTCAGGCTGAGGGGCATAACACAGACACAGGGGTCACACTGGAGGTCTGTGGGGGGAGCAGTTTAGCTAATGAGAGGGAGATCATGAGAAAGAGGGAGGGAGAGGATTTCTGAGACAGATGAGCAGCTACATCTGTGTGGGACTTATCCATTGACGTGTATGTAGCCATTACCTCGTTAATTTTAAGCACTCGGCACTCACCACTAATACATTGGCAGAAACGACGGGGGACTGTTGGATACAATAAAATAAGCCAAATAGACTTCACGTGGAGTCTTAAAAGCAAAACTCTGACATGTGAAAACATTTCTTTGCTTAGCAACTGACTGAGAAATAGAGTGTTAGGGAGTAGATTTTTTTTCCTGGTGGGTCGACTTTATATTAAAAACTAAAAGCTGTATATGGTTAATTTGAGTTGGTGTGTTAATGGATTAGCGCCAGTGCTTTTTTTCTGTGTTTTCTTGGAAGCAAACAAGAGCTTATAAGCATTGCGGCATACAGGAGGACAAAGAGACACGTAGAAACACACAAATGAATGAGTGCACGCGCACACCAGCAAAGCCTAATTTGTGTTGAGTAGAGGTCGTTAGCAGAGGAATAAACATTGATTTTCAATCCTGCTTAGCTTCTTTCTCCTTAGAAACACAACTTTCTTATCTTTCAATGCCCGTAGCAGTTTCCACAAACTGCCACCCATCCCCCTTCCTCATTTTGACATACCTCACCTGCCTCCTAGTCGTTTTCTCAAACACTTAAACCTTCATTATATGCGGCCATCAACCTCACTTAACCATCCCCTTCCTTCTAAAGCTCATCATCTCCAAGTCTGCTTGTTAAATGTTACGCTTGGCTGACAGCGGGACCCCCCTCCTGTCTGATCAGCAACTGATAAAACACAGAAGCCACGACTGACTGAGTAGCAAAAAAGGCAAGCAAAGACATAAGAACGTACCCTGAAAGTCATTTCAAGGCCTCATACGTGTCACGACAAAAAGCCATTGCTGGCTAACAAATGTAGATTAATGTTAATGACAGAAAAAAAAACTTTTATTCACATTGTATTAAATTAAAAATGCATCTAAGTTGTTAGACAGTTGTTCAGTTGATTAAATGTTGATGTACAGAAGGCGCTTTTCTTTTGTAAAATGCAAGACACCACATGGGGATTAGTAATCATTAACCAAAGCCACAATCTGACATAGCAGTCCTGTGAGCGTACATAGTGTCTGTGCTATTGTTCCCTCATCTGTATTCAAGATATGCATTCAGTTCTTTGGATCACAGCTAAAAAGAAGTAAAGCCACTGATAGGAATAACAACACAGCGGGAGAAAGGTATCTTAGGCATGGGGTGGTCTTCAAACAATCATTAACACACTGTAACTGAGGCTTCCCACTGTCAAAAGCAAACTACAATCACATTGACGCCACTGTGTTATTGATCAAAGGGCCCATTCTATGCACATATGGTGGGAGAAAGGTGAATACGAGATGGGATTAATACTAGATAACCGTCTGGATGTGGCGTCGCTAATAGCCACGTCACCGTTGGTTTCTAAAGGATTTACATAACACAAAAAAATAGGGACAAAAAAATGCCAAATTCAGTTACCATGTTAGTTTCATCTGGACATTGTTTTTCTTTTCACGGTGGCATCAGGCTCAGGGCAAGTCAGTTGTGTTTTTAACATCTAGTCTTGTTTTTAGCAGAAGTTTTTTTAAATCATGTTTTTAGCTGACGTTGCTCAAGATTTTTTAAACTCACTTGTTACAGTGCTAGAGTGCTGACATTTGCTTCACGTCCCTTAGCTATTTCTCTGCAATTGTTTGATTAAAGTATCAAGAGTCCATTAAAGTATTTTGATTATCAGACCACAGCTGAGATGCCTCACGTTTTTCCAGTCCAAGGACCACAGATGCGATGTTTGACTAAGCTCTGCAGTCACTGACAGTGACAAGAATCCCGGCTGCGTCTGTAATGCCGTCTTCATTTACTGCATGTATACGTGGGGGTTTATTTTCCAGTTTTATACTCATTGTTGGAAAGAGATGAAGTCAATTTAGTTTAATTAGAAGAGACTGAATCACAACAGCTGAAGACATCATTATTCATTATTATTGTATTAAGTTTATGAGCAGAAGTTGAATAATTTAGTGTTTTCTTTCCAGGCCATTTCTTTTGCTGCCACCCCTGATGGAGTGGATGAGAGTGGCCATCGTTCATGCTGAGCATCGCAAAAGTCTACTTGTGGACAGTGATGATGTGAGACAAACTGCAAGACTTCTCCTTCCAGGACTGGACTGTGAGCCAAGACAGCTGAAGTAAATAAGAACGCACACACACACTTTACCGGGGCCATTCTAATTGAAAAATAGTGTAGAAAATCTAAAGAAAAAACATATACAATCCTACATTTTGTAAATGGCTAACAACAATGATAGTTTGTATATAACATCCTCATAACGAGTACTTTTAAAATGTGATGTATGGTGTGCAACAGCCACAGTTTTGCTTCTCTCAGTCAGACTTGTCAGATTTAAAGTCTGTAAGCAAATGGCTAAGAACGTATTTGCTCTTTTGTAGGCCCGAGTGCTGCTTCAGCTCCTTCAAGCGTCTGGACTCCAAAGCTGCCACAGAAAAGTTCCACTTAGACTTGGGTTTTCGGATGCTCAACTGTGGCCGTACTGACCTCATTGGCCAAGCTATTGAACTTCTTGGGCCTGATGGGGTTAACAGCATGGATGACCAGGTATTGAATCCGTTGCACGTGTTGGATGGACATACTGTAAAATACAACGTGGTATTGTGGCACCAACAGCTCCTTTCAGGCTAAAAAATAATCAATGTTGAGGTCATTTTTAAATGGTCAGTTTAGGCAGTGGATTTGGTTAAGCTTAGAGTAAGATATCAGATAATTGGACAGCTGTGACTCAAGCATGCAAGCTGATTGCCCAATAATTGACTGAAGGTTCCTCTTGAGGGCAGCCTCCATGCCTGCTCCGCTGCAACTTAGAACATCTGTTGGTTAGTGTTAATGGGAAAATCATGTTTAAAAGCTTTATTGTACCTACGAGACTTTTAAGCATTCTGCACGTGTGTAACCAACTAACATTCAATTCAGTGCTTCTCAAGATGGAAACACAGCCGTGTGGAAAATTCATTTTCAGATTAGTATGATCGTTCTTACTCTAACCTGTTTTCACTGCACTCTGTCCTTCAGGGTATGACCCCCCTGATGTACGCCTGTGCAGCTGGAGATGAGGCCCTTGTTCAGATGTTGATTGATGCTGGGGCCAACCTTGATGTTGCGGTAAATATCAATCATATGCTCACATAAATATTTCATCGACATTCATTCACATTCGAACATTTTTAATCCCAGAGCTACAATGAATATTATGATTTTTCGGTGTTGTCTGGGGAGTATTCTGCTGACGTGCAATAAACATTTGTTCCGTTTTGACAGGTTCCACCATGCTCCCCGAAGCACCCGTCTGTGCATCCTGATAGTCGGTACTGGGCAGCCCTCACATTTGCCGTTTTGCATGGACACATCTCCGTAGTCCAGGTTGGAAACACTTACGTACAGTATCATCCAGTGAATGAGCTCTTTATGTAACTATGTAGTTATGCATTTTTTCCTAAAGGGAAAGCACCCTGTTGTAAATGAAAAAAAAAAAGAATAAATGACTCTGCATTAACAGTGAATGCATTGTTATAAAAGGTGCATTGACAAATGTGAGGTCAGAGGGCAAGCCATAAAGGAGTTACAGGATGTCAGACTTTCCTGAGTATAACAGATGTGGTGTTTCTCGGCAGCTTCTGTTGGATGCAGGGGCCAATGTGGAGGGGGCAGCCGTCCGCAACGGACAGGAGAGCACAGCGGACACTCCTCTGCAGCTGGCCTCAGCAGCAGGTGGGCCGACGCGCACATGCTGTGGCACAAGGCGCAGCTGATGTTAGGGTGCAGTCCAGCTTATTGTTTATGTGTGGTTTGGCTTAGTTTTATTGTGGGTAAATTACGACTCTACTAAATTATAGAGACGCAAGGGGAAAAAAAAAGTAAAAAAGAGAGCAGTGGGGCTGCTGTTGTGGCTTTCTGCAAAATAATACTCACACTCCCCATAGCCAATACTCTGATGTGGTCGTTTTCCTGAAGACCACCAAGTTGTGAATGGGTGGGAGTAATGAGGAAATGAAAGAGTAAATGAAGGTGTGGTGACAAAAGAGAAATGGCTGTGTAGTATGCCCTGAGCCGCATTCCTCTGTAGGATTGTATCAAAACATAGTATTACTCCTGTAAAAGATAAATGCTGCATTCAGTTAAAGTCTGTACCGGTAAATATTAATTAATATGAACGTGTTATTATTTTGTGAAAGTAAAACCAAGTATAACTCATTTTTATCAGACTCTGGGATAAAATTGAAGTGAGTTGCATTAACATCCGGGCATGAAATAAAATAAACAGCTAAAAGCTTGAAAAACGAGTTGTATTGGTGTATTGTTAAATGATTAAGTGTTCATGTGCTTCCCAGGAAACTATGAGATGGTGAGTTTGCTCCTTGCACGGGGCGCTGACCCCTTATCAAAGACTCATGATGGAAATGCCATCACATCGTCCCTCTATGAAGACATGAACTGCTTCAGTCATGCTGCTGCACATGGACACAGGTAAGGAACCCTAGGTCGGACATGGAAAAAACACAATATGACTCATTTTAGTTTCAGGGGAAACCCACATTTTATTAACTTCACACTGAAACTTTATTTGAGAAGGCTTTGCACAATTTACTTTGATGAAATTGAAAATCTCAAAAGCGTCACTGTATGAAAACTACCTTCAGTTTTGTTTTTTTGTGGAGTCCATTTGTTAGAAGACCAAAAAGGCAGTGTGAGAAATCCACCTGTTTGCTCTGCGTATGTGTTAACACACAGAGACTCAACTGTAGACTCAACACTTCACATTCCACACTGATGGCGATAGATTAGGTAATCAGAGGGGAGATAACTGGGTCAGTGACACTGGAGTTTGTGCTGCTGTTTAGGTATATATCACTGACGCCATGCTTTCTGTTTCCTTCTTTGCTTGACCTCTTTTCTATCTGCTTCTTCTCTTGATTTATCTTGTCAGAAATGTGCTGAGGAAGCTACTGACTCAGCCTCAACAAATCAAAGAGGATGTCCTGTCTCTCGAGGAGATACTAGCTGAGGGAGTGGAAGATGAGGTCGCCGGGATCTGCCCTTTCCTTCGTCTGTCCCCTCTACCAGCCCCATCCAACGGCAATGCAGCTCTGCCAGAGGTCGGCATACCAAAGCTTTGCAAAGCCAGGACCAAGGCTCTGCAAGAGGCTAGCTACTACAGCGCTGAGCATGGATACCTTGATGTCACCATGGAGCTTCGCGCAATGGGTATCTAGCTTTAAATGTGAAGATGATGTTCCAACGTTTTGATAACTGTCAGAGAACTAAATGGCACACCCTTTCTGTATGATCAGGTGTGCCGTGGAAACTACATGTGTGGCTGGAGTCTCTTCGCTGTGCCCAGCAGCAGTCCAGGGCAGGGATCACCCTCTGCCTCCTCAGAGAGTTCACCACTATCCGAGAGGAAGACTACTGTGAGGAGCTGGTGGCTACAGGCCTGCCACTAATGTTCAATATCCTACGAACCACCAAGGTACCATCAAAGGCAAAATGGACAGCCATTTCCTTTTTCTTTTTTTTTATATTATTCTTAATGATCAGCAATATAATACACTCCCTCTTCTCCCCTCTCTAGAACGATGCCATTACACAGCAGCTGGCAGCTATTTTTAGTCACTGTTTTGGTTCAGCCCCCCTTCCAGCCATCCCTGAGATGAAGGCATCTCTCTCAGCACAGTTGGGTAAGGAAGCTGGGATTCTTTTGTTCTGAGAACACATAGCTTATAAGTGGGCAAATGTTTAGTTTGTATTTAGTGTTTCACTGTCCTAAAAGCCGAAGAAATACTCAGCCCTCACAGTAGCTTCCAATCCAAGAAGTTTTTTCATTGTTTTTATGTGTTTTTTGTTTGTATTAAGAAATGCTCCAAATCCCGGCAGCCGACAATTTAGCTTACAAGCATGTAAGCTTGTAAGCATGAGCTTTTCGGCTGTAAACTAAGAGCCATCTGTTCACACTGACTTAACATTACACTGAAAAGTAACGCTGAATGGCATCTTTTTAACAGATCCGCACTTTCTGAACAATCAAGAGATGTCAGATGTAACATTTGTGTTGGAGGGAAAACCATTCTACGGACACAAAGTCCTTCTGATTACTGCATCTGACAGGTACAGATATTTTTCCCTGGACAGATGACAAACGTTAATCTCTTCGATGATATCCTGAAAAGGAAAGACCCTTAAAGGTTTTGAAGAAAACATGTGTTTTGCTATAGATTCAAGTCCCTGCTGGCATCGACTGGGTCAGACGGAAGCCCGAACAAAGAGATTGAGATCACCGATGTCAATTACAGCATTTTCCAGGTAAAAAAATCATTTCACATAGAAGAAAATGTAAATTAATCATGTAGAGCAACCTCTTAAATGAGTTTGTGCTAAATCAGACTTTTGCCTTCCCTGCAGATGATGATGTCATACTTGTACTGTGGAGGGACCGAGTCGATAAAGACTAATGTGCCTGACTTGTTGGAGGTGAGAAATTCTGTAAAGATACACTGTAGCAGTTTTAAAAAGATTAGTCGAAAAACACCGGTAAACATGAACTCACCAACAAGTATATATTGGATAACTTAAACATGGTACATGTGCACACAAGGCTGCCTGACACATTTTTTTCTCTCTTTTCTCAGCTGCTGTCAGCTGCTAGTCTGTTCCAGCTGGTGGCACTACAAAGACACTGTGAACTCATCTGCTCTCAACACATAAACTTGGATAATGCAGTCAGTATTTACAAGACAGCCAAGGTAACACATGCACCCGTGAGGATTCCGTTAAATGGTTTTTGTCGTCCGTTTTTTCCACACAGCTAAAGTGTGTCCTGTCACTGTGCTCTTCCTTCAACAGACTCATGGTTCAGTGGAGCTGTGCTCATTCTGTGAAAGTTATTTCTTGAAGCAGATGCCCGCACTGATAGAAAAGGAGGGTTTCAGGAGCTTGTTGTTGGGACCGCCGGGGGCCCGACACGCGAACAACTCCTCTTCACTGACTCGCAGTCGGGGTGACTCACCTCTAGAGGAGCTGGAGGCCATCTTGGCTCAACGTCTACGCTCCCTCTATGTCTCATCTAGAGTCTGAAGACATTTCACATGCTGTGGAGAGAATAAAGAAAACAAACTGAAGGAGAATGGTAGTTGGAATGGAAATCTAATCTAATCACTGATAGAGAATCAGATATTTAGGATTTGTCTGAATGGTATAAATACATTTCTTTTCTTGGCGACATCTGATTATCTTTCTCCTGAGGAGCTACTGTCGCAGAATTTTGAGATTGGTACTGACCAGTCAAAGCCTCAAACAGCAATTCACAAATCAGTGCTTCATATTTTGTGCCAAGCTTTCCACTGATAAGTTTATTGCGGTGAGCAGCATGTTTATGCTGAAGGAAATTCCATAATGCGTTGTTTTCCTACTCCAAAGCTTTGAAAGCTTGACTGGAAAAATCAACAAGTGGATGGGACAAATGTAAACTCTAAATAACGAAAGACTGCTGCCATCTACTGGACCAACCAAGCATAAATATGATGGCCTCAAATGATTGGGATGAGCAACGCCCATCTGGTATTGACTGATGTTTTGAAGAGTGACAGTTGACTGAAGGATCTATCACAGACTGAAAGCGAGGACCCACTGAAACTAGTAATACCGAGTAGGAGGCAGAGGGTAGCCCAAGTTGCTTCTGCAGTGATGTAAACATTGAACTAACAAATGTTCTTTTTGACATAAGTGTAAATTGTTCCTTTTGTTCGTCTTTTTCTCTTTTACGTTTGACCAGAGTGACACACTTAGTGCAAAGTGGGATGGACGTTTTCTATTTAACGAGGAAAAAAGTGGCAAGAGTATTTAATTTGGGTGTTCCCTTTTTATCGTTTTTTTAAGATTTTTTTTATCCAAGCTAATTATTATTGTTAAGATTGCTTATGTTATTTGTCAAAGTAAACTAACAGTTTATAAAGCTTAATTCTGAGGTTTATTGTAACTAGATCCCAACCTGGGTCTGTTTTAATGCCGAATACTAAAATAAATCATGTAAACAATCACTCATATGTTTCCAGATACAAACTATCTCATACAATTTAATCAATTTTTCTTCAGAAATGTGAACTTACCTGAGGCTGGGAACCACCACACTTGTAAATGGACAAACCTATAAGATGGTAGATCACGTAATGGGGAGAAAAATGTTAGTTTGACAGAAATGACCATCCTTCTAACAACTGATACTGAGGTATCAGACTTTCTTCTGGGGCTCTTTGTACCATGCGTGAGCTGTTATGAATAAGGAAAACAAAAAGACACCATAACTGAATGAGTTTATTTGTTTCAGCATTGAAGATGCTCACAGTTATGTTATATGGGGATTACAACAGTAGGTTCTGTTCCTGCTCTGTCAAAAGACCCTTCTGGGCCCATTTTCAATGGATGTCCTTAGTGCTGCTAGCTTCCCTTTGTAGAAAACAGAAAGGATGGTGAATATCAGGTATTGCTTTGTGTTTGTTTGTCGTACTGGTATTCCCTCCCTGTGCCTCCTGTGAAGAGAGCTCAGACCTCCAAGCTTAACAGAGAGGTACAGAGTAAAGGAAGCATTGTCTAAAAACTTTATGCAAAAGATTAGCAGGAGGAGGGAGGGGCAAAGGAAATTCAGCAGAATAAAGGATATAATTTAACAAAAGACGGTTAAAAAAATCAAGCATCAGGGGTGAAAATAAGGAAAGAGAGAAGGGAATTCAAAACTTTAAAAAGGTAGTTTTGTAAAGAGAGAATTAATGAAGGCTGATAGAATGAGTGAGTTTGGCATGGAACATTAACACTAAAGCCATGCAAAGAAAAGCTCATGTTTGACATGCACACAGTAATACAAGCTAAAAGCGTAGAGCAGGAATCCCCAGCATGGTTGAGAAGACAATCAACCCCCACAGCTTGTCTGTCTATTTACAAAGAGAAGAAGCAGATTGGGATCTGTGCTGTCCTTCTCCTCAGGCCTGGCCTACACGCACAATAATATGAAACTGACAAATATCAATAGAGAAGCATTATTCCTCTCCAAAAAGAGGCTAAGTCTACATTCTTAAATTACTGGTAAATATTTTTTTTCTTTTTCCGGTGTTCCAACAAGTCGTCTTTCTCTCTTCAGTGAGGGAATAGAGAACTTGAGTTGTCAAAGTTCAGAACAAAGCAAAAGAAAAGAAAAAAGGTCATTTTTTCTTCAAATGTTGTCCCATTTACAAACACACAAGAGGGTAATAAATAACATTCAACTGAGCTAACAGCTTTTTTCATATAAATAGCCAAGTTATAATAAATTAGGAATCAAACTGTAAGATGAACAAACATGAATAAATAAGGACAACGATACAAAAAATATCCACAATTGCATTTATCACATCTTTTTTTCCTTTTTTTGTTCCTCTACTCCTACTGCTGGTATGTGAGACTAAGAGAGAGGTACAAATGGTAAATCAACGACAAAGTGCTGCAGATAGCAGGAAACAGGAATGTTTGGATAATTTTCAGGTCAATTAACCAAGGACATGATCATGTAACAAAAATACACAGAAGAATTTAAAACAACATAATGTGGCAGGTGCAGGTTTAACAACCTGTTCCTATGGTATCTAAACATAGTGTCACAACTAGACATTTCATATTTTTACATTAGAAATTATATCAGTCTGTACAACAGAATAGATCATTCATATTAAATACCCACAGACCCACCCGCTTCCCTCCCCCCACCCAATACGATCATTTCATCTCCCCATTTTCCCCACGTCCTAGTCCTGCTCATGCCCAATTCCTCTCTGAAATCTCAGTTCCAGTCCATGTTGCAGCAATAGTATTAAGTCTAATAAAATCAGTCAGTAATTCAAACCTAGTTCATCACAAATAATGTACAATAAAAAGCAAACAAATACAATCCAGCAAGCATCCTTGTGTCGGTTGTTTCGGACTTTCAACAAACTCCTCTCTTGTCCCTCCTCCTCAGATTTCTGCATGTCTTTGTTTTTTTCGTTGTTTTTTTTCCATTTTTTGGATGTAGTTCATCATTAATACATCCCAGAGTTTTGTGTGCATACTTGACCAGTTCGTGTTTATATGTTTTTTTTCTTGTTATTTGTAGTGTCAAATGTGTTTCTGACCAATGTGGTTTTCCTAATGACCAAATGCCTCTTGGGGTCAGAGTGGAAAGTGGCTGGCTGGTGATGCGAGTGTTCTTTTCCTGTGTGTGAGTCTGTGTGTATCCGTGTGTATTCATGAATGTGGGCTCAAGTGTAGGAGAGTATAACACTGAGGGATTCTCATCTACTTCTACTGATGGCTGCCAGGGGTGGAGTAGGGGCACAGAGGAAGATGAAGGTAGAAGTCTGCATGAATGGTCTGTTTCCATGGTAACCCCCGAGCGCACCTCTAAAAGCAGTCCTCCATCAACAAATGTCCGTTCTTCTTGGAGCGCTCGAGGGGATGGAGGGGTGCTCGAGGGAGGACAAATGAAGCAGGGAAGCAGGAGGAGGGACTTTAACAGGTTTTCTGGATAATTCCTGGTATCAGAAACAAGTCAGGTCATTACACAGGTTAGCAGCAGAAAGGGCACAAAAAACAGCACGGACCACATGTGATTACATGGTTGGAGCAGAAGGGTGGTTAAAGGTGGTAGAAATTGAGGGTTAATGGAAAGGGAAATGGCAGAATGTGAATTTGTGTTTATCATGTTGGTGCAGTTTGCTGTATGTAAAATACTTGATTCTTTCAATACATTTCTATCTATATAAAGTCATCTCATACAAAAATGTCCATGAATTTTTTATATATATATATATATGTGTTAGCTATTTACAAACAGAACAGAATGTTCTCTCTGTGCCACTGGTTTTTAAAGATACTTGGAAAGGTTGTGCAATTACACAGTGTCTCAGTCTAAGACTCCTCCAGCGTCACCACAGTTGCAATCGACAACTTGGCTCTGTCTCGGCCTGCAGTTGGGAATTTGGTGTCATTATTTTCTGACTCGTGCCTCCGGACGTGCATGGGTGAGGGGCAATGCTTGGAGGGTGTGCCAGAGTTGTAGTTCACCTGGCCATTCTTCTCGTCTGAAAAAAGTTGTTTAATTACGTCAAAGAAGCTACTCAATGGGCTGCCTAGGCACACAGGAAGAAAAGAGGACAAAAAGGGAAAAGAGGAGAAAGAGAACAAACAAACTAATGAACAATTCACAGGATAGAGACGTGACTACATGTAAGACGGTGCAGAAGCCAAGGACGAGGACCGACAGACAAAGCAAAGATGAAGTCTGCTAAAGCAGCTATGCAGAGACTATGTTTAAGTCATGCATGTCACTGTTCATCCAACGATTAACACAATGTCCAAAAATTTGTTGTACAAAATCAGAGATTAAACTCTTTACACTAGATGGGGTTTGTGTATACTAATACAATAATCAATATTTTTTTTCAATGTATGCACAAAGTAGCTGTTAAGCGTCTCAAAGTAGATGTAGCCAGCCAGAAGCAGAACAAATGACTGAAGGAATAAGCAATGTGGAATCATGGAATTCCATTCATAACAGTTTATGCTCCTTCTTAATGTCGGCGTTGCTCTCAGGAACATCATCTGGCACTGCCTGCCCCTGCCCGTTTTCTCTGACAATAGAACATTCACAAGCAACTCGAAACTTGGTAAAGTTCAACCAAACAAAGTTCCTCACAAGAGCCTCAGTGGTTCCAATGCAGGCGAGTGGTAAATGGACCAAAAGTGACAAATGGAGCAAAAACAAAATTATGTTTCCTTTTGTTAATGGTGCACATCTCTGGTACCTATCAATCAAAAAAACTAAAAAGAAAAAAAAAAAGACAGAACCGATATACAGTAAGTCCTATTGATAAATGAACTGTGACAACATCAGTTTAGAAATGGACCCCTGCATTGAAAAACAAAGTCCACATATCCTGAACCACTTTTATCACTGGTTGGGTTTTTGTTGCTATTTCATAGCCTCTATATATGCTAAAACAAATGTGTAGAATTGTGCCATTTTTAACTTTGTCTACTTTCCACCTTGAAATTGGTTTCATACCAAATCAGCATACCGCTACAAAGGCAAGAAACAGATTTAATTAAATGGCGTACCCTGATTTCTCTATACTCTACATCTAATCACTTGCCTCATCCTAACAGTTTGTTTCTAAATGTCCATCATTTTCATTTTTATGACTGGCTATTGTCTCCCTCAGCTGGTCTCCCAGGTAGGATGTCATTAAAAGTGATTATAGGGGATTGAAATGACTAAGGCTTGATTAAGTCTGTTGTTGAACAAACCTTGGTATGCAAAGCATTTTCACTTCATAATTACTGACAGGCTTTTATCTTTGTGGGCCCTGTGGCCGTGCTGGAGTGTACATGTGCTGAACAGCAGACACTGATCCGTTTTGAGGTTCATGTCAAAGTATTTGATGGGGGAAATAGCATGAAGGCATGGATCAAGGTAAAAAGAAACACATTTTCTTTTTCATTGAAAATTCCAGCCTTGATGAGAAAGGGTACCCACACTCCGTTTTCTGTGTTTTCTAATTTAGTCAGTTTCTTCTATTGTGCTTTAAGTGGTGTCATATTCAACAAAGTGCTATGAACCGTACCCTTACAATGTCATCGGCTACACAGACAAGCCACTGCAGTCATTAAAACATAATCTGGTGTAATTGAACAATAATTTCACCCTCCCCACACCTCAGTCTGATAATGAGCATGGCAATGCGAAGGATCAAAAATAATTGGTAAACTTACTGAGGCAAAGCAATGATAACAAACTGTTAAATGTCATAACAGCTGCCATAGCTGCTGTTAATTCATGAGAGCCCAGTAAGAGTAATAATGCATAAAACCTGAACATGAGCATGAAAAATATGTCACCGAAGTGGATTGCAGCACAAAGACATTGTTTGTTGGAGGTATTCATAAAGCAATATGCATCTGTCATGTGTTTGAGAATGAGTTAATGAGGTTATATGTGTAGATGCTAACATTCTGATACAATTCACACACAAGCTGAAACTGATATTCGAGGGAAATGTTTGAGCAATCTCCAGGAAAGTGCCAGCCCAGTGGTATTTCCTTAACAGACCAGCAGATGGTGGTATTACATAGTGGATGGCACTTGGGCGCACACACAACAGAGCAGTGACTCACACGAGGGAACAAGCACGATGAGAAGGGAAGGACTAGGTTTCCTTTTTCTCTCCTCTTATTCCCTTCATCCTGCAGTCTGTGCATTGGAAGAAAATGATATAGATTCTGTGGGGAATGAACAGGCTTAACCTGTTTAGGGACTAAACTCTGGACATGGTGATGTGGCTTGATCCACATCATTAAGTTACCACTTTACTGGTGATCAAAGCAAATGCCAAAAGAAGCTGGTGTCCAATTGACGACCCAGGCGCTGTCTTATTCAAACGTACAAATAGACGTAGACCAATGGAGAAAGATACTGATCAGGTGTGTTTACCGCATGGCGCAGTGCATTGTGGTAGTGTGTCAAGGTATAGAGATGTTGCCATGGTGACATACTCCGAGATTCAGTCGTGGAAGTAGGAACACTATGTGAGTCAGTGCACCTCTGCTCTAATCTTCAGTGCTGGGGCAACAACCCAACATTTGACCCGCAGTTGTCCCTTGAGAGCAACTCCCACCCTTTCAAGTTAGTAAGGAATCAACATGCATTGGAAGCCGTTCAGAGAAGCAGAGGGTGGATCGGGGATTTCAAGCACAGTAAAGACAAGGGCATGTTTTAGCTTAGTGTCAGCAGTGAAACTACTTGATCCGGGGGTGGGATGGGAAAATGAGGCGGTAGGGGAATATATGAAAAAGTATATGAGTATTTGTATATCTAAAATTTTGAAAAAACAAGTCATTACTTACCAGACAACTGTTGGACTCCAGGCTGATCATGTGTGCTTAACAACTGGCTCTGAATCGTCTCGACCACTCGCTTAAAGCGACGGCTCGGTCCTGAACACACAGAAACAGGTGATATCAATTTTGGAACAAGGGATTTATTTTCAACAGGAGAGACCCTCAGTTGTCACAGCAGGAAATTCATGAAGGCTTCGTTCGTCTGTTCCACTGAATCATCAAAGTGAACTCTCCAAAAATGTGTGCTCATTTTCATTGAAATGCACAGTCAGCAGCTTGGAAACGCCACACTGACAGAGTATACATAAATGGAATCATCAAGAGAGGAAACCTTGAAATGAGGAGAAATGACATCGGTCGGTACACAAAGTGCAGACCTGGCCAGAAACTGCCGAAATAATTTGTTATTTGATTTTAAGAACGCCTCACAGTTAGAAATGGATTAGCCTATGGGGTAAACTATTCAGTGCCGTTCGGTGTGGGGGTAAGAGACTCAGGGATGAATACTGTCACAGAGTGCCCAAAAAGAAGTGGAAAGACATTGTGTGTGTCTGTGTGTATTTGTGTATACGCGCACATGTGTGAGACGGGAAGACAGAAGAGAGTGGAGGAAAGCATGGATGTGTTTCTGCACAACTAAGCATTCACACATGATTGCTTAGTATGTAATCTTGCATAGCCAGACCTGGTTTTGTTACGCTCAGGGAGGTTTGAGGAAAATCTTATCAGGCACTCGGAAATGCAAGAAATTTGAGAAATTCTCAGGCAGCCGTTTATTCTGGCAGCAAGTTTGTAAAACACCCACATCTGAGAGGATCAATTGAGGTTTATTTGTGGGGTATAAACCTTGCATTCTTCTAAACATGCAAGGCACAGCTTTACATATTTTATTAATATTTTAAATGTAAATAAATATTCAATATTTGAATATTAAACTTTAGATTTATTAATTTATATTTAAATTGTATTAATCTTTTATTCAAGGGATGTTGGAAATTGGAAGTTGAGCTCAATGAAATGGAAAACCATATTTTCAAAAATAGATCAAACCATATGGGAGACTGGATGGTTATGGGTTTTAAACTAAATAAAAAATAAATAAATAAAAATAAAAATATATATAAATTGGGGTTGTTTTGGACAAAACTCACATTTTATGTTTCATCAGATCGACCCCATTTTCTTCATCGATTTTTCTCTCTGTGCACAGTTGGAGTCTCCTAGATTCTCCAACTGTGCAAACACGTGTATGCTAGCTAAACTAGAGAACTGATGTGAATGTTAATGCTGATGTGGTGGTGTGTTTATGTGCCCTTTGGCAGTAACAAAAACACCAAAAACAAACAAAAAATGTGACCATGTGTGGTGAAATGAACACAGCTAGTTGTGAGCAGGCTTCAGGTGCTGAAGCATTCTGACCTGAGAGCAGGGTGAAGGTGACTGAGTAGATGCCATTCTCTTTTGTGGCTGCTGTGCTCTCCGTGTAGGTGATATCCACCTGAAATTTGACTGGCTTTTGGAAGACAGTGGGGCCGGCTGTGGATTTGTACTCTGCTCGGAAACTGGTTTGAGAGATGACACTGTGGCTCAGGCTGGGAATCTAGGATGGAAGGTGGAGATAAGAAGAGAAAAGGGAGGTACAAAAAAAAACGCATGTAATGAGATTATGTATAAGTATCAATGATATCAATTTTTTTCCCTCATACACCTATAACAGGGTGAATGAACCCTCATTAGAATACCCGCCACATAGTATGAACCACAGTTGAGACTCTAAGAAGATTAATGCCTCAGGGAGTAGCCATGCGTGCCACAGAGACTTAAGCTAATGTAATCTTGAGTCATCCAACAACACTGCACTCTCCCACCTAAAATGAATTTGTATGCCCAATGAACAGGTGAGCCTTGAAATTGTCACGTTTTGCCAAAGTGCTGGAGAGGGTTTGACATTCCATTAATGCAAGTGTGCTCAGAGGTATGATTCCTCTGATTCAGGTGCCAATCTCCTGTCTGGAACACCAGCTTGCATAACCCAGAAGAGAAAATAGCTGCCTTCGGGGAAGTGGAAACAGATTTGACATTGACCTGCACCGGCAGAGTTCGCATTTACCTTAACTTTGTTGAATCTAACTGGGGTGAGGACAGGTTCTTTTCAGTTATGCACTTTGAATATCAACTACCACTGCCGAACGTTTGTTGATACTGTGTGTGCTGTGTTCATTAATGTAACCGTAGCTACACATACACACAAACAGATGCAATCTAGCCTATATCTCAGCTTCTAACATTGCACAGCTAAATATATGAACACACACACTAAAACATCACAGTATTGAGGGCAAGGCATCTAAATGCTAATGATCCCTGCTCTGTGCCGATTTTTTCTATTGACCTCTGGTGAGTCAACAGTCAAAGAGAAAACAAAAGCACAGAACACAAGGAGTTTACTGAATTGCTACATAAATCAGGAAGATGTTAGGAAGCACTAAGATAACTGAGCATCCATATGGAGACAGGTATTGCACTGTAACAAAGAGGTCGAAAACAGGAAAAACTGTGTTTTGGGTCAAAAGAAAATTGGAAAAAGAAGAGAATGAAGCCAAAAGTGTCATACATACCGAAAGGAAGGCTTGAACAATGTCTGCCTTGATAGAGCTGAGTGGTTTGTCTTTGATAACAATAAAGATCTGCTCCTCTTTTTCCAGGTTGATGAAGTTACCAAACCAGGATTTTTTGGCAAGTCTAAAGGAAAAGACAATAAAAAAGACATTTGCCATATTTAGAGAACCCATATATCTATCATCCATCTAGTCCCGAGAAATGATGAACAGGTTAAGAGAGCCTTAGCGACAAGTTCCAAAAACAATTGAGTGAAATGACCTAGAAGCTTGCAGAGTCCATCCTCTAATTTTTTTTTCTTCCAAATTCAATTTGTGACCAGAAGCTGTCATATTATTCATTGCAATCTGGATTCTTTTTTTTTATAGTTATCAAAGCTGCATGTGCAAACATGGAATGGGAGCAGATCCCACCTGGGCAAAGACCAGTAATTTCAGGTTATTCACAGATTCCACTAAAAAGAGTAAACACTTTGCAAGATATCTACCTCTCAATCTGATAATCCTAGCATGGAGGCATGTGTCCTTCAGAGTACTGTAAGGGTTGGAAGTTTCTTTTAAGAAGTTTTTTTTTGTCATTAAAAAAAAAACGCAATCGGTCAAAGTCGGACATCTTGACATATTAAATATTGCATCTCGAGATATTCAATTAAATGTAATTGATAAAAACTATGCATTGAAGGAAGCATACAGTATGTGTATGCTGTCCAGAAAAGTGTGCATGCAACATGTGTGCTCATTGACATCTTCACACTAGCTGTCCTCCAGCTTTCTCCTTATATAACCCACAACCTCCTTCAAACATAACTCATCTCTAACCCAGACAAGACCTGAGATCATTAGATGGAACTGAGCAGGAAAAAAAATCAAACATTTATGGATGGTTCACTTTCCAAAACATTGTGCTATCAAGAGCAAGCCTGTTTGAGGCAGACTGTATGGCAGACAGGTGATGCATACTTATACAGCCGTATATAGTAGCAGTGCCACCAAACACCATCTACTCACTCTGGGGAAGACTCTGGTGTGAGGCTGGACATCTCCTCCTGTGTAGGAACTGTGGAGGCAAAGTGTGTTGGGTACATGTGAAAGATTCAGACACAAGAATGCATAGAATTATGTAGTGTGCCCATATGAATCTTAGATCAGTCAGGGTGTCTGTACCCTGGAGTTTCCTGCGGTGGAAGCGGGGTGAGCCCAGGAAGCTGTTCTTGATGGAGTTGAGGCGTGTTCTCCAAGGCATGCCTCCGATGGACGGGCTTGGCGGCGGTGTTGGCGTGGGGGTGCCGGCGGGGCTGTCCTTCGGTGTGTGCACCGGAGTGCCCTTTGGGGTTGGGAGGGGGCTGCCTCGAGGAGAGGGGTGAGGGGTAACCTGTATGAGGGGGATAGATTTGGGTGGGTGGTCAGTAAACGGGGAGGGAGCTGGAGCTACGGGGTGAAAGTGGTGCAGCCGGATAGGAGAAAGGGGCACCGCGGGGCTGAAGGGCACAGAGAGCTGGGGGTTGGCGCTGTAATGAGAGCGCCGTACCTGGGGGCTGTTTGGGATGGAAGGACTGGTGATGGATGAGGGGGAAAACGGGGATGGGGAGGATGGAGATGTTGGAGTAGGAGGCACAGAGGCAGAGGGGGGCTGCGATGGAGGCTGGCAGGGAGTCGAGGGCTCTGATTTGGCTACGGTTTCTGGATCGGGTACGGTTTCAGGCAGAGGGTTCGATCGCGTGGCTTGGAGAGGCTTCGGAGAAACTTTGGGCTTGGCGGGGAGTGTCTGTGTCTTGTTGAGCGCTTCAGGTAAGGGTTCACTGTTCGGGGCCAACGAGTTGGGCGTGGAGATACGGGGGCCTGTGCGATTTGGAAAAGGTTCAGGGGATGGGCAGGGACTGGAGTTTGGGGACTGGCAAAAGTCCGGAGACTGAGGTGGAACACAGAACTTTCTGACAGGCTGAATTAAAAACAGGCAAGGAGGCATCGTAGGGTAAAAACCAAGTGGACAAGCAGGTGGAGGATGGGAACATAAACAAACCGAGTGCAGATACATGCACACAAAGAAGGATAAAGCCAGGAAAAAACAGCAGAGAAAATAAAAGCACAGGCAAAAGGCAGAATCAAAAAAAGAATAAGGGAGCAGAAGGGGAAAAATACACACAGAGGAAAGATAGAGAAAAAAAGATAAGAATGTCAAAAAAAGGAGACAAGCAAAAAAGTAATCACAACTTAAACGATTCATATCAAAACAAGACAAAATAACACTGAAATGGGGAAAAAACAATGACAGCAAGCAGTGTGCACAGAAGTAAAAGGCCAAAATTATGCATGAAAAGATGGACCCTACTTCCATTAGACATAAAAGGGGGTTCACAACATAGAAAAGTAAGCAAACACAGATATATGTGAAGATTATCAGGACAGACTCAGTCACGAGTTTTTCTGGCTGCCTCACCGGTCGACCCATCCATTTAGCTTTGAACTGGAAAATTAGAATTACTGCTCGTCTAAAACGCCAGCAGATTTCCGAGCCCAGTCAGAGAAACAACCCCATACAGAGCCCCCCGCAGAGAGCACGATCTAGACTTTGAGTACGTTTAAGAAATCAATTTCCTTTTCAGATCAGCAAGAAAGAGCCTGGTGTGGTGTGAGGGGCTCGTCCTCAGATCCAGGCTAATCTCGAGCCTTCTCAGGTTAGTCATCTGGAAAGTTTACTGCATGCTTCCTGGCTCTGAGCAAGGAAAGTGGGATTTTCTAAAGCATCCCCTGAGCTGCATTTCCATAGAGTTCAGGCCACAGAGAACAGAGGGAGGGATAATATTTGGAGCGTTGTGACTGTATGGAAAAGTGCTTTCAAGGACGGAGAAAGTTGGATGTGCATCCACACCAACAGTATCATTACACTTATGATTGGGAGGTAATGTAATCTATGAAACACTCAGGTAATCATACCTTGTGCTTACACTATTGGCAGATTAAGTGGAAATGTGCTCTGTTATTTATGTGGACACACTTTTTTAAAATTTTTCTCTTACAAAAAAAGCCAAAAGATGGGAATAGTAGTAGATCGATGGTCAGTAGCCCTAGTGACTGTGTTATATAGTGTGTGAGTGAGAGTGTCTGAGCTCTATGACTTACCCGTGGGCTGCTGAGGGGGCTGGTGGAAAGGCCCGAGGAGGCTCCACTAATAGATCGCGACCTGTGGCACAAACACGTGACAACACACAAAGGGGCAGAAGTGATTTACAGGATCAGCCTGCATCTTGTTCCGTGTTTCAGTAACCATTCATAAGGGTGAGGATTTGGTTACATGTTGTGTGTTGTTAGAAAGCAAAGCAGCCACACCTCTTTGGGCATTGACTGTTCACACCCTTTGCAAACACAAAAGCTGTTCACACAAAGATGGTGAAAGCACTACAACACAGACACAGCAACACTGACTTGACAATAACTAGTATTACCTCCCGGCGATTAGTTTCCTACTACTTAAGCTTTAGGTTCAATATATTGATCTCACAAATCTATAGGCAGCATTCCACAGATTACCTTTCAGACTAGCTCTTTCTCCCTCTACAGTTTTTTGATAAATAAAAATTGTTCTAGTTTTTATGTCCATAGGGCAAGGAAATATCTTTAGAGTGAGAATAAAAAGGAACATTTGGTTGACTGCCATTTGTCATGTTTGTCTTTTCCCTCACAGATGCCGTCAATAACCCCAATGAGCAGAGTCCTGCTCAGAAATGAACAATCACAGTGCAATCTGTCTCCATCAAGCTCACACATGTACACACACAAACACACAAACAGCGCCTGTCAACACTTGGAAACACCAGCTGCTCACTGTCACAACATGGCTCATTTTTGTCATTCAGTCTAATAATACCCCCTCCTCCTTCAAGTCATCTCTTTCTGCATCTCAGCCCTGATGCATTTGTGATCAAGTGAGTTTTCAAATCCTCTATTTTCCTCTGAAAATATGTGAACATTTCTAAAAACTTTAAACTTTCTATCTTCTATTATATCTTATTATACTAGCACATCTCATTCCACTTACAACAACTCCTAAACAAGGGAGTGAGGCTATTCCTGGAATCTTAGAATGACAGACAGGAATATAAGAGAGGAAGCGGCACTAACAACCAGTAACAGAGAGAGGAACATTTAGGAACATCCACAGGCAAGTTATTTTTGCAAATCCCCACTCCCCACTGAATGAGTGTGTTTTTTCATCACATTCATTCATACACGAGTAGGCGATGCTCTTATGATGACCATGCTTGCTAGATTTCTCATTTCACCCAGCAGCTGACCAGACAGTTGCTATAATTTACATTTAGGTCCCACAATCCACTGAGACTAGGATATAGTTGCTCGCTACAACAGTTGTACACTTAATCTGAGCATGACCAAAACATCCATCCATTATGAGCATATTGTCAGAGGCAGTCTGCATCTGCTAGTGTTGGACCAGCAGCTCTATGAAGCTAAGGTTACAGATGGTAATGCTGTACAGTAATGGGCTGTCAGTGGACCAACACAGCTTCAGATTGGCAAAGAATTATTGTTGTTGAATGGTTAATTTACAGTGAACGGCACAGAGAACATTGGAATCATTTGTCATGTATCAGAAACCAAGACAACACATTAAATCTGGGCTAGAGAGGAAGTTGGAGCTACAGAAATATCACGTAAGTATGTATGCTTGTATTACAACAGATGACTGGAGAAATGGATATGCTACCTGAGAAATCAATCTGAGAGAATCTTAAGTTTACAAACCCTCATAACATCAATTATTTTCCGCTATAGTTGGATTTATATTCATTCTACAAAAGTATTTCTGAAATGAGCTGTAAAAAGCACTAAACCAAAAAAATATATGAATTAGTATAAAGAAACAATTCTTTGGTTGTGATCAAGACAGACTAAATATGTCTGGAAACAGTTGACAGTTTAGCCCAGGAAAGACAGTGATGCCATTAGTAATTCTACCAGAAATAAATACCATTGGGTAAAATAAACAGCACATGCAGAATACAAAAAGGAAAATGTAGAGCAGGGTGCTGTTAAGGAATCCACTTTTTCCATGTTGCTATCTGTTTCTGTATAAGATGTCCATCAGTCATCTAAAATTAAGTTTTCTTTTCAAATTCATGTACTCTGTCCACATGTTTATTATTACCTCTATTTCTACTACAGTTTTGTCTGAATTCCAGCATCTTAAGTCTGGATGACTTTGACAAACCTGGTCAGATAAAAAAAGAAAATGAGTTTATCTGTTTGTTTGTTTGTTCTTTTCCCACAAATTAGACTACCCATCATAGTGTGCCCAGAACCCATCACTTAATTACTATAAGCCTGTTTTGGAACGTGCCCCATGTTCTCATGTGAGACTCGTCCAAAGCACCTGTGGGGTACTAATGTTGGGCTGTGGGAGATGGAACAAGTACAGCACATTCGCAGATGAGGGCATGGACTGAAATAAAACAAAACTGAAGCAAAAAAAGATAGTCCTGCCAGGATTCAAACAGCAACAGAACTTATGCCAAAAACACACTGCTGCTGTTCTGCCACTGTAGTCGAGCTGAAAAAGTTTGGCTTTCCATCCGCCTCTCTATATTTATCATGAGCAGATATTAAGATAAGTCAGCGTACGGTTTAAATAATGGTCTGAAAACCCCCTGAGCTCCTCAGGTTTCTAAATGAAGTTGGATCCCTGCGGTTTTTTACAGTTGAGATTCCTGTTTAATGTGTTTTACTTGTGCTTATTTCACCTTTTTAAATAAATGAATGTCAACAAATGACAGGTTAGCCAAACTTATTGTGGCTGTTCTGACTCCTTTACATTCAAACTGCATGTGGCAACTAGAGGAGATCTGTTAAAAAGAAAAAAAAGATTTGCTTCTTCACACTGCAGTACTTTTCTATATTTCATTTACATATCATTACCCTCCCTTCATTTCTCCGTGTATGTTGTTAAGATTCTAAATTAAATCAGCAGGATATCGAGTGCTTTGAGTTTAATTTTAAATGTACTTCTTAAAATTTACTTGGCCATATAACGGACGGAAAAATAATTCTCATGGGGATACTTCCATGTGTTTTAGTGTGCAACACAGCCAGTGTGGCATTTATCACGGCTATTCAATTATACTTCACAGGAGAGGCTAAATCACAACCAAAAGGATTGCAGCAGCCTACATTTGACATGTGAGATGATAAAAGACTTGATGAGGACTAAAGTATAGACACTGGAGTTATGTTATTCAGGAGAAGGTTCCCCTTCATTTCAGTTTGCATGCTAATTTACATTTTCCAGTCGAAGCATGTGTTTCTGAATCGGTCCTCTTTCTAACGCCATCAGATACATACTGTTAGAAAGATAGTTTGCTGTCAAGGGAAAGTAAGGTTCAGATCAGAGAAAGTCTGTCCAATATTTGGACATTGTTCTGCTCTGCATGAGCTACTTTCACACCTCCATCTATGCAGGCACACACGCGATCAAATAAAGCATCCACATGTGTGTGATCACAGAGAAAAAAATTAACTTTTTAAAGAAAAAGAAGACAAAACTCCTAAAATCAGATTAATACAGACTTGTACTAACATGTACCAGCATCCTTCATATCAGCAAGAGGCTTGAATTGAGGTGAAAAATAAGAGACATAAGCTTGGATGATATTTGATTTGGATGGAGGGTGGCTGTGGAATTGGAACCCCCTCTATTGATTTGGGGGCAGACTTTACAGCAGCTGATGGGAGGCCACATGAAGTAACACTAGCGGCACTTCCACATTGGCATTGCATTTCCTGACAAACAGCTGGGGTGTATTGGAGGGAAGGTCAGCAGGACACAACACAAAGACCACAGGAAACTTTGACAAAAGTACTATGAAAGTACTAGCAAAAACTAAAAGCTATGCTCACGTAGAGTTGCATTAGAAGAAAGATGCAGACAAACCATTTTGGCACTGCTGTTAAACAAAACAAGTAGATGCAAACAGTTTTCATATACTTATTTCTCAGGTAAAGGAATGATTTTATTCATAATAAAAAATGGTATATATATAAATATATATAATAAATATTTTAGGCATGACTGAAACGACTGCACTAACTCAACCTTTAAATAAGAACACAATTAGTCCTGCATCGCCTGAAGGAATGGAGCAGAGAAAAGGCTTTGAAAAGGGAGAATGCAGACACACCAGAGGATGGGCAGAATAGAACCAAACTATGTATATGTACGAGGTTTTGAAATTGATGTAAATGCTCTAAAGTGATCCCAATATGTGACATATAGTGGTGAAATTCTTGATGTGAAGTCAAAACTCTGTTTTGACAGTTATCAATCTTAAATCTGGCATTAAAAGCTGAATACTTATTCAGTCACTTATTTTATTTATATTTTATATTTATATTTTATATATATATATATATATATATGTATGTATGTATGTATCTTTCATGAACTTCCTGCCTCTGCATTTGTGAACTATACCACAGCTATTTCCAGCACTCTGCCGAACTGCCTATCAATAGGCACATCACCCGCTCAGATTCAATCTTCCCTTCTGTCACAAATGTCACTGCCCCTAAGCAGAAATATGTGGTGTGATGATACATTGGTTGTTGAAATAAGATGAGGAAAAGGATTTTAAATCAGTGCGCTGTGCCTTGTGGGGATGTATTTCTGGCATGATTTGAGCATTTCTAAAATAGAAAAATGGAGAAATACTCTGTAACTAGAGAAAGTGGGACACAGTATGGGAGAACTGATTATAAATGCATTCAGCTTATGAGAGGAAGGGATAATTGAGCTAATGCTGGAACAAGTGGGGATGTTGATATTAAGTCTCTGGATGGCAAATTTGCAGTCCTCTCCAGTTTCAGAATTCAACTAATTAACGGACTTTAGTTAAACTTTCAGAATACATCATAAAAACATTAGATGAGTTACAGATGCTTAAAATAGACATTTCACGTCATCGAATGCCACATATGTCAACATCATTTCATAGCAAGAGGAGTCACTCAGCAGAACACACTGCTGCATCTTTTTCCTGTTTTGCAGAGGGGTGGGGCGGGGGGGGGGGGGGGGTTGTGGGACATGTAGCGAGAAATGGGGGTGAAAGTGGCAGGAGTAAGTTGCACATGAATACCTTTCTTCTTTGCTGCATTTTGTTCTGGCGTCAGGAATATCCAAGCTTTTACTGTACACTGATTTACTACAGTGAGACAGAAGACAAAGTGAGCAGAGAGTCAGTCTCTGTTTACGTTTGTCCACAATGAAGTCTGCTGACACTAGACCCTGACTCTCTGTCAGAGCAGTTGAAACACCACCGGGCTGAAAGATCCTCCACATTTACACACACACACACACAGACACACAATCGCACGTAGCTAAATCCATTGTTATTTGTTCATTCATAAACGTATTGATTTTTTTATTTTTTCCGGACTCCATTTAGACTCTACCTTTGTCCATGCTGTGTCATGTCGATAGCCCTCCTGGCTGGGACAGGTGATCCTCCATCTGTAACACTGAGGACCTCCATGGACTTCCTCTCTGGTCTCCTTTTGCCATGACGGTTCAACATGGGAGAGTCCACCCGCTTCCTTGGAGGGTCTTTGTCAAAGAGTAAAACATCAATTGTGAATAAACACAAAGGGCCTGACAAACCCACATGTTGTGTGTGTGTATTTCTACGTATTGAACAGTTTTGTGTGCCACATGTACATGTGTGAGAGTTTGACTGATGTTAAGCACCGATCACGTTGACGTCCTGACTAATAGAGAATAAGTAACAGTTTCCTCTCAGACCTTGAACTAATGCCCACTGTATTGACTTCATCACGTTCGCTGAAGGAGGAATCTATTAATCAAAATGTATAAAATCAGACGCACACACATATTTGTCCATAATACCCGTACGGCTGGAATGCTCATGTCAGAAAAGGAAACCTGGCTGCGGTCTAGATGGAAAATCTGCAAGTGATACCTTTTGTATTAATTTATTTGAGCCTGTATACAAAGTATACGACCAGCAGGAAACTGATCTGTTAACTGAACCACAGATAAACAACAGGAAGCTTTCATGATTGGCCTTCTGTTAATTTTATATATATTCTAAATCTATAAAGGTTATTCTCATTTTTTATATTTACACTTAGGTTGTGTTCATAGACTCTTCAGCTCTTCCCTTTTTTTGTATGGAAACAGTGGATTCAGCCAAGATAGCATGAATGCTAACCTTGCTTATATTATTTCTTGCTTGACTGTCCCAACATATACAGTCACAAATTGATTATATTGGATACAGCAGTTGTTGGGGAAACATTGAGGATGAGATTTTGCTGAAGAGTGAGCAGTGTATAACGGACAAGAATCTGTTTTGAGATCCCCCACCAATCCTGTCAAAAAGGTTATACACATGCCCTGTTTGTAGATTTTTGTTTAGACAGAGAAATGCTTGTAAAAAAACTAAACTATTTTGTGTTGTATGCACCCTCTTCTAATGACAAACCCCACATTGTTAGGTTTTTAACAGAAAACTGATGTGAACATTGTCTCATTTGTCTTTCCATTTTTTTTCCAAACATTTGATCTTGTTTTTGGTTTTTTTGCATTCTTTGCATTTTTTTCAGGCTCACCAATCTCATTGCGAGGAGGGAGATTCTGGTCTTCTTGACTGGGGTACCTCTCCTTGCGATCCAGTAACAAGAAGTAGATCATTTTCTCTTGGTTCTCACTAGGAATTGATAATGAAAAAGCATAAATCATCTATATGATCATAGCGATTTGCATAAATACGTTTAAATCTATATCACATACATCTTAAATATGTGACATTAAAACAAATATCTTCATATTATGATAGATTTATCTTAATGTTTTAGTGCGCACAAAGAAGCAGATTATAAATCGCTTGCATCTTTGAAACAAAAGTTCAGAGTTACAGATCATTAAGCAATTGCATAGCGCCATGCATATTTCTTTAGAAAACAGCTCCCCCTGTATAAAGAGCCTGCTGGTAAGTATCAAGTCAAACGAAAGCAACAAAACTTTATGATCATGACCTTTCCTTCCTCTGCGAATCAGGAAACATAATATCTTTAGCCTCTATGCAACATTCTGTATGCAAAATGCCCAGGAACTGGCCCTCTATAATAAAGACAGATGGGAAAGCAGTAGGAGGCAACAAGACAAGGACCTGCAACTTCAGCCAAAATGAACTCGAGATTGAGACCACAGATTTTTCTTTTCTCCCATGCAGCACTATGCTCTTAAATTGTCTCAGGAGAGAAGCAGGAAATGGGGAAAACGGCTAGAGGGCACAGTGACAGAGCCATGCTTGTTTAGCATTTAATGAGAAAGCCTGGGCTAAATTCTTTTTAAAAAGCCATCTAAGCAACAAAGTCTGAAGGGTAAGCATCTTCAGCATTAATGGATATAGGAAAGGAAAGAAAAAAGAAACATCTATCAGAGAGAGACAAATACGAGCAGCAGAACATAACAAAATGGGACCTACAAGTATGTTCCTGGTACAAGCCAAGGAAAGGTTTGGGGAGAACCTATCCAGTGGCAAGCTGTATGAGCGCAGTGTGATAACAGTGAAGAGATCTATGGCTTCGGACATCAAAACGGACAGCTTCACAGGCTTTTATACGAGCTGGGAAAATCCAAGGCTGACTGTAAACACCGGCACTCAAACACAACCCGTCCACTCATGGAAGAGGCCTCTCTACTGTTATTGTATCTCCCCTCTACAATCAGTGTCTTAAGTTGCATCCCTTTTCCCGTTATTTTGCTTTTCTGACTTGCATATTTGAATGGTCTGACTTCCGTTCTTCTTTCTCTTATCCCTCCCTATTGCACGCCCATCCACTCACTCATCTGATAGCAGATCTTTCAGTAGCTTGTTTTTGTCTCTGAAGCAGCCCAGGGAGTGCATGCTGTCCAGTACGTCTGGATCAATGTCATCTGCAGATGGCAGGCTGCGGATGGTCACCTTCCTGGGCACGGGCTGCTCTGGCTCTGGTTCATTTTTCCCTCCTCTGGGGAAAAAAAAACAACAAAATTAGTCAAACGGTGACTCTTCCTGTGACATTTAGTAAGCAGAAGTAAATGTAGTATGTAATAATATCAAATATTTTTGTGTATATTAACTCTTGTGCATTGTATCACATTAATAATGACCTTAAATTATGTTTAAAGACAAGCCCTTCGAAGTCAAATGCTTGGTTCAGTCATTTTTCAGGTGAGTTTCAGAGAGGGAGAAGAAAGCATCATGTCCTCAAAGATGCAGACACACAGACACACAGGCACACAGCAACAATCTGCCTTCTGCTGTGGCTTGTTTTCAGAACATGTTGTTTTAATCATTCCTTCCTTTCCAACAAGCGCTCTTCCTGACACCCTTTCTGAGTCTCTGTCTGTGTCTGGCTGCTTCCAGGGGGTACACGCGCAGGCCTTAAACTGAAACTCTAGATAATCTATTGTTAAAAAACAAATGCATCATCCGTTTCTACACATGTGCCAATACACACAGCCTGGGATATTCAAACAGATTTGACTCAATATGCTCCTCATTATTTCACTGTCTGACTGTATTATTTTTCTTTGCTGAGCTCAGTGAAGCATGAACCCCATCAGCAGAAATCAGAAAA
Organism: Menidia beryllina; assembly: GCA_013363375.1. Classification (NCBI taxonomy): domain Eukaryota; kingdom Metazoa; phylum Chordata; class Actinopteri; order Atheriniformes; family Atherinopsidae; genus Menidia; species Menidia beryllina. The sequence goes on along the minus strand of JABUIW010000069.1, from coordinate 754,563 downwards.
CAACAAATCTCCTGTTATCTATGCATGTAATGTGCACCCATGACCAAGAACTTTGGTGATGCCTTTACCCTGACTAACTCCAAACCTAACTTTTCCTGTCTGTGATAAAAACGCATTCTGCTGACCATTCAGTGATAAATCAAGCTTTCGTAGTAGTCCCTTTTTGGAAGATTCAGCCTTTTATTTTCATTAGTTGTTCTGTTCTCAGACAACAGAAATCAAACCTAATTCACTCCAAACATCCTCTTGTGAATAGAAAAACATATCCAAAAGGAGAGTGATTGTGCTTTCTAGGAAGAATAGCATATTGAAATCATGGTACACCTATTTATTAGTCAAGGTTTGATATGCTTAACGGTCAATGCTTGTCTGATAATGACAGTATAGATGTTACTTTGCCCTTGCTCTTTTGAATTTGTCTGAAAGGTTTCCTGAACAGAGAAAAGTTCCCTCAGGGAAGCAAGTACACTCATCAAACATTCCTTTTCATTCATTCATTCATTCATTTGTTCATTCATTCCAGCAGGCAGATGACAAGCCACCCTGCTGTGCAGAGACAGTCAGGCAGGCAACCTCTCCGCTGACAAAACTCATACTACATTAGTCTCCTCTCCCAGCTCCTGTCTCCTCCTGTTTCTTTTATCATTCTTGCTGCCTGCTTGGATGATCTTTCAGTTCAGGACAGAAACCATAACTCAGTCCAGGACTCACACTTTGCTCTCATAATTTATCTCTGGCATCGCACTGCAACTCACATTTATCTTTAAGGGAAATGTGTCCAAAAGAATCATCTAAAAATTATGACAACTTTTGGTGCTTATTACAATTAACGCAGATAAAAACAAACTGTAAACAGTTTAATGAATGAATAATCTTTATAGCAGGTTGTTCAGGGTATTTCAGACATGAAAGCTAACCTTCGAACACCCCCCTGCTGAAGAGAAGGATGCCATAAATCCCTCAAATCTTCTATTTCTATTTGCTTGAAAAGGTTGTAAATTTTACATGACGGACACCCTGACGTCAGCTGGTTTCATTATTCCCTTGTCTTTTCATCTGGTCCTCTTGCTGTCACCTCACCACATGCTTCATTTCATCTCTCACGCACTACCAATTTACCCACACATCCCCTTCTCTTGTGTATATGGCTGAAGCTCAAAGTCATTTTTCACACAGCAGCTTCCTTCTGTGCAAACTATGCAGGACTTAAATGAAATACAAGAGTGGGGGTGCACAAAGGTGGAAAAGACAGATGAGTACTTACATGTACCATGTGTGCTTCTGGATCTGTTCTAACTGTAAGAGACACAAAAGTAAAACAGATCAGTACACAAACAGTTGCTCCCTTGCAATGAATTCTGATTGTGTTCAAACAAAAATAATTGAAGTCAACAAAATCTTTAGGGAGAGATATGAATGCAAAGATTACATTTCTGTGCACAAAAAAATAATTGGTCATGTTGTACCAATTATTCAGTTCTGATCTTACCAGCTTAAAGGAACCAAAACAGGAAAAAAACATACAGACAGTCGGAGCGAATAATGAGGCCCTCAAATATTAACACCACCTTGGGGAGCAAAATGTATTGACAAATAGAAAGACGGACACAAGTGCAGCACTAGTATGAGGTAGGTGACATTACCGAGGTCAAAACAGAGAATATAATCTCTCTCACACTCACTGCTGGCCCTGCCAAGCCACTTGGTCTGAAGGGAATCTCCTATTCTAACTCTCCTCCAATCTTACTCACACACACTCGCTCTCAATGCTGCTCTTGTGTCATTACACTTCTAATGTGGCCACTTTGTCACCAACGCTGCCAACATGGTCTTTTGCCAATAACATAAGCACAGAAAGAGACGAAAAGTGAGTCAAAGGCAACAATAAATGCATCTACAACAATGACTAATGACTTTTAACGTTGTTGGGGATTTCTAATTTGCTCATGTTACTGTTGATCCTCAGTACATCAGTGCCTTGATGTTTACACAGTCCCAGAGGATTCACGTCTCTCCGACAGCATCGATGGATGCCTTCATGTAATATTAGTGCAATAACAGAACCAGGCAGACTGTGATAACTGACAACAGGTGAATCGTGCTTTGGGCTGCAGAGGTCATAGTATTGACAGAAGCACCTTAGCTGTCAGATCCAGGCCAGAGGGGGACCAACACTCTCTGCCTTTTGTTTGAGGCCTCGAGGCAGAACACTCGAATCACAAGTGTGCTTGAAAGTGATGTCCTTTAAAACCAGATTCTCAGAACAAACAGATGTGCCAAAATTATCTTCAGCCATTCAAAAGGAATGGAAACGGTGCTGTGGACTGGGAATAGGGGTGTGTATCGGTGTAGATTTTTCATTCCCAAAGTGGTAATATCAGCCAACCAAGTACATGTATTTTTAAACACAGTTTCCAGAAGCAGAACCTAAAAATGTGACCAACAAGTAACTGTTGAAAATCCACTGAAAATCAGCAGAAAATCAGCAAAATTGAAACAGGGAGGTGTGCTGACAAGTTGACCAGTCAGAGAAGAGCAAACATAACATTTGAATTACTTGAATTAAAGTTTACAAACTTCATCTCACAAAAAAGGTGGGCCTGAGTTGAATACTAACTGACATTCATGAAAGCACACAAAAAGCCCCCTTTCCTTCACTTTCATGCAAGCAACCTTGAAACTATCTGCTCCATTCCTCTGGGAGTTTTATCTGAGTGTGATAAAATAGTCTTTTAATGTAATGAGCTTGCCAAGCCTCTTTGTCAGGCAGATATCACAAGGAGACAGATCTTTACAGGGTGTCCGTGTTCATTTTAATAGTGAGGAAGGGATGATTGTGTTGATGTGGCAGGCCCAGATGCCTTTAAAGCCACAACTACAGAGACAGGAAATGAAGAGAAAATCTGGCCTTGGCCCCTTAAGCTTGGGAATGTGCCCTCCCACCAATACACTTTATTTGGATGTACTTATTGCAATGTTGCTAGTAAATCTAGTTAGCAAAAGTTTAAAAAAAACTAAGTGAAACACAGATCATTTATAACAGCTTGTTAAAGTACATCAAAATATTGTTAACGGAATTGTGAAAATATCCTAAAAAACTTTCGAAAAATAATGTCCCCATGCATTTTCATTTCTGCCCTTGACTGGGCGGTAATCACTAAACAAGCATGTTCAAACTAAGTTACTATTTGACATTCTGCGAGGTTACAACACATCCCCAGAGGTCTGTTTGGAGTCCTCATGCAAAAGAGGGAAGCCGACAGGTAGCATATTCTCTCCTAACAGCTTGGTCTGTGTGTAACCCTTTTCGAGGACAGAACTGGTGCCTGGTGGGCATATCTAGGGATCTCAGGGTGACCTGCCCTCGTCAGGCGGTGAGAGCAGAAGAATACAGCACGCAGTGTGCATACAGCATAATAAAAAGGTGTGATCTTTCCAGCTCAGTCTGCTTATCTAAAGCAGTCTAACATAACATTAGAATGATTTCAAATTAATATAATTTTCTTGGCAGCTTTCTGATCCTTTTTAGAATTAATTTGCATTTAAATATTTCTATCTGGGTCTCTCAGATTTCTGTTGCTTTAATGTCCATCGTTGTGATATTGTGTTGTGGAAGATAAGCCAAGGCATGTGGAAATGGAGCAGCAACATTCACCAACAGTGGTGTCTCCCACACTCCCTCCCAGGAGAGCAAGTGAGAACCGTTGGACTGATTCACAGAGATACCTGGAATGCTGAGAGAATAGAGTGTGTGTGGCTTGTATACAGGAAGCAGTTCTGTCCTTAAGTTACCCAATGCATCTAAGGATGAAATCAAACAATACTGGCAACGACGCAAATTCATTTCCAGCTCATTGAAGGCCGAAAGAAAAACAAAACAAACAACAAAAGACAATGGCTGGCCTTGCTTTGAGCCTTTTTATCTCTGAAGTTTTAACTCCTACCTGATCTGAATAAGAAAGATTGTCATCTTCATAGATTGCAGAAGTATGTATTTTCCCCAAAATGTTTTATTAAACTGTATCAAAATGTCATTTCCATATTTGATGTGGACCATCGGTAGGTGATTGCTACTTGGGAGAAAGTATTTTGGATTCTTCCGTGGATTGTTTTTATTGATTCATGTCAATTCATGTTATCTCCCACTCGCTCACTGTTCAACAAGTCCTTATTACTGCTCATACTGTTGATAAGAATCTGTGTGCATACTGTCTCACTGCAGAAAGAATTTGTCCCCATCTTGATGGTATTGATCGATGGCTGAGGGACTCAACATTTCTCCCATAAATTCAGGGGAAGGTATTTGCAGAGTTCATATGGGCTGCCAGATACAGTCATTTCATAGATTGGTACCCTATGCATAATTTTACTATAACAAATTTGAGGAATGTATTATATGAGAATGTGTATTGCTACAGTTTATTGCAAAAAAGTTTAGTTTAGTAAATGCTGAGCTGCTGTTTACTGATGTAATCGCCTGAAATTATTTGGGAAGATTTTTGACAAAATGAGAGGACATTTTGTACTCGGCATTGCTCTCAGGGTGTCTTTTGTAAGTAAAGATCTTGAATTCTAATTTTATGATCGGGTGTTAAGTGTTTTAGTTCAATTTGAGTCATTATGTCCAAATAAATCAGTCCACTCACAGTGGAAAAAAGAAATCTTACTGATTATCACAATGATCAGTTTAATTAACTCTAAAGCCCACTGCAATTGATTGAATAAATATAAAGTGTTAAATTATGTTTAACTGAATAAATTGACCAAAACAGCGGGTGGGGAGTATGTGGGCATAAGGTTAATCAATAAACAGATGTTCGTTTTAGCATTGCAATTAAATGAAGGTCCATCATTTGATTTCTTTCCCCTATTCCAAATCTTCTCATTTTATCCATATCCAAATAATTTTTCAAATGTTAAATAAAACACCTTATCAAGGAAAAATGGTAAAAGATTAAGTAAGGACATCAATCCTGAAGTGACAGCACTTCTGTCCCAGCATGTAAGATTTCGTGAAGTACCTTAAAATTTTCCTTCAAAAAATGTTAGACACATACTAGAAATTTCAGAAAACGGGGGTAGGTCCTGATATAGTAAATATTTGCTCAGAGGGACCCCTCAGTAAAAACTACTTTCGGTGAATCCTTATCTCTACACTTTGACAAAATTGAAAAAAGACCTATTTTATTCTCATCAATAACCTCCCGAACACTGGTACCAAATAGTTAAATACACAAACACACTAAAGCCAAATCATAATTTTGTGTTAAAATCCAGTTTCTCAAATGGACTGACCGTTAGTCTTTTGGAAGCATCTACTTCAATCATGCCACGGAGAAGGTTCTGACAGTCTGGAGGGATGAAGTGTGGCATATGAAACACTCCCAATTTCACTTTCTCCAGAAGATTTCTTAAGTTGTCATCATCAAACGGCAGGGCTCCCTGCAGAAAGAGTCAGATAAGAGAACATGATGCAGAAATGGCATAAGGAGGAGAAAAAAGAGAAATTACACAATTTGGACTTAATACAATCGAGGCATCTCACTAGATACAAAACCTTTGTGGAATCATTTAAGATGTAAAACAATGTTATGAATGACTAATGGGCCTCCCCAGAAGAAGCAAAACTGTAATCTGAGTTTTTAGCTGCATGTCTTAAAAAAATGTGATTTCTTTCTCAGACCATTCAACTCTCCAGTTAGAGTTTTCTGCTGTCAAGTGTGCTGCGAAAATAAATATTTAACAGCTGTGAGCTGAAAACAGGGCTTTTCTAATAATTACCCCCATTTCTCATTTACCTTATTGATTTAGCATTTTCTCATCTCAGTCATTTATAATAGAGTGCTGGCACTTCACAGATGTGACTGTGTGATGAATGGCAACCTCCATCAGAACAGAATATGGTGGGAGGAAAAGGGGGCACAGAACATAAAGATTGTCTGAGGAGTTAAAAGGTAGAAAAAAACTGAGGGTAGACTTGTGTAACAGATGATCTGAGCGCAGCCTAACTGTTGGGGAGTATTCATGTCTCTTGCAATCAGACAAATGGCTATCTCGCAGTCAGACAGCAGAACAAAAGAGGAGAAAGAGCACTGAATCTGGCGGCAAACAGCAAAGAGAAAAAGATGCTTTTTTTTTTGTTGAGTGAGAGAATGTTCACGATCAGAAAGTGGTAAACAACGTCAGGTTAACGCAATGCGGGAGTACAAAGACGTCCACAAAACAAGCAAGCTCATGCGTATGAGATAGAGAGAATAAGGGAGAGAGTGGAAGCGCAATGACAAATACACAGGGCCTGTGGCAAAAAGTTGCCACGTCAGCGTTGATATTTATTTTGGTATCTCTTCTTTCAGCTTGGATGTCTGAATTATTCATGAAGCAGGAGTGTGTAGGAACTCCAATACAGCTGTTGATGAAACAAAGCTTCAGGGCAGCATGGCTGGGGAGCCACAGACATAAAGTAGCTGGAGAATAGACCTTATAATGGAAACAGCTTTCTGTGTGGGTACAGGATAATGAATAAAAAGATGCTTCTACTCTCTGATCTGATCCAAAGTTGCACTAGAACAACCTGCTTTAGGGCCTTTCAAACATTTTTTTGGGTAAAACCCCAAATTGAACTCTCTGATGGAAGCAGCGTTTCCATCTGAGGCTCCATGATAAATTTAGATGTATTAACTTAGATATGAAAGGGGAAAGCAATGCTTAGTGGCGAAAGTGTATAAAGCCATTTTCCAGAGAATTTCAAACTCTGTGTCAGTCTAGTCACCATCAGTTTGTAAAGAATGAACCAACACTCACCACCAAAAGGGCAAAAAGAATGACCCCACAGCTCCACACGTCTGCTTTCCTTCCATCATACTTCTCTCCCTGAAGGCAACAGAGTTTGTGAGGCAGAGATGGACATATTGTTAGAAAAAAGTGACCATTTTGAGAATGTAATTAGTAGAGCATGATGTTAATCAGTAAAAAAAATGACTTACCCGGATTACTTCTGGACAGGCGTAATGTGGAGATCTGTTACATAAAAGAGTAAAATACAAACAGTGAACACATGTGATAATAACAAAAGAAAGTCCCAAGACGAATGTAGATGATTTAAGGGCCGCTCTATTCTTTCCATCTGTAATGCAAAATGTTTCCGTTAAACAATGATAGCACAGCAAAAAACAATTAAAAAAACACAAAAACAGGCAGTAACATTGAACATAGACACTGGACATGGATCAAGGTTTTCTTGAGAAGTTTAAATATCCTGAGGGTGTTTCGATGTCCTCTTGCTTGCTCAGTCAAGGGCATCATCTCATAGCAGACAGTGAGCAGACTCCCTAATCTTTACAGCCCCTGGATGGACTGACAGTAAAGTCAATGACTAGATTGACACGTCAATATCATATGAAGATTTATGGAGCTCTCTGGCAAAAGCTGCTCCCTCAGACAGTAGCTGCTGAGGGGTGAAACAGAGGAGTGACCTGTGACCCAAACTGTTGCTTTACTTTGACGTTTTTAGATTAACAAATCAACTACATTGTGTAAAGATGAGACGCAGTTAGGTCCATGATAAACAATGTTGCTCAGCTTGTTATTCGGTCTTGCAGAGCAATTAACTTTTCTCCCAAAACCTCTAAGCCGAGTAAGTTGCATCATGCACATTTTTTTCTCTCACTCAGCTAAGATCAGCATTAATAAGAGGCTATATGGACCTTAAATATGGAACCCTTTGGCTCGCTTGTTTTGTTGTGTACTCATGAATGCTGGCCTTGACAGCCAAGGTACTCAAGCTGTCAAAACACTGGCTCATAATGGCAGTGCCGCCAAGTCAGTGACGGAAGTTGAATTTCGAGCCCATGCAAATATATCCTACCTGATTGCTCATGTCATTATGCATTATGCAGATGGGCAAGGAATGGAAACAAACAAATGTACAAATAGAATGACATTGGCACTGGTTATGTCTCATGAGCAACTCAAATGAAAGCCTCACCTGGTATCTGCATAAACAGAGTCATTATTTGCAAAGGCTTGAGGTTGGTCAAGATGCAGACAGTCAGAGAAGCAACTTGCTGTCTCTGAGCTAAATCCAATTTTCTTATTATCAAAATAATATAACTCATATAAGTAATAAAAAGGTACTTTCACAGAACCCCATCTATAGCATTTCAGCTGGGAGTGTGGAGACTGCTGTGAGTGACTCGTGTAACAGCACCTGCAGACAACGTCCAGACACGGCTGTCCTCACACTCCCAGTAACACACGTCTATCCTTATGCCCACTGAAGACATACTGACTAGCAATCAACTTGTCCCCACTGGGGACGAGCTGTATTAGGGGAAACATTGTTCAGACAGGATTTTTTATCTACATACAGCATTTGAAAATCATCTCTGAAAAATGTTCTGAAATTTCAGAATTTCTCAGGATATGTTTTTGATTTCTTTTGGTTAAACGGTAGCAGCACTTGACCTGAATGGACCTCTAAAGTTTACCGACGCCTGACGTCCCACATTACCCTGAAGTGTCTGACAATATTCCAAAGGGCTTCTTGCAGTGTCTGGCATGTCCCTCACACTTTTCAAATGCCACATTTCACAGGTCCAGTAGAGCTGTTGTCAGGTGACTGCTGAGGAAAATTCACAGTCAGCGCTTCTAGGTCTTTTTCATCTTCCAGTCATTCATGCAAAGCTTTGAGGTGTGACTAGGCAAAAGATCACCAGACTAGAATGCTTGTTTGTTTAGCTACGAGTGTGACACACCGTGGCATCATTCTGTCACTTGTCTGTCCACTGAATTAACCTCATATGTTACTGACAGAAGCATCTAATTTAGATTTCCCAGAAAATAGGATGTTTTCCAGTCATCAACTGTGAAAAGATGGCATGTTTCTGCAGTATTTCCCCCTCCAGTATCGGTAATAAAATCCCAGTCTTGCAGTGAGCAAAACTAGATGTATCCATTTACCACAATAATTATTTTCTATGTATTTAATCTAAATGTACACTATGAAGATTTAGAGAATTATGCATTAGCATAAGACTGTAATAAACAAATGTTTTAGCACTAAAGTGCATCGTTGGTTAGAAAAAGATACTAAAGGTACTATAAAAGGTACTATAATATTTGAAACTCTGATCAAACTCTGATATTCAGCAATGTTTTTTTTTCTAATAAATCAGTGAGTGACTTAGTGAGGATGTGTATGCTTAAAAGCAGTAGAGCATGAAAATGATGTTCCCGGACATGTGAAGTCAAATGTGACACACGCACCTTGTCTACACCAAAATGTTTATTTTTTTCAAAATGAAATGTATACCGTTTGTCAGTATATGCAAAATAATTAATCTTAATCAATCAGTGCAACAGAACAAGAGTAAATAAACTGTTAGCTTGGATGAATGCACAGCTGAGCTTGTTCCGATATAGAGAGAGCTGTCCTGGGTTCATGTTTGTATATCCTTGTCAGGGGCTCTGCTCATCTATACATCTGGCTGTGGCATGTGTTTAAATGCTGAACGCTCTCTGAGGCCCCCCCACTTCTCTACCTGAGGCAAGTCTCATCTCCACTCAGCTCCATTACCCAAAGCAAATGGAATACATTTGTGTCAGGCTGCTGCATGGTGAGAGGGGAACCAGATAAATGTGTTTAATTAAAAAGTGTCATATCTGCACTTAGGGACGGGACAGTCAAAGGAGCATGAATAATCAATAACAACAATTACAGTGTGTGTCACATGTATTCGGCACCAGCAGACACACACATACACACAAGCGCATACACATTTCTGAGGCATGTTTGCAAACAGAATGACGATGAAGCTGAGAGCACATAAAAAAAACAGCACCGTCTGATATATGTGTGCGTGGCTCCATGTTACCAACAAGTACATTTAGCACTTTGTAAATGTACTGAGCTGATGTACTGCACCTGGGTTGGATAAATGAGTTACCCAGGGTGTCATCAGAATGCTTTCAAATATAGATGGAGCTGGTTCACAGCATAGCGGAGAGTGAAAGCTAATACATATGACTTTTCTGGGGAAAGTGAAACAATTTAGCATGGTCATCACTGTTGGAATGTGACTCAGTGTTGGACATCTGATTTGCATAGTGCTTATAGCTGTAATACACATCCAGTTGGCCTGATCTCAACCAGTGAGTCATGAGCGCTTAGGCATTACTGCTACTGCTGAAAAAAAATTATGCAACAGTTCCAGCTGGATGCGCGTGTCTGCTTAAGCACTCAGAAATGAGCATGCCCATGAAGGGAGGGTGTCAGAGATGAACACAGAGAGGACCCACCAAAGAGGACAAAGGGTTTAAAGGTCGGGGGATAAACTAAGCCTTGCATGTGTCATGAGGAAATGAGTGCTATCTAAATTGCTTAGTATTAGTATGTTTAATTTGGACAGAGTCAATCTGTGCTGCAGACAGATGTCACAGAACGTCTTTTTCACCCAGACAAGACAAGGCACATGTGGCGTAAAACAAAAACCCACCACAAGACATGCTCACTAAATACACTCCAAACTACTTTATCCAAAGTGATGTAAATTTGCAGAAGTTTGCAGGCATCTCAAAACAAATATAGCATAGTTGTGTGAGCTCAAAATGAGAGGCATTTTAATTATAAGAATGACTGTGTTCCATACGTAATACATTCTAATTCAACACCTACACAAACTGACAGAGCTTGACTCTTTCATGGAACTTATTTACACAAATATATGTTTGATGTGTTGCCATATATTTTACCAAAAGGTTAAATGAAAGTCACTTTAGAAGAAAAATGCAGCAATGATGCTTTTCAGGTATGGGTTTACGAATATACGAAAGCACAAACAGTTTGACCTTCCTTCATTATAAACAAACCGCTCATAAAACATAGGGACGGTGGACCTCTCCATTGCAGCCACGTTTCTCTGAATGTAATGTTTTTCTGGTAAATTCATCATAGTAATTCATCATAGTAATTGGATCAATAGAAATTGAGTGTTTGTGAATGCTAGATCAAAGCACCCCCTGTAAGAAACATATGTAGAAAGTATTTTCTCAAACATCGTGATAGCTCCACTCATCATTCCATGGTGCACTCCATCTTTGTTTCAGTCAGACAAACTTGTTATTAAAGCTTCACTCAAACTATGACATATAGCAGCTCTCAGAACTTATAATCTTCTAAATGTCAAAAGCAGAGAAGATGTTCATTGGAAAAAATATAATTTCAATCATTTTGACCATGCTTACCCACAGCTTGTTTCCAACAGACTGTCTCCAACCTGAAGGGAGGCCATGCCAAAGTCTGCTATCCTGATGTTGTTCTTTTCATCTAGCAACAAGTTCTCTGGTTTTAGATCCCTGTGGCTGAAAAAACAGAAAAAGAGAAAAAGAATACATTTAGTGAGTGGAAAAAAAAGCACATGTTAAACTTTTTGGGGGAAAAATAAATAGGGGAGAAGCCAAATGATTAGTGAACTGGCTATCACATCTATGTACAAGGCTCTGAAGAGCACATCTCAGTCCGATACTGATCGCCCCGCTCCTCTGTGCAACAGCTCTCTTTGATCTGTCCATGCTGATACTGTGGAGCTCCCACCTCAGAGCCGGGGTGGTACGAGGTGTGACAGCGTCCTGCTGTGCCTCTTTCTCTCTGCGTTTCCCTTGCTCTTCACCCCACATCCCCTTCCTCTCATCTCCTCGACAGCCACCAGCAAACTGGCCGCGAAAAGGGCGTCAGGGGGGAGACAGCCACAGCGGTGTGTTCATTAGCTGCCATTCGTTATCACTAAACACAGCGAGGGGGATAATAGACAGCGGACATAGTCGTTCTCTGGAAAAGGGGCCACTGAGAGGAATAACTCTCTCATGTCACGTATGCTGTTGCTGAGTCAGAGGTTAAAGTCTTAATTCCGAAAAGTGTGTATTATAACTCCTCTTAGCAATCTATTGTGCATTTAACATCTCCCGCAGGATTTAGGATTATATTGCATCATACTGTTCCTCTCTTTTAGTGCCTGCCTAAGCTGAAAGCTGCTGTGGACAGCACACATTGCATTTGCATATCTACTAACTTCCTGGCTTCCAGGTTTGACTGCTTTCTGTTTCTAATATTGTTCACAAACGTTTGGACATATAGTTTAATTCAAATCAATTGCAGATAGCAGAAGGGAAAGCAATGCAATGATTTAAAAATGCATTCAAATGAGGATGAATTATTCAATTTTTGAAGTTTGGAAAGTTCAGTTAGGTAACTGGATGTGAAGACTTGACGTCCAGTTGCCTAACTGAACTTTTCAAGCTTGAACATGACCTGGATGACTGAGAATCTTCACAGATATATCAATTTTTGAAGTACACAAACGGTCTTTGTAAGACTCTTTTTAGCATTTATCACAGCACTGAACTGCTTTTTTTCCAAGCAGACTTTCATTTCTGAGATATTCTTTATCTGCGTCGACTTCTTTTGGAGGGGTTTTCACAAGTTTGACTGACACTGTATTTCAGGTGACCTTGAAAGCAACAAGTAAACCTTCAGCTTGTGCATGTTGGGGAAAATCTTTCTCAAAACATACTTTACCTTGTTCTGATTGGAGTTCCACATCAAAGTCTGTCAGAGCTTGATAAAACATTATATAGAGAGGGAATAAAAAGCTGTTCCTCTGATGCCTCAAGGTGTCAACAGAAAATTATACCACCTTTCCAGAATTAATTTGATGAATACCTGTTTTTGTTTGAATAATTTTCTTAATAGTTATTTTAATAATCTTAATTATCACAGCAGTAATTGTGAAAAGAAGAGTACTTGAGTCAGAGTTCAGAAGCAGAAGATCTCATAGTTGCTGAATTTTTGCAAATATTTAAAAGTCTGAGGATTTACTAAATTTACACATGACCCTTTCTAAGGATGAATCGCAATACCCTAATTCGTAGTTATTTGATAAAAGCCTAAACACTTGCTTATAATTATTTGAGAGTTAAAAATCTTGTGCCTACATTTAAATTGAATGCATGAATTAGTAGAATTATTAATACAATGATTTCATACAAATTAACAGACAAATAAAAAAAATTGTTCAACTTAAATGTCGACTTCAATGTCTCTTTACACTTCTGGCTTTAATTTTAGACAGACTTTGCCCTTCCTTTTGCACATTGCCATATTTGCTTTGCCTCTTGTGCTACTTTCAGTTGTGGGGGGAGGGAATGGGGTACATAGCTGTCAGGGGTGTCATGTGCTATACTTTCATCTGTACTTTAGCGTAAAGATAGGAAAGAACAATAGCATAATGTGCCTTTGAAAAATGCTTCATCACAATGGACATTTAACCTCAGATGGCATCAATTGTTGTAAAACTGTCATCCTGTCCGGAGGGATTAGCTGTCAGCAGGTTTGTTATCATGCTGGCAGTCTGTGATCCTTGTTACAATTGATATAATACATAGATATCATCTAAAAGGGTTCTCCCCAGGCACCAACTTCTTTCAGTTCACACTACCATCATTTGGCAGAGGTGTCAGTAGCTTGAGAGTTTTAACTAATGTTGCAGAAGCACATGAGTAAGGAACATTTACTGGTCTGCTCGAGGGCCTGCTTAGTGTGAAACAGTGTTTGCAGAAGCCATCTCTGAGGTCACATCCCCTTTTTTCAGATGTCAGAAAAATAAACAAACGTACACAACATCCTTGTTATGCTGGGAGTGATATATTCCAATTAAAATTGCTCCTGAAGGCTAAATGTTTGATAGAGGACAGAGGTTCTTATTAGACTTTTATAGATAGATCATTGCACAAATATGCATCAAAACAGACAAAACTAAACAAAAGTGTAAATAGCAACTGACATTTTAAATGTATGATAAATGTCTCAAACTATTAAAGAAAAATAAACTCATCCTGAAAGGTAAAAAGAGCAATACACCATCATAATCTTCTATTCTTTACGATATGTGTGAGCTGTGAAACCAAATCTAAACTCCTAATGTCTTTTAGAACCATACACATGGCAGACTCCGAACACTGTACCATCTTGAGGCTCTTAACAAAAAGAGCCAACACTGAAAAGACTGACTCACAAAAGAGAAAAGGCAGTGGCATATTTAGCCAGTGGCAGCACAAAGTAGAAAACTGCATTTGGATGTTTTTATTGATGGTCAGGTCACTGGTATCCATAATAGGACTTTAAACTGCCTCCGTACATCACCCTGCGCTTTACAACAGGAATCTTGTAAACCCGGTGGGCCTTGCAGGAGCTTATATTCCTTACTGACCCATTCAAAAAATACAGAAGCTGCAATAAGCCTAAAAAACACTATGAGTTACTTGTTACTGTTGACTTATGCTGAAGTTCCTCCATCCATCATGTTAGCATGCTGTACATTAAACAAGTGGAACATGTCATCCCAATGCAGAAGAGGCAAGTGTATCTTCAACCTCTACCTGCTGCATTATGAAGCTTTATATTTCAGTGATCACTAGACAAATCAGTAAGACACAATTTGTTTTAATATTACTCCTTGTCAAGTTTGCTGTCACACACAGCCGTGTGGCTTTAATTTATTGCATCAGCACACTTTACAAATAACACTAATGGCTGAAATGCATCAGATCAACATTAACATGCCAGGCAAATAGCATCCCTAGTTTCTACCTTCACATGGACTGTCAAAACTATGCTGGAATCTTTACTGTCATCCTTAGAGTATGTTTATAAACCATGATTTCATGCTAGCCTCAGGCATTTCTCTTTGTCATCCTCCTTTCTCCATCTTCCATTTTTTCTGAAAATGTTTTGAGCTTCTGTTGACCCATTTAGAAAAACCAAGCACATTTACGAAGAAAACCTTAAGGGTTGCATCTTGTCACATAGGTAAGAGGACAGTGTTCTGACTGCTAACTTTAATGTGCTAAAAACAACTGTTCTTCTGCTGGTAGGGTTAATTATAGATTGGGAGCTATGGGGAAAAAGAGTTGTATATAAGCAAGCGAATGTTAAACATTATTGCAAGGATCTCTAAGTTTTCTTCCCAGAAACCTAATAATACCAATAATTGCTGGTAAGAGTATAAGTATCTTAAACAAATTTGTTAGATACAGTATATATAATTTAAACTCTCCACATTACTGCCACTGTTCTGAAATTACTTTTACTTTTTTGTCATGACATGTTGCACTCACGGGTAAGGACTGGGACCAGTAAAATGAGATGCTGATGGTTGCACTGTGTAAACAATGCACATCATGTCAAGGCATGATCATGTTTGAGGTAAAATAAAGTAATGCTTTTACCAAAAGTGAACCTTTAAATTCTACAAGAGTTTTAGTAAAGGACTGCCATGTGTTAAATTGAAAATATATTGCCACTTATCACCCCTTTGTGGCTTCTGAAATTAAAGACCTGAGAATGATGTCTACTGTGTTAACGCTAATTTGATTCATATTTCTCCTGCTGCTTGTGAGGCAGTATTTTACAGGATGCAGTTATGGGCCATATGAACAAGAAGACGTATTGAACCTGTCAAAGCCTTTTAAAAAGGAGGACTTATTTAAGTTTCTGGACTCACATACTTCTGAGTCTGTGCATCGTCCAAATTAATACTATTCATTGTTTTTCTGGAATACTTACATTTCCTTTATCTGGAATTCACGCACTGAGAGTTATATCACTGATCACTCTTTCTGTTTCTTTGCAAGGTGCTGAAGTTTGTCTTTTGGGAGTTCCTGCTGAAACATTACCATATATAAATTTTATTCATTGGGTTATTATGACCTTTGAGGTTGGGGTTGAAGTTTATTTCCTTTAGTATAGCTGGCAAGAGAGCTTTTCTGTGCCAAGCTTCATTGATCAAGAGGTGGAGTGAGCATTGAGTGTAGTCCAAGTTCTAGAGGAGATCTGAATAGCTGACTGAGAATGCTATTTTGAAGATGAGCAGTGCTAAAACAAAGGGCCATTATTGCTTTTAACTCACTGCTGACTTCAGCCACCCAGATACTGCTCCATTTTCAAATCAAACTTTTTTTTTATGCCACCCATCAACTTCAACTTTTTTCCCTTAATGATGTATGACCACAGTACTTTAACTGGCACTGACTAATACTTTTTATTAGATGTATTAGAGGCGGAACCCATATGTCTATGTCCACTGAAGCATGTGATCTCTGGGCCACGAAAAGAAAACAATAAAGGAGCTAATGGGTGGGAGAGATGGGAGAAAGGTGGGAACAAATGATGTCTGCGATTATTATGCCAGTGTGTAGGTTTAATGTGACTTCAGGATCAGGTGTTTGTTTGTTTGCGGGTGTGTAGGTGGCAGCAATAACATGACAATCAGAGAATCAGGGATAGGAGGTGTACAAGTGCCATTATGATGAAGCCATGTTTTTTAGAGGACATGTCTCTCTAAGTGCTGTTGAAATCTCTCACATACTAGTTGAAATGGCTGCAGTCACTGATAATGACTCTTCATAACCTCTTACTAAACACAGTCGTATTATAGGACTGATCAAAATAATGATGCTGTGAGTGAAAATGAGGGCAAAGGCTTCATCAAATGTCAGCATACATGGGAGTGTTCTCTATCCCTTCCAGGGCTTAAAAATTCATAATCATTTTTTATTCACAGCACTGTTGGAGACTCTACTGGTGGAAGATTGTTTTATAGAAAGAAGTGGATATCAAATTTTATAATACATTTAAATAAAATCATAATCAAATTCATCAAATGGTGAAAATAATTGGAGGAGATTATATTAAAAATACGGAGCCTTGGTATCCTGTTTCCAGACACATTACCAACGTTGTTTTCCACAGTACCAAAATACTCAGAAAAACAACTTTTCTGGGATGTTATTCTGAAAGTAATCCATACAAAATGTTTCCAGGTGCCTGTTTTCCGTCAACCCAATTGCTTTTGAAGAACAGAATTAAATTAAGTGAACGCACATCTAGAATTTAAAAATCAGTTAAAGCCTTACAGTATTTGTGTGAATTTAGGATTAGCTGAAATGTGCAGTGAATTTGAGAGCAACATGTTTCTTAGAGGTGACCATCCATAAAGCTATAACAGATGTTATATTTTCATTTGGAAATATTTGCCATAGGGCTGCTCGGTGGTGTGGTGCATAGCATCGTCGCCAGCTGGCAGCCCTTTCTGTGTGGAGTTTGCATGTTCTTTTGTATGCGTGGGCTCTCGCTCGTTACTCTTGGCTTCCTCCCATGGTCTAATACATGCATGTTAGGTCAATTAGTGACTCCTAATTTACAATAGGCATGGCTGTGAGTGTGTATGTTTGTCTGTCCTGTATGTGTCTGTATGGTTATTCGTGTATTTCATGTATTCTTTATTTTTGACAATTTCACCCCCTGGATCTTAATCTTTTAACAGTTGTTACTGAAAATCAATACTTTTTTCGGCAAGCTCTGTAAGAAAATAAGCCTAATGTACCATCCAATCATGGAGTGAGAATTAGCTAATATTACTGTCTAATTAAAACTTTAATGAGCAAGAAAGAGGATTTCTAATTTAGGTATATACAAAGCACACTCAGTACATCTGTAATGCCTTTTTATAAAGTATCAAAACATAAAAAATATATTTACATGATGGATGCTTTTTCTGTCCCTGCTCTCACCCATTTGGCCATTCTCTCCCTTCACATAAACAGACAACATCTCTAATTTCAGAAACGAGTCTGTATCAGGCACAGGAAGCACTGAGTCACAACAGCCTTTTCTCTCTACCTTCTTTTCCAGTCGTAAACAGACTTGAATCCATCTGGTCCACGAGAGATATTTGGGGAACAAACGTAGGCGGTGGACGGAAGCATGAGGCAATGAGAAGAAGTGAAAACGGGAGGTGTGCACAAAAGGATGGCTGAGAAGCATGTGCAACATCCCCCAACCTTTCTCCACAGACATGCTAAACCCTGCATGGTGAGTCAGAGAGGAAGCAAAGTACTTCTAATAGCCTTTGTCAGTCCCCTGCACAAATGAATAGAAAACAAAGAAATGATCACTGAAAACCTTCTCTTTCTCGCTTTTTTAGCAAAGGGATGCTGGGATCTCATTAGTGGGGATGGAAGACAGGTGAGAAGGGTTACGTGTGTCTGTCTGCTCCCTATTGATGTTGGGAGGAGGGTGAGTGCATGTAGCAACTCTACAAAACAATCCCTCTAATCATAAATTTACAAGGCATCATTTTCTAATAGTGTTAGTGAAGGGATTTGAAGAGCTCAGAGAGAGAGGCAGCACCAGAGTAACGCAGGGGAGATAAACGTGTTTGTGAATCTTGTTACAAAGGAGTTGATATAATCTATGTATGTGCATGCTCCCACTCTAAGTCCCATATGCTTTCTTCTAATTGGCCTAATCTGTCCTTCTTTAGAGGTATTATCAGACATTATTTACATAGACTGAAACAAGAAATCTAATTTTCATTTGGTCTAGGGGGGAAGTTTTGTTTTATTCCTAGCTAGAAAATTAGTTATCTTGAGTTTTCCTCTCTCAGAAATCAAGGCTCAATCTATTAATTTACTCGAGAGCAACATCACAGGGCAGCTTGAAAAGAGTAAAACTCTGGCACATCTATGAAGTACCTTGTGTATAAGAGATATTACAGGGGCTTTATTGATAGCAACAGTCAAAATGTAACTGCCTTAACTATAAACCATACTGTGTACAATTCAAAGCATATTCAATCATGGAAATTAAGCCGCACAATTACATGACGTACCATTTTAATTCTTACCCAGTTATTAATAGTGTAACTCCATGCTAATCTATTTTCCAAAAGTTTTCTAGCTCCACATTAAAGTGTTTTTCTGCAACAATTTTTCAAGTTGTAAGAAAATCTGCACTGTCCCTGTAAAAGGGATAAATGTATAAATTTAAATGTATACCATCTAATTTCAAGTCAACAGGGGGGAAAGAACAGTGGCCATAGGCTTTTCAAAATATGTTCTCCTTTTTTGCTTTGCAAAACAATTGTAACAAAACATAATGTACCTGCTAATAATCCTGTTTTATACATAATCCTGTTACAGTTCTTCAATATAGTGCAAATGAATCGGATATCAGCATAAAAGGTTTTTGCTTAACCTTTTTCAATTTGATAAGATCACTATTTTCTCAAACTAAATTATGAGTTGTTGACTGACGCAGCGCAACCAGTTATTTCTTTTTTGTCGGAAAGACGATTACACTGAGTGCATATCATGCTTAAGACATGACATTTATATACATTTGAAAGACACTGAGCCAGAATAACACAGAACTGAATGAACTGATGCAAATCCATCCTACCATATGCAAAGAGCCAAAACTGTTGAATCATCTGTGACGTCAGAGGTTAAGCAGTGGAGCCTAAATATAGTGCCTTTACTAATGTGGCCTTGTAACTTGGGTCTCTTAGGCTCTGCTCTCACTGCAACCATTGAACAAACCAGGGCACCAGCAAATTAGAAAACAAACCAGAAACACAACATTACACTTGCAGGAAAAAAATGCATGTGCCTTTGAACTGGCTAAAGGCACTTTATCAGTGTCACCGTCTTATATTTTTTTCACTGACTTGGGCTACTACACACTAGTGACACAAAGACATTTGGCCTTGTAAAAAAAATCTGTAGCATCTACCTGTGGGTCAATCTGCAGAATATGGAAATGCTAGTAATTACCAACATCCATCAAGGATTATTGAAAGTAATCTGAGTTATAATTTATCACTACATGTCATCATGAAGAGTTATACCAATTTCTAAAGGGGCAACAATAACAAAAAAGGGATGAAGTAAAGTGAATAAATAACGTGTTGTTTTGAAAAAAAAGAGATATTTTCAACAACGCTTGATTCTAATTTCTGGTAAAAGCTGCATGAAATTGTGTTAACATAAAAAAAAACATTCCTTATGGTTAACAAGAGGAAAATACAAACTTTGAACACTTCCCTTATCTGAGGGTTTCTAACTGCATAGCAACACAGATACAGGATATTTAGCATGGTCAAAGTAGAATCTGTTTTAAAGTACCAGTTCTGTAAAAACATGGAAATAAAATGGAAGCAAGAGCTAAACAACCTCTTTCCTCTGTTGGAAAAAAGATTAATTTACCCACAAACTGCAAGTTGTTGTTTTTTTGTGTCAATGTACAACTTCAAATTCATCTTTACTTTTTTCTCAAAGTTATGAGAGTTTTCCCACAACAGGCCCACATTCTCCTGAGATGGAAACAAAGCCTCTATAAGCTTTAAGATCACAAATACATGTGTACACTACGCACACATACAAACAAGAACAAATGCACAAAGAGTTCCTTAATTCACTCCCTGCTGACATGTTTGACTTTTGAAGTTTATATGTATGCCTCTGGTCTAAGAGATGATAAACACCTAAATTACCCCCAGAAGAAAAACACAACAAGATAGATTAGAGCAGAGCTACGGAAATAGAACATGCGACAAGAAGAGTGGTGCCGTCTGTTTTGGAAACTGCACATCTAGTTAGATTGTGTAGTTATCATTAGAAGTTTGCTATTAATTGGATCATGTTAGCTATTCAATTAAAAATGCATGATCAAATAATGCAAAAACATGGAATGGAGATTAGTCTATGCCCTTTGTGATAAGTTGAGATACAGAAGGTGTCTGTGTTGGACACGCATCAGCCAAACTCATTAACATCTGATTTTGAAAAATGTAATAAAAAAAAAAAGTATTTGGTTCTGTAATCTTTGTGTTAACATATTAGTTCTAACTAACCCTCCAAATATCCATGGAAATTTATATGAAATTAAATCGAGTGTTCACTTCAGGAGGAATCTATGTTTATTTAGAAGGCATTTGTTGGGAGATCTTTATTTGTTCATTGGTATGTAACATCCAAATTAAGGTTACCATGCTTCCAGGGTATGACTGGTTATTGACTAATTTTCTTTAAGACAGTAAATGTAGCTTTTATAAACCTAAATATCTCATATTACATGCAGTGAAATCAGTATTTGAGTATGCCTTTTTTTGTTAGGTTTTTATTTTCTGCATGACAGCACTTACCATATAGAATGACTGTGGCAAAAGTCCAGGGCTGACATGATCTGTCTGAAGAATTTCCTTGCCTCTTTAGGTGTTAACCTGCCTTTCTTCACCAAGTAGTCAAACAGCTCACCTCCAGACACATGTTCTAGCACAAGGTACCTGGGAAATACAGAACGTTAGAAGGACACTGGCGAGAGAAATACACATACAAATCTTTCGAATAAACCCAGACATTCAAAGGGAAATGCAAATACTGACTTTATCAGTCAAGCCCTGAATGAAAAATGAAAGAAAAAATACTTAATCTTCAGAGTTCTGTCAGAGCTGAGAGATAGAAAACTGAGACAAAGCATCCACATCACAAAGATGATCTTAAAAAACATTATGTTGAATGTTTGTTTCTCAGTTTATCTAATAAAAGTGTTGCACATAGTCACATACTGACAGTTAAGCCTTTTACAGCCATACATAAAGAGATTCCACAGCAATGCATATTTTGATTTCCCCTGAAGGGCATCAGATGGAAGATTTAGTTGCAAAAAACAGAAAGGTTTAGGGAAACTGTCTTAGATATAAAAGATTTCAAACTTGTAAATCCTGCAAAAGATGTAAGCCTCTCAAGGAGCCTTTGTTTCGGCACTCGGTCTTATCAAGCTGAAGAAACAAAAGTTGTTCATTTTCACTGTGTGTGCAATTCAAATTGATGAACACTTGTCCAACCTCTTTTTAAAATTCTTGATGCATGCACAAGAACAACATGATCCGTGCAGTCCCTTCTCATGCGGCTGGTTGCCAGGTTGCCTTTGAGGCTGGACTTTTATGGGGTGTTTGATTGTCCCTACTGTACAGTGTGGCCATGCTCTGGGACACTAAGAGGGCAGATAGAGGATAAATCTTTAGCTTAAAGCTGCATCTGCGGGTTGAAAGTCAGCACTGTTCTGCCTCTGCATGACTCATATATCCTATACCAAAACTTCTTCCATAACTAGGTCAAGTTGAAATCCACAGAGACTCTAAAATAAATTTTCCTCCCAATCCTTTTGGAAACTTTGGTCTATATCCATGTCTTCAGTTTTATTAACGAACATATGGTGTTACATACTGAACTGGCTACAGGGTAAGTGCTCGCTAAAGCCAAAAAGCTGGTTATGGTCAAACCTCAGTGGATTCTACACATACATTTACTATGCCAAACAGAACTCAGTATGCATATCTACAGGCAGATAATTTAAGCTTCCACATTTTGCATGACAGGGATTTAATTTAATTTTGTTTTTCATGTTTCTGTAAAGACATCACTACCCTGGTTCCGTAAAAATCTTCAATTCAGTAGATTGCTGAATAGAAAACCGGTTATGGCATTGATAAAAATTAAGCAATAATGTTTTGTGAGAAGAAAATAAAATCAGATCATGTGAGGTGACCAAAACCCTTTGTAAGTAGTCCCTTTAATGGCGTCTCTACATCCTCAAAGGTTCTTTGAGGCAGCAAACTATTTACATGATATCTGTGCTCCATACAGCTTTTCTCAATTAATAGAAGGCTAAAAAAAAATACTTTGTCGTACAAGTAGTGCTGAGAAATACACTGGATCTTGTGTATACATTTTTGCTAAACATTTATTTAATAAAAATATTCTTGGAATTTCATTTGACATTGTGCCTCGCAAATATTACATTGTGGATGATAAAGGTTCGAATTTTGTAGTACTTTTTATAATAATGATTCATTCTTTAATAAAAAATCAAATCTACCACAATTGATAAATCTTAAACTGCAATACAAGGACACACTAACACTGGAGATTGGAAGAGTCTTGTGGAAAATTGCATCTCTGTTAGTTATTTTGTGACATTAGTACAACTCAAGTGCCTCAAAGAGCCAGAAAGCAACACTGATACAAATCAAATGAGCTTACATTTGTTATTATTGTCTCAGACTTATGATCACTTTTTGTGAGCCCTTTTCATCCTGAAATCTACTATTTATATCATCACCATAACGTAATTGTCATGAAGAAATGAAATATTCACGAATAAGTAAATTATGCTCTCAGGATCACATTTGCACCACTTCCATTTCACCTCTTGAACATACAGGTTATGATAATTTAAACTGATTGTGGTTGGACCTGCCCCAGCAACCTAATAAATCTTTAAAGCTGTGGGACTGCCAACTCCAAACCTGCTGAGTGCCTATCAATCATTGGCTTTCAAGACATATCTGAGTAATAATCTCGACCATATTAGATGCAAAGTAACATCACTGACACAAGTGCTTTGCAGTTTCTCTGTGTGCATGTGGACAGCAATTTGTCTTCCACATTTCTACTGGTGACCGTCTGTCAAAACTGATGAAGCAATGAGCAAAAAATGTGATTTTAATAATCCAATTACAGGATGAATCATAATATTCTGCTTTTCCTATCATCTTAAGGGATGAGATGCACAGTGCAGCATGTCCAATCCCATTTGGTCAGTATGCTCAAGATGGGACCTAAATGAATTTAGCTAATAAATAGTCCTCTCTAAATCAACAGATCCAACTAACGGACTTATGGGATTGGCACTTAAAAGTTAGCTAATAGATTTCTCTGTTTCTGTATCTGATTTTACGCAGCCGCTGCACCAAGATCGCCATTCCTTATGTTTCTTAATGCATTGGTGCTGCCACTGATAAGCTCGTCATGGTGTTACATTACACAGATTTTCTCTCGCTATTAAGTCCTCCAGCATGTGCAACCAAATTAAATGATCCACGCCAATACTAATAGAGGACGCCTCCAAGGCAATAGTTGTTGCATTGCAATCACAAAATGCTACGTTGATCTTTAGCATTTTTTAAGAGTGATCTGACAAAATATCTGTGAAAATCAAATGTCATTGTACAGAAATATTTATCTATGAAAGAGAATATTTCACGTACAGAACAATTCAGATATTTGGTCATGTGAGCCTATTGGTTTTAATCAAGCAGACATGTCCAGCTTTTAATGCAAATCAAAACAAGACCACAATCGACTGCTGATACTTACAGATATTTTTTATTTTCGTAGACATCGTGTAGCTTTAAAACGTGTGGGTGTTCTATGAGCTTCAGAATAGCTATTTCTCGCTCCACCTGTAAGAAAGAGATACACAGAGATCGAAGGAGAATGAAAGAGGGAGAAAGAAGGACAATATCAGCATAGTTAAATATATATAAAATGCCATTGATTACAGTCAGTATCTTATTTAAATTCAACCATCCTCTCAATGTTGCAACTTGCAGCAAGGAGAATGAGACTAATATGAATTTAAGATGAGGTCTCAGCAATATTTTTTTCATTGACTTAAAAGGATAATTTTTGAAGGACATGAGCCTGTAGCAGAGCTGGAGAGCTAAATGTAAATGTCTATGCCAGGAAAATGAGCTAATTGGGATTGTTTTACAGTGAAAATACAGTGAAAGGTTCTGCCCATATATTAAGCACTAACATCTGGAAAAAACGTCATTCTGAATCACGTTTCATAATTCAGTTGTCTTCTTGAGGTGAACATTACCCATCTTTTTCAGATAACAGTTCAAAGAACAGTAACCTGTGGGTAGTAAGTATATGAGTACTGATGTGAGGCCTGTGGAGAAAAAAGGGGGGGAAACGCTCACCGGGTATAACAATATCTACCAGATGGGGCTTTGTCCTTGTGATCCACAGTGCGCCCAACATCCTGATTTCACACATAACCACCAACAGTGTCCAAAACAAGTTTAGACAAGTTTCAGAGTAATGATCAGTGGGCTCTCATCCACAGTGACAGAGGTGATGCTAGACACTTTCTGTGCTATTCGAGACAGGTGAGAAGTAAATTTCACTATGGTGGAGCTGATCAGTTTGGACTTGTGTAAGCATCTCCAGAGACTGATGCCAGCATGCAGAGCTGACACCGAACATATCCACGGGAAACACGTTGACTCGAGCCACTGCAAGTCCCCTGCACCTTGTGCTCTTGCTCTGCTCGTGGCTGTCTGTTCAGCCTTCTCCTCAGCATTTCTTGTCCATCTTTCCCTTCACCCTCAGTGTCTAACTTTTACTGACAAGGATGAAGATGAAAGAACCATGTGAGGAAAAGGCTTCTCTGTCTCAACTCAGTGTCATCAAAGTCAATTTCACTATGCCTGTGACAGCCTTCACATTGCTTTAATGTCAGACTCTGTGACTGAGCTTTATGAACAATCCTGTTGAATGAAGTCTCACTCAAACTGATCCATCGGCAAACTATATTTCCAAACTCCAAAAAAGCTTTGAGTTTGACTAAACATAATCGGTTCTCCCTCTTTTTAATTATTCATAAATCCACATTGTTTCAACTCTAGAACAACTTTTGTCATTGATGGGTGCTGTCTTCTCAAGTCATTAATGTAATCCATCTTGACACACTATTCCTTAATATTTCCTAATGTATAAAAAACAAATCCTTATCAAATACCTGACAGATTTAAAGCCCTCACACAGTTTGCACATATATGCACTTACAATTTCTGAGATCACTGGAAGTCTCATTCGGCAAGTTTAAAACTTCAGTGTGATTCAATAGCTTTAAGTTGTTACCCCATTCTATGTTACACCAGCGTGTAGTTATTCTCCTCTCTTTCAGATTGCAATAGTGTCTAAAACCTATCTCTCTCAAGAGAAAAATGCACCATATTCCAATACTAGTGAAGATAGCAGTCAGAAAAGAATATAAAGTCAAATATAACCCTTTTCAAACCTTGTATGAAAAGGGTAAAGTGGTAAATGTGTAATTAACACTATTGTGGAGTATCAGTGGGGGACAAGTCTGGGCTTATCAGGCCTAATCCAGACACTAATGAGCCCTATCAGCAGCACCACACCATGGCACATTCTCACCTTAGGTGTACTATTAAGAACAAGCCTGTGGTAGCTAACTGGGATTTCCTGCAATGATTCACATGCTACGTGTCTAAGGAAGAGATGAACTGCTGGAATGCCAGAGAGCTAGCAGCTGGCCTCTAAGCCCCCTCAATGCATCCCCTTAATGTTAATTGAAAAAAGAGACGGGGCTTAAAGTGAAGAATTAAATCTGAAACTGCTCACTTATCACAAGATTAGCTGTTGATTAACACACTGAAATAAATCTGTGGAGCAGCGCTTGCTCTTGTTATTAATAACTGTACAAAAGCTTAATTAAACAGTTGATGATTGTCATTTAAAAGAAATGGCTTAACATTACATAGAAATGTCAAACACAGACGGATATCAACAAACTGCCTTTACACTTCTTATCAAAGCATCAGTTTCACACTCTGTCATTCCAGGTGGTCAGGTTTGGTCTTGGCCTGCCTCCTGAATAATACACTCTTTCTCATTAAGATTCACATCTGTGAATTTCAACAGTTCAACCCAATTTCCATGTCTCCATAGCTCTTTATTAAGCCTCTTTTAGCAGGTTCTTTGACTCTAAACAGGGACACGCACACTTACAAAAGGGAGGGTTGTTCAACTAAACCAAAATATCTCTTTTGTGTTTCTTAGTATTTCAGTTAATCTCATGCTTTCCCAAATTGTGAACTTCAAATTTGGAAAAATTTAATAGGTGTACAAGGTCCATATAATATTACAGGGAGGTGTTGTTCAGAACTAGGCGAAAGAAGGTCGAGGATAAATGGTGTCACATCAGATTCAGATGATGAAAGCAACTTCAACACAGTTCCATCAGCTGGGTATTGATTTTTAAAATTACAGGCCTGGACCTGAATGACTGAATGGGTGGGCAAACTAATGACTGACGACATCACTGTGGTTAACAGTCCAGCAATAGAGGACAGAGGATTAGAGACAGCCAGACAGCAACAAAGACGCAAACAGATTAGACTGATGTCACACATGTCATGAAGTGACCACACAGAGAAGCCAGCCCCAAATCTCAAAGGGGTAAACCTCAGATCACAGACTCATTTATTTCTCACTCACCGCCTATTGCACCTCACACTATGTTTCCTGCCTTTCCCGCTTTCTCTCTCATCCGCACAGAAGGAAAACACAGACATTCATGTCACCTCCCGCAGGCATGCGAGGGAACAGTCCCTTGATGCTGAGATCTAAGGATCAAAGTCAACAGGGCAGCCATGTGTGGCAGATAAAAAGGGCGGGTGGCTATGCCAACATGGAGGCCGCAGAGCATGCAAGAACTATGAAATGGAAAGCAAAAACAAAAGAGAGACAGAGGGAGGATGAGTGAATGTGAAGAGGATGAAACTGGTGTCATTCGCAGCACTAGATTGGTGACATGAGAAAAAGAAGTGGGGGACAGGGTAAATGGCAGTGCCGGCTTGAACCCCTCGGGTTATGCGGCCTCTTGTGTAGTTAATTAACTTAACATGAGAAAAAGGACAACGCTTTTACCAGTGTCATGCACAAATAATGCATTAGTTTGTACAAGGGAAGTTAATATGGCAACAATCTAAGGAGGCATTACAGGATATAAAAGATGGGATTACTTGCTGTGTTAAAAAAAAGAAAGATAAACGGCAGTATTTATGAGGTTACTTGAGTCTATTAAAAGCTTTCTTTATTTCATAATTGGCATTTCAAAAAGTAAGGCTACGTATTTATGGTGCAATCTTATAAGAGTCACAACAAATTTGTCATGCATATGAATTAATCTGACTTTTTTCTTTTTCATATTTCACCTTTAGTTTCTATAGAATTGATGGCATCTCATTTGCTTGAGTCTTGCAATTAACACAATGTAAAAATGTATGAAAGGAGTTTAAAAAAAACATATGGATGCAGTAGAATTCACATATAGAAGGGCCAGTGCCTGGGGAGAAGTAGATGAGTGTCCATCTGAGAGTGAGCAGGGGGGAGGAGACAGCATAGCTTGGCAGCTGGCTCCCAGACAGAACCAGTCGGCCTGTCATCCATTCATACTTGTGACATGTGGACACATTACTTCATGAAGCACACACATGCTACACAGATCACAGTGAGCCATGAGCCACCTCTACCCATCTACCCATATGTCGGTCAGTGAGCCAGTAGGACAGAATCTGTGTTTTCTGCCAGTTACAGGAGGAGGGCCAAGCTGGTGTGCACATGTATATCTGTGTGCATGTGCTTCCACATGCATGTTAGTGGTAATGAGTTTAGCAACTGTAGACCGAGATATGCCCAGCCTTGTAACCCGGAGAGTGGAAACATCATTTTCAAGGACAAACACACTTAGTTTACTTTTACAACTGTATTGAAAGGCATCAGTCACAGAGATTCAGGGTCCAACTCTATTTTTTTGCACAGGGCACGGTCACAAGCTTCAGTGTGATATTAACATGCGTTTCTGGGAAAACCTGCTGATCCGAAATTGGTTCACATATTCACAAAGACAGGGTGAGGATACTGGATTAATAGTTTTTCAGCATACATGGGTAACTGTTATCTCTCAAAACTGAGCTTGCCCTGCTGAGAGCGAAGAAAGTATGATTTAAAATCATATTTGTACAATTCTTTTTCGGTCAGAGTTTTCAAACTTAAAAAAAAGTAATGTCCCATTCATTTTCCTTTTGCTTATCGCTCTCCATCTCACCTCAGGGAACTGAAAAACTCAACTGCATGTACACACACACAAACGCACGGATGCACAGCCAGCACAGTAGGGTTTTTTGATAATCACTTTATCAGTCATCCTTTGTGGAGAAAAAGTAAATTCCCTTCACAGGGGAGTTTGATCAATGCTGGAGACATGTAAATCAATCTGGACATAGTCTCTGCTAGCTGCTTAATCCTTATCTTTTATCTATCTTCCATCCTTTAAAATGGCACTCATTACCGCTTCCTACCCAAGACCAATTTTAGTACTCCTCGTCTTCTATCTTTTCCTCCCATCTCTCATTCCATCTCACTAATCTAGTCTGTGATATGTTTGTGTTCTGTTGACAGATTCATCAAGATGACACTTAAAGCCATGGCAAGCCACATCATTCAGACTAAGAGACGTGTCCCTGGATAACCTTGGACCTAATAGAGTCTAACAGGAGAGGCCTCCTACACCCAGAAGACAATTAGTGTAATAATGAACCTTTTGAAATGTCCTATATGGGTTTATGTGTGAAGTGGGACATGCCAAAGAGAGGAGAGCAAATGTGTTGTATGACTTCATTTGTTTCTCTATTTTTCTGGGCACTAAACTTTCTCAGAATAAGTGATTTATCAGTGACAGACAGTGGACCCTTTGGCAGTCATGTTTTTATGTTTGACAACTCTTTGTCAGCTCATCTATTTTACCAACCGTTCACTATATTCAAAGAGGACGTTTGGAAGGTGACCTATAATTATGAGCTGATGTGAAATGTGGATAAATGAATTGATTTTCACTAAATGGACTAAACAGACTCTTTTTGAACAAAACTGAAGGTAATGATTAGATCTGAAGGTCATCTATTTTGGTAATTAAAGTGTAAATCTACTAAGATAAAATCATTGCATTAAAATTTGAGGAGATTTCTTTTTTCAAAGAGCAGCAAAAGGAGGGGAAATTAAATTTTCTTAGGATTCTAATGCAATTTGGATTACATGCCACCTATTGTTTATCTATTTTGTATGCACATTAACAAAGAAAACACCAATCACCGTCTTGGACTATCCTGCAAGATCAGCAAATTCATCATTTATATATCTACTCAAATTAGACGAGGGATAATAGTGAATATTATTATCTATATAGACAAAATGTGAACTACAGCAGTTGTTCTTTTTGGGAAAATGAAAAGCAATACAAATGAGAAAGTTTCAACAGGAAATTGACAAGTAAATGAGTAATAAGGACAACTTAGTAGTTCAGGCTGGCTGTGGCGAACAATGACTCATTGCCTGGCTAATTAACTTCACATATGAGTGTGTGGCTTATTCATTGACACATAAGCCACAGACAGCTGAGTCAATATTGGACTGACAGCTGATCAATAGGTAAAACTGGTCAACTGAAACAACGCAAATTAGTTGAAAACTTTACAATCAAAGTTGCATTAGCTTCCAAACTTTGTGTTCTATCAGTGTGTGCATATAAAAGGGGGAATTGTAAGTCGAACACAGTCTTCAACATCAAAATTCAACAGCTTCTCCACCCGAAGCCCGATTCAGGCGGTGAATGACTGTACTGCTACTGAAAGACGTCTTGTGGACATTTTTGAAAATAATATACTCATTTTGGCACCCAGGGAATGGTAACAGATGAAAACATGATACTCCTGCTGAGTTATCAGTCCCAAAAGACAGATAAGGGATTCTTAGTGGTTGAGAATGAGCACAAATGCACTTAAAAGAAAATGTTGCTTCACCAGATTGACAAGTAACATGACATGATAAGAGAAAACATCCAAGGACAAAACAAACCAATAAATTAATAAATAAATAAACAGGAATAAAAAGCTATCCAAACAACAGAACCGATTTTCCCGAGATACCTTCAATTCACTTAAGGCAAGAGGATTTTGATATTTTTGCTCACAAAAGGAGAGGCAAGTGAGTAAAGAACAGCAAATAAACCTATCTCATCTGAGAAAACAGCCGCTGTTGTCTTTGACAAGGAGAAACAAATGCCATCGATTTAGATGGTCCCTCTCCTGCTGCGCTCGATGGGGAATCCAACTATATTCTCTGTTCTGCTATCCTCCATTTCATTACTTTGTCTGCACTAATCTCTCTTTCATCCTCATAAGACATATACAAGTTAGGGAAAAAAGTCAATGCATGTGTTTGAGGGGTTCTGCCACCACATTAAATAGCACCAAAGGAGCAAATTAAACCAAAACAGAACCGTGTAAGGCTGAAAGGTTTGCTGTTTTCAGTTAATGATATTGGACACGAAACATACAAGTGACACAAAGAGGATGCCAAATTTTGTGGCAAAATTCTACTGTGCTGTAGAAAAATAGGATAATCGATTCCCTACTTCCATTTCCCCTAAGGCCTAATCACCACTCCCTTAAGAGAAAAAAAAAAAAAAGAGGGAACAAAAATTGATTTGGAAGTGGTGATTGGAAACCAAATTAGAATGTAGAATACCCAGTGTCCTTTATATTGACTGATAACATACAAAGAGCTTTGTGAGGCTTTGCAGGTCCTGGAAAATCAATGTAGTTTAGGATCCTTTGTGATGTTTTTAGGGAGCAAAATCTTTGACAAAGTGAAGACAAGGGTGTGTAAACTTCTGGTTTAGTTGGTATTTATTATTAGTGATATCTGCTATACCGGGAGTGTGGGGGGTTGGGGGTCTTTATTGACACATTTAGTTAGATGAAGAGATAAAACAACATATTTCTTCCTTGCATGTTCACCCAAAATCTAAATGGAACTTTACATGAAAAAAGATGAAAGAAGTAGAAGCAGAAGCTGCCAGAGAGGCAGCAGCACAATAACAGACTTTGTGACTTTCTGTGCAGTCAACCTGTTAAGATCCAACTGTGTGTTAAGCCTTAACTTCTGCTCCACCACCACCACAAAAAGCTGATGGATCAACGCGCAGGGGCAAAACATATGAAACCCATTTGTTTCAAAGAGTGTCTGTGCTAGTTCTGAGACACCAACGTGTGCCTAAACACATGCACGTACACAACATAAAGTTGAAGAGGATGTGTGCGTGTTGAAGGCATTTCTATAACCAACCCACTGGCAAGAATACAGAGATGGGAGAGAGTGGCCAATCCATAATCATTAGAGGGAGAAGAGCAGAGACGGCAGCGAAAGAAAACTACAGGGCTGTCACTGAGGTGTCAGGATAACCCGATTAGAACTTGTGTGTGTGTGTCTGTATGTGATTCATCTGAAGCTATGGCATTCTACTTCATGCTCGCCCGCAACACTCACTGCTGGCGTCAGTAGCTGTTCTTTATTTGGCTTTTTTCAGCTGCTTTTGTCATGACTTTTACGCGCAACTTATAACTTATCAAGAAAACAATCTTATCACACGAGCTAAATTGAATTTTCTTCATTTCATCATTAGACTGCTGTCAAACTGACGACGCAAATTGTACAGGTTCAGCTGGAATTGCTGTTTTTTAGTATACTGTACAGGAAATCACATTTCTTCTCAATTAGCTCTAAATATTGATTCCTGTCTTTTTACCATGTGCAATCCCAATTCCTACTTCTTGCCCTTGCTTACAGTCTTTAATGACGTCTTTTATTTATTGGCCTATGGAGACAATTAGACAGCAGATGTCTGAACCTCCAAACTATATTTAATTCGATCTCACACCGAAAATATTCTTATTTGAAACATTACAGGTATCCTCACTTAAACCTTGTTTAAGAAAGTCATCTTTTCTTTGCAAGACGTCCGTCTAAATTGTTTCAAGTTCATGTTCACTTTTCTTCCCTTCCCAAGCTTCTCTCTACACACTCTTTCCCTTCTTCATCCTGCACTTCATCTCCCTCTTCCTTTCTCTTTCCAGGCTTGGGGACAGTAGAGTGACTTTGATGTTATGCTGCTTCAGGAGGAGAGAAAGGCACTCTGGCTAATTAGTTGTCCTTATCCTAACAGCAGCAGCCGCCACCAGCTCACTGGCTCAGAGGGAGAAAAAAAGCAGGCATCAACAGCAACTACAAGCTGCTGCATGCTAAAGATACCCTTCTCCCTCTGCTAGTTGTTAGTGCTAGTGGCCATTTAACTCAACTCTAGTCAGAAGATTAATGAAGCTGCTTTTTTCCTGTCTTATGATATGAAATATGGTACAGCTTCTGCTCCCTGGAAATGCTCGTCATTTCATCGCTGACTGAAAAGGAAGTTTTCTTCACCTTGTCTTGTTCATCAACCTGAACTGATATAGTTTGATGACCAGACTCCAATTCACTGTAGTCTATTGGCCAAACTTCTTAACATCTTGTCTTTTTTCAATCCCATTCTACATGACAAGGCGTCATTGGGCAAGACATTTGAATCCCCGTTGCCTGAGTGCCTCAAATGTGCCAAAGTGTTTTGTGTCGTGTCCTGTTTGTGCCGGTCCCAAGCTGAGGCGGGGCCATCCAGAGTAAAAGTTCCTGCTAAAACCTACTATACGAATCAAGACTGACGCGTTGTGGGGACACCTGAAGGTGAAAGGCAACAGCAACAGACCAGAGTTGGGTATTATTTACCTTAAATGACTGGAAACTGGCTACTTCCTTTAAATCGATTTCATGACGTATCTGATGCTGACCAAAACCCCACATGAACCGCAGAATGGATTGTTTAATGACCACATTGTTGTAAACGGTAACTGTAGGACATAGATTCCAACATGCTGATGGGACACAGCCAATTACTCCTGACAGACATTTGCAAAAAAAGCCTAGCAAAAATGCTGATCTTCACCATGTGTGCTGGGAACAACTTAAGTTTAAGGCAAAGTAATAGTTCTTCACATCATTACACTGCACTAAACTGGTGTGAGCCCTTTGACAGCTCTTGATTCTTTCCAATTCTCTAAATCTTGTGGTTGTAATAAAATAATCTGCGATTATGGATTTTGAAATAGAGTGGGTTTTGCTAAATTATTGCGCAGAGTAAGATGGACATTCTTTCCTCTGCATCTGCCTTTCAGTTTCAAATTTCAACATTCAAAAATGAAGAACACCAACAGCAAGCCTTCCCACTTATAGTAAGCGAGACAAAGAATTACAATTTATTGTCAGTCTAAATGAGCCATTTTCTATATTGAACAAGGAACATTGATCTGTATGCACTGTTGACTCCGATAAGAGTGCCCAGGGACGCTGGAAAGATCATCTGCTTTTAAAATCTTCCATGCCAGAGTGCAACACCCTGGGAGACTAATTTTTCCAATTTGATTTCATTTGCACTATGAAGCTCTTCTTAGTAACATATGTTCTTTTATGCTGGTATTCCTTTATGCGAGATGTGGTAAAGATCAGCTTTCTTGATGCATGAAGAATTATCTAATGGACAATAATTATAAATGTGTTGAATTTGCCTTTAGGGGACAGTTACAAAACTGGCTATGATGTCAAGTCCTTACTAAAGATGTAAATGTGTACTGACAGCTCAGAGCTTTTTTTTTTTTCTTACTAAGCCAAGAAAACTGTGTGCCAGGAAATCTGTCACCTCATCCAAACTTTCTCTGTTTTTACAAGAACAAATAAAGTAAATATGAAATTTATATCATCAGCAATTAGGAAATTTCCAGCATGTGGAAATTAGAGGTTGGTTAATTTTCCGATAACTTTCAAAGAGAACGAACAACCTCAAGAAATTTGACCCCATGCCAGTGACATCTCTGGAGTTCCAGGGACCGATTAAGCAAAAATGTATTTAGCAGAAGATGTTAACAGAAACAGTGAGCAAAGAAGTGGCGTCCTTACTCTGGTATCTATGTTATCCTGTTGAGGTAGGGTCCCTCACAGCCTGTCCTTCTCTTACTAGTGGGATTTGTTCTCTTTCACCTCACCTTTCTCATCTCATATCCACTGAGAGATACAGAAGAGGGAAGCAGACACATAGTTGTCTGAGTAACAGAAACACTAACCATTCCCTTGTGATATACACACAAATTGCACCACTTAAAAGCCAGATTGCCATGCCCAATGCTGTTTAGCCTCAGTGCAAAGGACTGCTGTCATTCTGTCATATGTATACACAGTATGTATTCTTTACCTGTCAGTTTCTCTCTCTCATCATTTTTAAACATGAAACACAGTGACTTCCCATTCCTAGAGACACTTATCTTTATTCAAGCAGATTTATTGTCACATTTTCTGCTTAGAAGTTAAATTAAAAAAGAAAAAATTTCTCTTCCTCATTCTTTGAAGTTGCCATGGCTTATTCCCTTGCTATAAACTGACATAAAGTTTCCAGTCAAATACAATGTCTGAGACAATTAAGTATCTCTCTGCTTCATAGTGCCACAGCTTGTATGGCCATGGACTAGAGTTATACAATACTTATAGAGTTCAACATTACAAGTACAAGAATTATCTGTCAGACAGATTCTGTGAGACAATTAATTCAACCTGTCTCCTCATCTCGACAGACCCCTGACTCATAAGGCCAATGAGGAGAGGGACAGACGGAGAGGAATGACATAGGTCATGAAGAATGTGTGCGCACATACATAGGAATATCTCTCTACCTCTATAGCACATGCACAGTATAAATGTGCTAATAAGTCTATATATATGGGCTGCATTTGTTCCTAATTGTGTGCATACACACACTGTATGCGTGTCACCAGCAAAGACCATGCACATACGCATCTGTCCAGGGGAGTTAGATTGTCCCCTAATGGCACCTTGGGGACCAAAGACATTATCATATTAAAAGGTGACATTTCACAGCTAAAGCCTTGTAGGAGAGTGCAGCCGATCACTTTGACAGTTTGACAGGCAAACAGGCAGGCGGGAGAAAAGAGACACAACAGAATACCGGGTTTCCTGCATTTGAAATTTAGGAAAGTGGCTGCTGAGTGTGAACTGGAAAATACCTGTCCAGTCTCAGACAGGACTTAACAATAGGAGAGATTACTTTTTATCTGTTTTGTGAGATCATGTTGTCAAACTACAGGGAATCTTGTATAAACTTAATCTCATAATTTATCATAATCAAACATGTCTCAATAATAAAGACACAAAACGACTACTTATACAGCCAATAAAGCCAAAAAGCCCCACGATCACAAAAATGGCGCTTCTTTACCTCCATACAAGCATTGCTCAGACACAGTCTGTCCAGACAGGCCAAAACAAGCACAGGCAAAAATCCACAGATGCTGATTTTAGCATCTGACTCAGAAATAAAAACACCTGACTAAGACACGGGAAGAGAAAAGTGACATCTGCATACTTTTTTATAAGCAAAATATTGTTGACTGACTATTTCTTTAGACAGACTCATGTTATATTAATAAGTTTAAAAAAGATTTAGTCGCTCTTGGCTCCCACATAATTTAGTCCCTGGTGGCATATACAACTGGAGGTTACACAGACGCATATACACACTCACAGCTTCCAGGGACCAGCAGTGGAGAGCAGAACGACAGTGACTGAGTTCAGTAATTGGTTCTGAACTGCAGCCTAAGCAAAAGTCTCGGTCCTGTCTGAAACCTGTCAGCATTTGGCATCTGTTGCTCTCGCTTTCCTCTACAGGGCAGCAAACTATTACCTACTGTACCTTACTGCTGTCACATTTTACAGCTGTTCCACCAGCCACTTCTGCTTCAACTAATAATACCTTTGTCAGAGCAGTGGCAGCAGAGTTGACCTGTCTTTCCTTTATGGAGCACATGTTGAGCAGGGCAAGAAAAATATAATTGAGAGCAATCCAGCAACATTAGAGAAACTGGCGCAACAGGAAGCTGAAAAATACAGGTTGCTTATGAAACAGCAATGTTTGAGCACACAGAAGAATTCTTTTTGAGTCTAATTTTGAGGCTAAACAGAGAGGGTTTCTAATGTCAGTTAACCTGGAATTTGAGAACACCTATACTGTACCTGCTTCCAGCTCATAAGCCAGCCATTGCATTCGGCATTACTCAGTGTACTTCCTGTGAAAGATTATTTTCATTTTGGAGCTCTTTTCAAATTTTTCCCCACTTATCATTTTGCTGTTTTGAGCAAACACTCAAAGAAACACAGCTGGAATTCTGAGAGCTTGGAGAAAGCAAAAAAACTCATTATTGTACCCCTTAAAAGAGAGATAACTAAATGACACAAAAGATGTACATGTGAGTGTTTTAAGGGTTTAGAGAGAGGGCGCGGTAATTATCGCTGCAGACATGAGCTCAATTATTATGTTACCCTGGATTTCTTGAAAATTCGATTCCTACTGAGACCAAACTACTGACTCTTCCGGAGTCTATTTAGATAAGCTTCTCTAAAGGCCAGCTGTCAGCAATACAGGAAGTGATTCTATTTATACTTGATTTATTCTCATGTACTGAAATTACACATTTAGAAGAAAACTAATCACAATCTGCTTCTGATTTTTAATTTTTTAAAAAGTTACTAAGTGATTTTTTTAATAAGGTCAATCACATATACAGAAAATTAACATTGATTTCTCTATCACATTTCTAAGAATGTGAGATGTAGGGAATGATATTTCTTTTTTTTTTTTTTTTAATCTTTTTTTTGTCTTTTTTTTCCTTTAATGACAGTAGCTTGACAGGAAAGGGGGCAGAGAGATAGAGAGGGGGAGACCTGCGGGAAAGGGCCATGGGCTGGATTCGAACCCAGGCCGCCCGCTTGCGAGCAGAGGCTCTGCATATGGGCCGCCCGCTCTAACCATTAGGCTACGGCTGCGGCCCGGGAATGATATTTCAATATTACAGAAGGCAACGAGGTTGTCATCCAACATAATTTACTTGGATCTATGTGAAGAGCTTGGCTCTGTCATTGAGTTAAGAGTTAAATCGAACCTTAACATCTACAAGAGTGCAAAAATCTTTGTCAATTTTCAGGCAAGAGTGTGCTGTGATGGCTGCAAATTTTCCAAAAGCCAGTTTTAGAAAGTTTTAGAACAGGTAAACAATTAGTGTTAACACCCATGCCTAGAAGCAAACAAAAGCTGTAAATAAATAAATAACTAGATAGCGCAGATGAAGGCAGCAGAATTGAGGTTCCAGTTAGGAATCAAAAGTCAGGTTCTCTCTATAGAAAGAGAGACATGAAGCAACCATTGAAACCATTTAACCTATTAAGACCAGATGCAACATATTAGCATTTTAGTTTTCATTCTCCATTTTGGGTCTTGCTGGGTTGATACTAAAAACCACTAGACTGAAATCTGTAAACATACCTTCATTAGTACTGACTCGCTGAGCTTCTCACGGTTGACGATCTTTATTGCGACTTTCTGGCATGTTACACAGTGGACGCCAAGCTTAACCAGTCCTGAAAAAAGAAAAAAAATGAAGGACATACTTTATTAGGGCAGATAGATACTTTCATAAATGTCATTGTGATACTTCAAAAGGCACTGAGGGGAAAAATTTGCTTTTGCCTGATTTCACGCAGTGTCAAATGGAAATTCTGCCAGGACTTGGCGTTACAGAGAGGAAAATGACGGCTGTTGTTTTCTTTTCCTAATCATTAAAGTGTATTGATCGGAGTAATGCAAAATGGCCTGTGAACTCATGTTTAGAATGTACATAATGATTTCTGAAGTGTATGCAGTTGCTTAAATAAACTGCACCTCTGGGAATCATTGGAGTCATAAAAACAGTAAATGAGCAATCTTATATTATTGATTCCTATAATGTGCTCCATCACAGTAAAGCCGTTGTTAGCCTAAATGAGGAAAAAAAACAAAAGCTTTGAAAAGCCAACAGCTGGATGCTGAACGCAGCTAATTATTGACTATCACCTGAAAATGACAAGACTGAAGTATCACATCACACACAACAGCCAAGGGATTAATTAGAATGATATATTTCACGAGACGAGTAAAGAAGAAAAGCATTTACTTCACAACGCAAACATACTGGCACACAAAAAGAGGTTTGAGTGTTTGATGTACCCTGCTTTTCAGATCTATTAGGATTCCCACACAAATATGCAGTAAACTCAAACAAAACAACGGTTTGGTACACAGACACAAAAGCATTTTCCCCGCTATGCCTCGCTTCACGTCCCTAGGTGTCATGAGTTAAGTAATGTCACAAACAATGTAAAAGCAGTCAGGAGTGCCACAATCAGCACAGCTTCAGTGGAACAAACAAGCATGTACATTTAGGAGGAGCCATGTCAGCAGCACCAAAACTGTTTCCTGCCAGGCCCCACAGAGCAACAAACACGCAGGACAGACGCCAACAGTGGATATGCAACCGAAACATAGAATTGAACACGGCTTCACCAAATTAGTGATTTCTCCAAAGGCCTTGTGTCACAGGGTGTTTTGATACATCCACAGATCATATCTGACTTTGTAAGCATGATTTGTGCTCTCCAATTGCACCCTGAAAGCAAAATAAAATGTATGCCTTCATTTCCAGCTACTCCTATGCTAATAGTGGAGCGATGGAAGACTGTGAGGGGAAAATTTCTTGCAACAAACTTTGTGGCTGACATCATCCAAACTCACATGGGTTTCAAGCTCCCTCACGTAATCTGTTACAGCTATATTTCTGTACGAACCAGCAGAGGAATAGATCCAATGGGTTTTGAGGAGCCGTTGACACAAAGGGGAAAAGAGAGAAATCCTGTGATACAAGAACGTCAAAGGCCTGAGAGATAAGGAGGGAGTGGAAGAAGCAATGGGACACAGAGGAGAAAGTTAAGTGAGCATAGGCTGTAAAGAGCAAGAGAAAAACAAGAAGTTAGAGATGGAGTATGGGATCACACAATATTCAAATGATGCTGCACAGATAATTAAGCAATAATAGAGAGCATCGCATGGGAGTGAAGATGTAACTTTAGGGGCTGCAGGGGCCAAGATCGGAGTCACATGGATAAGAAGGAACATGACAGACTAAGAAAGATGGGACAAAGGCAAAAAGGAGTGAGATAAAAGATTCAGAAAGAAAAGATCTGCCCAACAGAATGAGGCAGCAGAGTGGAAACGGGGAACAACAGACAACCTCTTAGCTTTGTGATAATAATCTTATTTTAATGGCCACTATGCTGAAGCCCATAAATCATGATAAACATATTAAAGAGGAAATATCTGCCTCCAAACACAAAAACTTAACAGGATTATTTTCCCAACATACCAAGCCAATGTTTCCTTAGGCAGAGGGAGCATTAGCCACGAGGGAGCACATTAGGATTTTACAGCCAATGTGTATTATGAGGATGTTTAATGCACATCAAACAGGGACAGAAAATATGAGACTATTTTAATGCACCATCATAAACATCACCAGTGATTTAACTCTCAGCCAATGAACAGCATCCAAAATTTGAGTTTAAAAGAAAAATCTGGCCACCACATAATAAGTGCATCCAGAGTATGCCGTATTATTTCTATTACATACATAAACAGGACCTTTCAGTTAATTAAGGTTTGCTTTTATGCTCAACTTATCTACAGTTCCTGCCAATGTATTTCCTTTGAATTGAGACCTGAACTTGACCTGACCGGACCATCGCAACAAGTTGGTTATTGTCTCTTTCGGTCAGTCATTTCTATTTTTAACTTTTCTGGGACTCATTGTGTTATTGCATTACTAAATGTCAGTCAAGTTGCAGCTGTTGGGAAGATGCACACATATCTGCTCTCCAACTTATAGAAGAAAAAAGTACTTTAGTAGTAATTGCCTATTTTATTTGTCTTCTCTGAAAAGGGATTTTCCTCCCAAGCTCCTTCCAGTTGTATCAACTGTGTTGATTATTCTTGTCAGGTCTTCCTCAACCCGAACAATCAGAAACTAGAAGGCTGACACCTCTTCGCATAATTTTCTGTGGGTGAATGTTCTCCAAACTTTTATGCAATTACTGTACAGTCCAGTGAAGTCAAACTCCAGTCCTCAGGGCCCATGCTGCACACATCTGCTTTTCTTTACAGCTTGCTGTCAAATTCTGCAAAAGGCTGTCCAGGATGTGTGTTAAAGCTGGGACAAACCTAAAATGCTGGACAGTGACCCCTGAGGACTGGAGTTTGACAACACTAGTCTTGACATTTTAACTGGGGGGAAAATTGTCAAGCTAACAGTGTCTGTGGAAACAGGCCCAGCGATCATTCTAAAACTTTTTCAGACTTAAACAGGGTGCTGGACAGTGTACCCGTACAACTCACGAAGCGATGGCATGAGCATGTAATGTGGTTTATATTAAAAAGGCAGTCAAATATCAGTATGCATAGAATTTCTGATTATTGTGTGCAAACATTTACGACCATTTCCCAAAACACAGAAAGTTACTGTTGAATTACCGCACCTTGAAAAGATTCACATTTTCTAGACAAAATTTACTCCATGGCAAAAATTCTGGAATTGAAGGAAACTTCAATTCCAGAACTAAATTATTATGTACCTAATTTGTTTAATCCTTAATACAAATACAACATTTTGATTTATTTTTACAACTTCTTATTATAAGAAAATTGGGATATCTAATTAACCTCCATATCTCAAAGACGCAAAACAAACTCCATTCTCCTCTTCAATGTGCAATAACAGAGGCTGGTTTCTTACTCTCAGTGCTCCTTCAAAATGTCTGTCTACAATATCCCAACTCTGTATAAACACACACAGCTGAATTGGAAAGAACGCCATTTCAGACACTCCCAGGAAAACAAAAGGGCCTTTTGTGAACATCTAGGAATTTTTATGATATTAAGCAAGTCCTTTTTTTTCTCTTTACAATGTGCCAACTTTTTTTGTCAACTGTTTGCAAATACATTTGGCTGTCAACTGCCAACAGCATGCCCTGGACAGACCATCAGTTATTCACAGGACCACATAAAAATGAGCCAAACAACCACATGCCAAAACATTCTCACCTAGGGTCAAATTAAAATCACCAATTAACATAAAATAAGACATTTTGGATGGTGACAAGTAGTAACTTCTTTACTTTTATTTTTACTGATCATGGTAAAACGAAATGAAATAACTTGAAATGAAATGAAATAACTTACAGGCAAAATTTTGGACTGAATCATAATAACATTAATAACATTCACATAGAGTGCTTTAACCTGATATTCCTTGTTATCTTTGAAAGTGTTTAACACTGGTAATTCTGGACATACACATTAAAATAAAGGGAAAAGTTTAATTCATTAAGCACTCCTTAAGCTCAGTTTAATGGACAAAAATTTGCAGTTCTCCCAAGAGATTATAAATCAAAGATAATTCAGCTAACACTATACTGTTTTAAATGTATTTTATGGTTAAACAAGGTCTACACATTTCTTTCTGGCTTGTAGGAGATAACTCCCGCAAAACAGCCAAGGTTTAATTAGCTTGTTCATTCGATAATGTTACGTAAATAGAACAGAAGGTTCCAGCTCTCCTTCCACAACATATTGCACATTCTCTGGTCAATAGGAAACCCTCAATTTGATCCATTTTATTCAGGAAAGAGAAATTCAGCAGCTGTTTTCAATGCCCTGCAGGCTTCGTACTCGTTTTCTGT
The DNA here is from genome assembly GCA_013363375.1 of Menidia beryllina. NCBI lineage: Eukaryota > Metazoa > Chordata > Actinopteri > Atheriniformes > Atherinopsidae > Menidia > Menidia beryllina. Next base: position 712,482 of record JABUIW010000069.1, on the reverse strand, counting down.
GTATCTGATTTGATAGAAGGACGCTGCTTCTCACAGTAGTTTCCCCATGTTTCATCTTAAAATGTTACCTGGATTGTTAGGAGCTGGTAAAATTATGAAAATGATAAATAGATAAATCAATAAATGTATATCCAACACTGTAAGCATGGTGGAGAAAGGCCATACATTGTATTCTGTACATATTGGAAATAACAGCTTCCTTTACAGGGAAGCACAGCCCCCTTTATCCAAACACAGTGTATGGATAAAAGGGGACTGTGCTGTAAAGTTTATGATGCCACTGAATCAGCAAGTTTATTGATGTCTCCTGCTCTTTGGTCTCCTCCCAAATCGATAGCATCAAAAGCTCTCACCTTCACAACAGTGTCAGAGTAATGGCACTGGCCAGAGACTTATGGGCCTGAGAGGCCACCATTGACTTACCACCGGCCTCAATCCTGGCCTACACCGTTTTATCTCTCTGTGATTAATGATCTAACTTGAAGTATGCTGGAGGAGGACACAAAATGGGAACTTTGGTACGCGGCCTCAGAAAGCATCAGAGCAGAGAAGTGGTTTGCCCCACAGTGCTGGAAGCTGCTGCACTGCTTCAAAAGTAATGATTTCAATCATCACCCCGCAGTTTTTGACAAATTGGGGTAATAAAGCTTTGGAATAAAAGCCAAGAAAATTGTGTCCACATAGCTTTTAGGGGAGATAGGTTGGAAGAGTGACGGTCAGAGAAAGCAAAGTTATTCAAATAGAAAGAGAAAATTTACATTGAAATTAGAAAAAAAAAATCTGATCCGTGAATAGATGGCAGCTTATTGTCATAAGTAAGAGAGGCAAACTGAGCAGAAATGCTACAAATCAAGTAAAAAACTAAAGCACATTCATCAAGTTCGTCTCCTGCTCTGTACAGAGCCATGTGCCAGAACGGATTCAGTAATGAGCTTTGCTGTCATTTCATAACCGCGTTTCATGACAAGTATTACGTCTGAAACTGCTGCCCTGAAAATATCTTTCAATGCTGACATAGTTCATTCCGTTTGACATGAAGTAGACATAACTTTTTGAACTTAAAACTTTCTTCAGAAGATTATAACGATAATGTAACTCTATTAATACTTTTAGCCCAACTGACCTAAATATAACAGCATTTAGCCAATATAAAGGTTGAGAGACATGTGAGCCAGGGGGGGCTTATACATTTTTCTTAGGATTCAAACCTCCCAGTAGTTGTGGGTATTCTGTTCTAACAAAGGTTGTATGCAATTTGGCGCTGTCCTTTTGAAATAGTCAAGGCTTTCCATCAAAAAGATGTCTGAGGAGGCACACAGGTCCCTCTAAAACATGCCTGTAACTTTTAGCACTGATGGTGATTTTCCAGATGTGCTGGTAAATATTCCATGAGCAGTCATTGAGCACTGACTGGTCAGATGTTTCCCTTCTTTTTATCCAGAGTGCATTGTTCTTGTTTTTTTTTGTGTGTTTGTTGTTGTTTTTTCAGTTTTTTTAATTTCAGAATAACCATTTGTCTCTCCACAGTAGATTTCCACTTCAGGTCTAAATTAAGTTAAGCCCAAAGAATGAGGTTAGGCCCAAAGAAGATGACAGCATTTCTGGGTCATATTAAATTTTGACCTTTACTTTGAATGATAGAGCTTTGAAGTCAGGAACTGTAACCTCCATTTGTGGGAAGCACAGTTGCCTTTGCTACCCCACACCTGTGCTACGGACAATGGCTGCTGGAAGTGCTCCGAAGCCCATGCAGTGATTTCCATGAGACGATTGCACCTGTTGTAACGCTTTGCCAAATGAAGGGCTCAAACGTTTCAGGAAGACTGTTGATTTTCAGCAGTGTCCCTTGCACTAAAAGATGTTGCCATTTTCATGACTTAATCTACTGTGAATGATTATAGTACACACAAAGTACTTGGAAGGTTAGAAAGAGAGAGATTATGATGAAATTGCTCCACAATCTGTTCGTTTTTTGGAGCCGTACCCCACCTTACCCCTGAAGAGCCCTACATCTCAGTGAGTAATTTGTAATATTATTTGATCAAATGAGTTGCAAAGTTTTACTCCAGCCAGTTCATTTTTGTCCTTGTTTTTTTGTCGCCCTATCCCAACTTTTTAAAGCATTATTTGCTTTTGAGTTAAACAAGAGCCTATTTTTATGAAACAAGGCAGGCGAAGCCACTCTATGTGGACAGAGTCACTCTTTTTATGTCAAATCATTTTATCAGCTGCGAAAGCCTGTCCAGTTCCTTTCAAATTAGGTTAATAGATGGTTGGTTTATCATCAGGGGTGAGGGGATCAGAGATTAAAATAAAATTACAAAATGCCTGCTTTCCAATCAGAGGCACCGATTGAAAAATAAGGAGGGTGCCACTACCACACCTTTATTCTAATTAGGGGTAGTACCTTCATGGTCTCTACCTGGTAATCACAAACATCTAAAAGAGCGACCCATGAATACATTTTTTCAGATTTATCATCTTCACAACACATGCAGTTATAGATCATTACTAGATTAATTTCCATCTATAAACAAAAACAACAAGAGAATAGCAAAAGATCAAAAGGAGATGGTCCCACTTGTGTACATATCTCACTTTCAAACTTGATCTTTCAAAAGCGCTAAACCAATGCCAGCAGATGGTAATAGCTTATGCTGGCTTAGCTTTCTCTCCCTGAGGCGCTGGCTCTGAGAAGCTCGTTGCCCTTAGGCACAGATCTGTGATCTGCTTTCCACTTTTGCTCTCTAACCCTGAATGCTCAACATCAGGGCTGAAGTTCTGTACTGGGATAAGCGTTTGAAAGGAAGCGTGATGTGGTACTAGGGCTTACTCCTACAGCTTTTTCCAGCCATTTGAAAAGCCATGTCAGCAGTTCGTGGGAATCTTCTCCACCGGGGCAATCGGAGGGATTTACTGTCATCAGCCACTCTGTCGCTGTACAATCTTTTTCATTCATGGAAAAAGAAAAAGGTTCCTGCAGATTTACCAGCAGGAAAGTGAAACGGTGAAATACAAAAAGAGACCACGGCCCTCTTTAAAGTTACCTTTACAGAAATGCATGCTTTCCTTGTAGATTCACAATGTTCTTTGATAAGATTTTGTATGCTAATCTTGACAAAGTAGCAGACATAAATGGTTGTGACCTATTCAAGACATCATATGTGTGCTATGTTTGTTTGTGTCATTTCTTGTGTTTCCTAAGACTCATTGAGCTCTTTTAATCACATATACTTGAATAAATATGAAACAGCTGAAAAAACAGATAGCTTTGGACCTCACTGTTTTTGTTGTTCCCTTGTTTTGTATTTTCTTCATTGCACAATTTTTTTTTGTCTTTGTCCATTTATATTGAGCTGAAAAATGCTTTATATCTATACCTTTATGTATTAAAGGAAAGAAAAAAAAGCAAAAACAGCACCGACGAAAGTCACACTGTATGAGGAAAACATATGATGAAAACCAAATGAAAATCACTCACTATTCAGTGGACACAATCTCTCTCTGTCTCACCAACTACGTCTGTCGTGTCTCTTCATTCACTAAATCTATCCCTGTCATTCCTTTACTCGAAGCATTTTCAGTCATCCGTGACGCTAGTCTACCCAGCCTGAATTCCCCTGTAACTCTCTAAACTCTACAAGCAAAAGGAGAGGCAACAACATCAGTAACACCAGCAGCCCCAACCAACAGAACAGCTTCAAAAGCAGTTTAGCCCTGGAGTGCTGGAGCGAGGAGGAAGGCGCACTGACGCATGCATACAGAAACTGTTTATTTGGCCTGTGTGAAAAAAAAGAAGGCATTTGTTCAACAGCTCCTTTAAAAAAAAAAAGGAAAATACTTAGTTGAAATTAAAAAAGCTGTATAAAACGACTTGTGAGTCTTGCAAATCCTAACACAAAAACATTTTTAAAAGGAATTTTAGGCCACAAGTGGCTTGTTTAGAGAAAGAAGGTCCAGGATCACAACACACCGAAAAGCAATGTTAAAGGTGTATTGCTAAAAGAAAGGTTGTTGTTATGACGTCAGTTTTTCTACATTTTACCATAAAGTCACTCTAACTGACCAAAAAAATGTTTCTGCAAGGAAATTCAATAAATGACTGAATATAGATTGATTGCTCTCTGTTATTCATATATTGACAGTACTATAGTTTTTTTCATGATGTATAATAACGTTTATTTAATTAAACGTTATTGATTTAACACCTTTTTTTCATTCTTAACAGCTGAGAGTTATTTCAATCAGCTAAAACCACCACACTGACACACACATACACTCACATCACTTCATGTACACACAACACTGAACAAGCACATACTTGCTCCTGTCTCTATAGTAATAGCTCGACTTCTGAAATTCTTTACAGCATTTAGCACCTGTCTATTTATTCAAGCAAGTTTGCTTTTAGTTCTTATGGAGAGCAGGCGGTCCATGCGCAAAAGAGTGTTTAAATTTGAGTTTGATGGTTCTGCGCCAAAGGAGTAAAAAAGTGAAGTAAAAGAAAAACCATCATAGAACAGAGTGTTTCAGGTCGAGAAATTGACTTTTTAAGGCGACAGTGTTCCCATTAAGTTGATCAGTGGCAGTGAAAGCTTTTCTCTTGTGAATCTCTCCGTGGACATGTCATCACAGATTCAAAACATTCAAGTTTGCACTCTACCCTGATGTGACTGAAGGTCAGGTGACAGAGCCAAATGAGAGAGACACTGTCAGGCGAATGTTCCGCCTGAATCCAAAACAGGAACAACAGTGCGAACATGGAGGAAGACCCAGCAGAGGAGAAGAGAGATGGGCTTCAACAAAGAGGCCAGTGACAGGGAGATGGAGAAATACTGATGAGGACAGATAAATAAGAGAAAGACCAGTCAAAACACAGAGAAAAACTGGGGCCTGGGAGGGCGGGGCCCACAGACTCAGATCTATTTTTAATGTCTCTGACTGGGGATCGGCAAAAGGAATGTATAATTACAGCCTCATGAATAATGTAAGCAGGATTCTTTTAATTAGCTATACCGGGCCCCAATGCAACAGCAGCCACAGCAGACGGGACAAACACGTGTACACACATGTGTGTATGCACACAACTAGTCTTATTAACAGTAAATACATATTTGTACTCATTACTGGATAAGATGACTGGAGGAGAAAAAAAAACTCCCCAGTTTGCATATGTGGGTCACTTGCAGAACCTGTGTGTTTGCTAAATATGCACGGACACATTCCTCTCAGGGGATAAGAGTCAAATTAGAGAGAGATATGATGAGCTATACAGTGATGCCCAGTCAACCACTATTTGATAGGTTTTACAGTAACATTAGACCCTAGACACCACTCAAAGTAACATGCTGCCTGCTTGTCATCTGTTAGATAACCACCAATATGAAAGTATGAATTATTAAACATCTGACTGGATAATATTACAAAACCTAACTGTAACCACAGGGAGACGTGCTGGTAGCTCAAGTGTACCCTTTCTGTAGTTTTTGAGCGCTCACGCAAATGTGAGGCCTTTCTGGCATACATGCTGTAAAAAGAGGCCAATTGTAGGGGCTAAAAAAAGAGACGGCAGAAGAAGGGAGAAGCAATTAATCAAACCTTCCCCATCATGTTGAATTATTTCATTAATTAAAGCGTTTGGGTTGCCTATGCAACATCTTCATTAACCGACCTGGATCAATCCAGAAGGCACTTTGGTGAGACAAGTTCGAATTAACCTGTCTTAATAACCACCTTTTTCAGAAAGAAAATTAAAACTGATGAGGTCTCATCCAAGAAAAACCCAACCACATCCTCATTCCACATCAAGAGAGGGCAGGAAGCTGGATCCAAGTTGGAGCAGCACATCAAGACAATGGCAGGATGTTATTTGGTTGTTAGTTGGCAACTTCTATTCTCTAGTGTTCACAGCCTTAATTTGTAAGCTAATTCGTGGCTGGCAAAGACAGGCTTGAGAAAGGAAGAGGATATTGGATGTAATTTGATGTCTCGCTACATCATCTGTTTGTTGAGTGGAGTTTAATTGGCAATGATGGGAATTGCCTCCCCCTCTTTGGTGGAGACAAAAGGACGAGGGGAACCATGAGTGTTCAAGGTGAGTACGAACCCCACTATTATGGTCAATCAATTGTGTGTATAGCAAGTGGGAAAAAGATTGAGCAAATATTCTAAAAGGCATACAAGTTTGGGGACTAGATCAGCCTCCAGCAACAGGTTAAAAACCAACACTGGCAAACCATAAATTGTGCTCTGCTTCCTCTTCGTGTGTTCTCAGCACCTTCATTTTTTTATCTAATGTAGAACAACTACTGCTCAGGAGGAAGGTCAAAGTCGCCATTAGCATGCAATCAAGTCGGAAACACCCAGAGGCTACTCACTGAAAATCAGCCAGCAGACATGTCCCAGCTTTGGTCTTATGTCGTATTTACATTGCCAGGAGATCTTTAATATATGCATCCATGAGCTTTAACTTAGTATTTGCAAACACATTAGAGTGATAGATGCAGTGCATTACATCAAAATAATTTTCTGTTACTGAATCACTGTGCCACCATGCCCCAAGTTAAGTGAGCGTAGCATACAGAATCAAACAGGACATCTCATGTATTCACATACAAGACCACAGATGGGAAAATGGGACTACTGCTTTGGAGCATTTTACTCTCTTCTCCATTTTAATATACATACATCATACCTTCAGCCAAATTCAATCAGTCGCACAGTGTCATTTACATAAACTAGGTATGCGCAAAAATCACACTGTTTTGCTATTATTTGATTATCTGCAGTAAATAAGAATCCACAACAAAGTGAAGCAAATTACATTTCTGGGTCTCCACCGGCAATTCCTGATTGTTCAGCGCATATTGTAACAACCTTGTATACAAGGACACTGCATGTCCCAGGAGGAGGGGCTGAAGACGGGAAAGGGGTGGAGACAGGGTGCAGTGTGTAGGGAGCACAGAATAAACATTGAGCTGTGGATGGTGGGAGTAAGCGTTGGTAATCACCCGAGCAGCCACTGGTGATGTTGTTGACATCTCTGTCAAGTAGTGGATAAATTGAGCCACTCTTCTGGCTAAATCAATGCTTCAGCGGCAACTAGCTCATTGTCCAAGCCACCTCTGCTCTCAATGGGGCAACAAGGGAATTTCTATTCACAGCCAAAAGCAGAATGTGTCAGGCAGTCGTTGTCCCTCACTTTCTACTTCTGCTAGTCGATAGATCAGAATCCCCCCTCTCCCTCGCCTTTATTTCAATCGTAACGAGATACAACCCGTTCCTTTTAGTAACCCCAAGGCACATTAAGATCCTATAAGGAGCGATGTCTCTGTTGTTGCATCATGCATTCCTCCAATTTCTGTTTGTTGCTGCTGTGTATAAATAAGTGGCAGGTTGTAAGAAAAATATCCAGAAACAACATAAAAATGAAAAATATGAAGGCTCACTGACGCAAGATATAAGTCCCTTTAGAACACTACATCCAATGTAATTATCCATGACTCTGCATGGTTACATGCATTTGTGTGTGTGTGTGTGTGCGCGTGTGTGTGTGAGCAGTGAGTGCCCACATGTGTTGCACTGTATGACACTGTATTGCTGACTGAAAATGAAAGCAATTCTGGAGACAATCCAGTGCCCAGATTGCCTGCTTTCTCAGAGATGGAGCTTACGTCACAGAGCTGGGAACATTGCGATGCAAAAAAAATAAATAAATAAAATAAGTGTAGCTACACAAAGACACACTCACACACACACACTCACACACACACACACACACACACACACACACACACACACACACACACACACACACACACACACACACCCAG
>JABUIW010000069.1:670413-704550 GCA_013363375.1 Menidia beryllina | reverse complement strand
ACACACTCACTCACTCACACACACACACACACACACACACACACACACACACACACACACACACACACACACACACACACACACACACACACACACACACACACACACACACACACACACACACACACACACACACAGGAAAGTAGCAAGTAAAAGCACGCAAAGCAGATGAGAGGCCATCACCAAGTCCATTTCATCTGGCCTTTTACTGAACACAGAACGAGATGTTCAACAATGCCAGGGGTAAGCTGTGCCCAGGTAGCAACCAGTAAACAATGTAAATCCAAAAAAAGGAAAAAGAAGAGAGAAGTTAGACAAGTATGTTCCCTTAACAGAAAGGTCAACCGTAAAGACAAAGACGACGGTAGACCATATGCCAGTGTGTGAGGTTTATGTATTCCAGCGCTGAGGGTACAGAGAGACATCTGCTCAATAAAACTTCTCTGTGATGTCAGCCTGTCATCACATACGAGACTGCACGAGGAGATGCATGCAGGGCGCTTGAACTGTACACCCCATACATACACAGACACAGATGCAAAAATACGACAGACCGAGTCGCTAGTCTTTTCTTTTGCCCTCCTTTCTCTTTCTCTTAAATCCACAGCTAAAACCAATCTTTTACAAAAAGAAAAGTAGAAGGATCATCACGCTTCATCCTCTCAGCTTTGAACTCAATTTGTTTAAGCTTCTTAGATGAGGGTTTAATAATGAGTTTGATAAGTACTTTTGTGTTATATACTTAACCGAAAAGTACTTTGAGACATCACAATTGATTGCAATGCTTTGAAAATGATTTCCAAATCAGAACCTGTTTATAAATGACAAACACTACAAATCTACTGTTTAATCACAAGATGTTTCTTTTTAGTGAAATTATGTGTATTCTTTATTAAATTAACTTTGAAAAAAGGGGGGTGTTTAATCATATGAGGCCTCCTTCAATTTTTATTTAACCATTTATCAAATACATTCAATAGATGCCAGTGTGGGAATAAATTGCCTGGGTGCTAAACAGTTTAGCTGGTGGATTGAGCCAGCATCTGCAGTGATGCGGACTGTTCAAGTGTACGGTTCTGGCACGTTGATGGGAGAGCTAAGCTGAGAGGCAAAGCCATTCAGCTGATCAGCATTTTAAGTCTCACCTACAATCAAGAGGCCTGGATAGTGACTGGAAGAATAACATTGGAAATTCAAGCGGACAAAATCACATTCTTTGAAAGGGTAGCTGGGCTCATATTTTAAAGAGGGTGAACAGTTATTTTACACAGAAGGTTCCCAGCTCCTTGAAACGGAAAGTAGTTATTTGAGGTAGTTCAGGAATTTGACCAGAATGACCTCTGTACACTTTTGGAGAGACTGATTTAGACATTTTTGGGAGATTTTGAAGAAACTCTTAGTTGTAATAACACATGAATTTTAGAAATGCTTTTTAAAATGTAAGGTGAAAAAAACGTCAAACATTATAGGATCCAAGGCAAAAGTGTGAGGAAATATGTACCCCAATCTTATGCTTACACTTTGACAGGGATCTCATGAGGAACTAAATCCATCCATCCATCCATCCATCCATTATCAATACCGCTTATTCCCTGATGGGGTCGCGGGGGGAACTGGAGCCTATCCCAGGGGTCAGCGGGCGAGAGGCAGGGTAAACCCTGGACAGTCCGCCAGTCCATCGCAGGGCAACACACAGGACATACAAGGACGAACAACCACTCACACTCACATTCACTCCTAAGGGCAATTTCCCCAATCTCCAATCAACCTACCATGCAGGTTTTTGGACTGTGGGAGGAAGCCGGAGAACCCGGAGAGAACCCACGCAGAACGTGCAAACTCCACCCAGAAGGGCCCTGGTTCCCCCGGGATTCGAACCCAGAACCCTCTTGCTGGGAGGCGACAGTGCTAACCACCACACTGAGGAACTAAATTTCCAAGTCAATTAATTTGTGTCAATATCAATGTGTCATGTGACCCAGAACGATGATACATTTCAGAAGCATGAGAAGATGGCAAATCAAACATATAGATATTTTGTTGAATTATAACATTAAACAAGTGAACATTGTCCTCATTAGCAGATTGGCATCTTTAAAATGTCACCAGTCATCACTTAACACTTGACTGCAGTTCCAGCCTGACAATAGCAGTGAACCTTTAGAGACCCTCTGCTGTTGTTCATCTCAAAGGCCATCAGCGGGGAAAAATACTGCAGTCATTAAAATGATAATGATACAGTCAAAGAGACTGACGACGTATTGATCAGGCACAACACCACCCACACCTATGGTGCTTCACACATATACACAGCCATCTGACAAGGAAAACGCCATCGGTGCATTCACCTGCCTTTGCATGTAAATTCACATAATCTGTGTTCATGTGCCATGTGAATACTGGAAATCTTTACAGCTGCACGCAAAGATGTGAGAAAAAATTACTTCAAGCTTGGTCAATGGGCATCATTATGTGGTCAAACAGCATTATATTCTGTGCCACTGATGTTGCACAGAAAGGTGGGCAGGGCTGACTATTGTGTTTATATATTACGATAATAATAACAAAGCTGCTGCAGAAGCATTGAGACATGGAAGGTACTCATGCCTTTGCAACTTAAAGGCATGTCCTTTAACTTGTACATGCATGTCCTTCTGCATGTCCTTCACAGACTCATCTGAAAGGGATGAACTCACCATGCATGTCAGAACAGTAACTGCCAATCAAGATGTCAGGGCAGGTGATCGACAATCCTCTTAGCCACTGATGGCAGATGGAGAGGTATGAGAGGGCGAGTTCATCTCAAAAGCTTGGCTAATGTCAGGATGGGTCAGCTGAGGATTGCTATGGCAACCCAAGGCTGACGAAGAAGTGGTTTATAATGGATACTTGTGTCTGGCCCACAGCAGAGATTAGAAAGTTGGGAGAGAAGCACTTATGTTTGAGGGCGTTTGCACTCTGGATTACTTAACAGCGTCCTGCAGAATTTGCACACATTCAAATTTCCCTCAATTGTCCCTGTCAGAACAAGACATATGCATCCCTGACCTATGCAGAGGCTGCAGCAATGGGGAACATCAATAGCAGGGAGGGCTCAAAATTCAAACATGTAGAGATCTGAGGTCAAACACACATGCACAAGACACAATCAGCCCAGAGCAGATTAAATGAATAGCTTTATAACCCTCGATTCAGGCAGTGTTCAAGCACAGATATGGCAGACAGGAGGAGTCAAACTGAGATGGAGAGACAAAAAGAGCGTAGATTATCGTTTTTTGGTGCATCTATAGTGGAAACACAAACTCTAATCATATGCATACACCGTGTGCCTCCTTATCAGAGTGAAATTCTGTCTAAGCATGGCTTTTGTAATCCATGGACCAGAATGAGAAAACAACAAAAACAGGAAAGAAAGAGATGTATGAGGGTATTAGGAATAATTTCTACCTCCTTCCAGATGGGGGCTCCGTTTCACATGTACTTTTGCCTCATGCTACATGCTATTTTCCCTCCTGTTTTCATTCATGTTCTCTTTTTATCTCTCCCACAGGAATCCTTCGCATGTGCCCTGTAGCATGGTTTGTATTTGATACATTGTGTCGATTTCTCTCAGTCAACATGGTTGGTTAGCTCCCCACCTTTCTTTACCAATGATTTCAATCTGACCACAATTCTGTCTTTCTCACATGATGACGGTTTCCTTTTGCTGGGGCTACATCTACATCCAGGCAATTATTTTGCCACGAAGACTAGCAGAAAATAGGGGTTGTTCACAAAAGCAGGAACACAAGAAAAAAAGGAGAGGTGGCTGGAGTAAAAATAAAGAGGTGATGGGATTAACAAAAAGACAAATAAGACTTGATGAAGAAGTAGACGATAAAGTTAGAAATGTAACTAAAGTATAAGATTAAATTATTTTCCAAATTCAATAATACTTTATTTATCCCTGAGGGAAATTAAAATAAATGCACTTAAGACACCAATTCATCAACAGACTCAGGCATGCAGATACCCACGAGAAGTCAGCATTGTTGCCATGAGATGAGAGAGGTGGGAAGGGGAAGTTGAGGAGGGAGAGAGGACTGAGGATAAAGAGGGAGTGAAATAAGCAGTGGATGGAGAGAGAGATGGACAGGGGAAGCAAGGGAGATGGGGGTGAGAGAGGATGAGTTAAATGGTTGGTGCTCCCCTAGCTTTAAGGACAGCATGGCAACAGGAATACAAACACCTCCCCCTCTTGTATTGTCAGTGATTTCACATACCATCAACTCAGTGCAGAGCTGTGCTCTACACACACAAACTCTCACACACATGGTCAGACACACACAGGGCAGCTATAGTCTCAGTCAATTAAATAAACGTCCAAGAGAAAGAAAACTGATGAGAGAACTACAGAAAGATGACAAGAATAATAAACTACTGTGTCTGAAAAACAAAAGGTTAATGTGAGTTAATATAATGAGCTGTGAAAGGCAGAAACAGCATTATAAATTGAGAGAGTGGTGATGTTCCTACAAGGATATTTATCTATTTGAGCTCAGTTTACAGATTTGAGAGTTGGCGAGCGCATAGGATTCATCAGTGTAAGCTGATGATGATTTTATGAACTGCTCTTCATTATTACCAAAGTCTTGTTGAAGCATCATGTTCAGCAGGGTTTAAAAAAATACTACAATTCATCCAGTACCTCTTACAAACTGTTTTTAAAAAGTATGCAGTGAAAAAAGTGCTGACAGATCTCGCTATTGATGCATTGTGCTACTATTTCACACCAACTGTAAGGGTTAGAAAAGACAGAGGCCCTCTGCCTGTTCAAGGTAACTTTAGCTTTTGCTGTGTCTCAGCATTTTGTATGTAGCATTTTTGTTATGTCTCAAAGCAGGCTGTGGATGTAGACTCAGACTAATCAAAGCATCGGTGTGAATGGGAGAGCCTGAACTGCAGAGGGAACCACCATAGAGACCGATGCTGTTTACACATCCCTCTTGATTCTGCAACATACCCCGTTTAAGCGTGTACTGTGGCATCCCTGAAATACAGCTTTTAAGTGCGTGGTGGCCCTTTGGTGTGCCTGCTGCAGGTTTCCCTGTCTTCACAGTAATAGTTTTACAAAAGGAACATTGCTTAACAATTGTTTGAAGCGAATCTGAACAGAAAACAACCACTTCTTAAGCTCTGACATCTGGTTTAGCAATAGTTTCGGAGCAGCTTTTCAATAAGCAATCAATTCAAATCTAACAGTTTCTCACCTGGATGGCAAGAAAAGAGAGCATATCGAAGGGAAGGGTTGTGGTTCAGTTCACCCAGGACAGGCAGTGAACAGCAAAAAGAAAGAACAAAAAAACTATGTAATTGTAAGGAAACGGTGATGTACAGAAAACACACTTGTGAGTACCACGTTTATCCTCAAATTTTCACCAAGAAGATCCTTTGGAATCACAAAAGACAACAACGTGTTTAATAAAGCAGATGAGGCCTGCTTAGGGTGGAATTACACTCTATTACAACCATGTCAGTCATTGGACTTTGCTGTGAGCAGCTGGAGTTCTCATCTTCTCACAGTGTGTTCTCGTGTTCCTGCTGGATCCCAGCTCTGACAGTCCCTCATCCCATAAAAAGCACCCGCCCTCTAAACACACACAAACAAGCAGACACACACACACATTGACTGACTTGCAAAAAAAAGTCTGTTTACCAAGCCAGAGAATCCCAAATGGAATCACATTTTGCCTTTCAAAGGGTGTTTGAAGTTCCCACACAGATGTTGCCATCTTCGTTTTTTATTTTTATTTCATGTAAGAGATTTTCCCTTGCTTTTTCGACTACATTGCTCAGCACAGTGTGACACGCTCTCCGTTTCCCTCATCCTTCCCCCAGCCCTCAATCTCTGTCCCTGTGATCATGAGGAGAAAGTTTCATCTGGTAGAAAAGCATCTTTTGAAAAGTTGCCTGGATCGTCTCAGAAGACTGGGGAGGAGAGGGAATCAGATGTTGAACCTGAAAGGCAGACGTTTTATTAGTGTGCGAACTTCCCTGTCTGTGCACACAAATAGACATGCACGCATAGACACTAATACAACCAGAATACATTATATATTTGGCCCACAATCAAACCAAGCCCTCTTCCAGTACTGTGACAAGTGACAAATAACTACAATATGCTTGTATAAATTTGAACAAGGTAAGCAGGTATCCTGGGGCCACAGTGGGTGTTTTTTGAAAGAAAGGAAACATCAGATGTATATCTTTTCTTCCTTCAGGGAGAATAACCGGTTATGACAAAAACACACTTTTTAAATGTGTTTTTACATTTACAATCCCTACATCCTTTATTTTACACACACACACACACACACACACACACACAAGTGCTTTAATGGTATCGTAATAGAGATAGTTCTACAGTACTCCATCTAAGTGAGTGTGAAGGCCAAGTTCAAAGCGACTTCTCAGAGATGACTGAATGTGTTTTTTCTCCCCTTGATTCCATCCGAGTTGCACATCTAATGATTCTCCACATCAGTAGGTGTTAATCAGTCAAGGGCATTTTCTGTCTAATTGCAGAGGAACCTACCTTTCTAAAAAGCATTGGAGCTTTAAATATGCAGAAAACGTCCCCGCCAAAATAAAATCTGTATACTATGTGTGGAAGATGCTCCACAAGAAGCTTGCTTAAGTTTGTTAAATTAGTTCAGGTTATATCAGCAGTTTTTACTTATGAAAATACAATTAATCTTCAAGCTAGAGATTTGTCAATTTAAGTGCACACTTACATGATTTCCTTTTGCTTCTGCTTTCACGTAAAAGTAAGGTTGGTTTTAAGACCTAGACTAGAGGCCAACAGGAGTGACAATGTTGGAAGGTTTATGATCTAAACAACCATCAGCCTCTTGAACTGTCTTGCTCTACAATGTAGGACTCAGTTGGGCCACTCATAGGTTAACAACATGGTGTCGAACCATTAAATTCAATTGGTTTTTTATGACCTTTTTTATCAGTCCCCAAGGGCAGTCTGGCGATGGGCTGAGAGATCTTAGAAGAAACAGAACAGGGATGAGTGAGGGATGCAGAATGAAGAGAAGAAAAGTGAGGAAAACAAATGCAGGAGGACAATGAACACCAAAGTAATTAATGAAAGAAAAAGGAGATGAAGGAGGAAAACTTTCCAGCAGAGAGAAAAGAGAATCATTCATCCCCCTGACAAGAACAATGTGTGTTAGAATTCTGACTGAGTAAAATGAGGCCAGCTTTGATTATGCCTTTCTCCACTATTAAAATGGAGTTCTGCAACACACACAAAATTCTATGGAGCCATGCAGAAAGATGGCTCAGTGTAAAGTACAGAGAAGAACAAAGGCTGTGCTTGAAAGCTTCCTACAGGAGCTAATTGCAATATTAGAGACTCTGGCCAGGGGAAGAAGAGAAGAACAACACTACTCCTAATTAAAAGAAGAGAAGAATTCCCCGATTGAGGAACAGCAAAGAGAAAGAAAGAGACAGAAGTGAGGAAAACAAAAGAGGCAGGCGCAGAGGGTGGATGAAATGGCCTAAACAGAGACTCAGAGGAGAAGTGGGTGGAATGCTAACTGTGCCCAAGTGCACGTCTGTGAAAGCAATGTTTGTGTGTTGGAGTATAATCTAAATGAGTCTGGTATCTTTAGAGATTAATCCAACCCTGGCTTCAGACGTCACGCTCTAATCCATGAGGGTAAAACAAGCAGCTCTGTGTGACCGGTTCATGACCACAACCAAATGCTTACTTAATTTGTGATGACACTGTGTATACAGTCAGATGAGATGTGGGAGCATTACTGACAGACCATAAGCTGGTCGTTATTCAAAATGCTACATAGTGCAATTATTCTACATAGAGAGACTGTAAACTCCAACTTTGCAGTTGTTTTTGTCCAAATTTGTGGATTTTCAATTAACAAGAATTCAAAATTGTGCAAAACATGTTTGCTGATTATTGTTAGAAGATTTTTCGTGGAGAAGTTTTCTTTCTCCCCCAAACTGCTGTTTCATCAATTATGTATAAATGTGCTCAATAAATGTTGCCTAATGTGCTGTCAGCAGAGGCTGTACATAAAAGATTAACACAGCCAGCATGGCATCATCCACTGGTTTTTGTATAACCATAATTAACCCTTCAGCATTTAGCTCCCGTATTTGGGGTTTGTGAAGAGGTTAAGTAAGAAATGGATCTTTGTGCGCCCATTATGCAAGTCCATTATTTAGATCAATTGTCATCCAAAGTCGCCCTCACCATAATGATATACCTCATTTTAACAGAATGCAAACTGGTTGATAACCTTTTTTATTAAATAAAAAATACAGTTTAAAGACAATCCCATCCATTCAGTCTAGTAAAGCTGACTAGCCTTCAAGAGGCAAACTAGATACCAAGACTGTTTAACAAGGTGGTCATTATTGGCATTTTGGCGCTCTACTTAGTGTGTTGTCTCTCTCATATGAATGCATCATAGCCTCTTTTTAATTCAGTTACCTCATTCTCTCTGTTTTCTTTCCTGTATCTACCTCCCTCTGACCAGTGTCTTCATCTCATTGTCCTCTCTCCTCCAATTACTTTCAATCACCTCACCTACCTCAGACCATCTGATCACCCTGCTGCCTCCGAGCCATGTTTCATGCTGCGCTGTGTTGTTATGAGGAGAGGTCAGCGGCTGGCATTTGTCGAGTCCATACAATCAGACATGCTGTTCACACTGACCTGGCTAGACCCTCTCACATGTACACTAAAAAAAGAATACCACAAGGAGCTAAGGCATTGTTGCTACTGTTGTAGATAAAGGAGAAGCCCTGCTGAGGGAAGGGAAAGTCATCTGAACAATTCAAAAGCAGCACTGCCTTGCAAACATTTCCATGGAATTTTGCATTAAAAGGTAACAATGTTTTTTTTGCGTCACTAGAATGTAGAAGTCACTATTCAGTGTTTTGTTGCCCCTGTCCCAACTTTTCAAAGCACTGTATTTTATGTTTCATGCAATGTTCCAACTTTACAAAAACTGGTGGTTTGTTCCGCAAATACGGGGCTTTTTATCAGGTTATACAGCAAGTAGTTTAGTAAAGCAGGCGCTGAAAGAGGTGTCTTCTGGAACCAGGGGGAAATTCTAATAATGAGAGTTTATGTGTGTGCAAGCATACATGTACCCAGCTCTACTGCTGTGACAACTGAGGAGAGACACCTGATCTGAATCACAAGCATTTGATTGGTTTGAGAGTGAGGCTCAGGTGCATCTCAGTGAGCTGAGAAGAATACGGCAGGGATCTGGGATTCCCTGCTCCATCCAGCACACATATGCACGCACACACAAGCTAATTTATTGACTTAAAGGTAGGAGCATACAGTGGCCATGTATAAATCAATTCCAGGCAAAACATCCACCTGCATACAAAAGCCATAGCACAGCTTGTGTCTTCTTTCCATCTGTATCAGGCAGCATGTATGGACCCATATACAGTAAAATCTATTGATAAATGTGCATTTTTGAATAAAAGTCTGCATATCGTTCATTTTTTTTTTCTCTATTATAATAATAGTGTTTTGTCAGCTAGCATGTTACAAAATAAATGCATTAAATTGACAATATTTCACATACATAAATACATTTGCTTTGATTTTGGATAACAATACCTAACATGATGCAAACCTTGTGGGGTTTTTTTTTTATCCAGACCGACAACTCGCTGTGTAGGCATATGTGAGTTTGTGGCTGTGACCTCACCGTCTGTGTCTGACATGATTTGAGCCATCCTGCATGTTATGTGAGTGAATCATGGGACGCAGCCTTTATGTTGGGCTGTTGTTTGGACAAGACAAAGCAGTAGAGAATCTTTAGTTTTTTTAAATCATTCATCAACTGCAGAACAAAACAGCTTTTACTCAGTGATTAGGCCCCCAAACAGAATAAACTGCATTTAACTACTCAGTGTTACAGAACATCAGCTGAGAAGCATCAATAATCATTATGTTTTCTTTCCTTCTATTTGACCTTCACTCTAATTTCAGATTGCATTTACTGGGATGTAATGAGTAGAATTTGTCATGGAAAAGAGTCAAGCCCATAAAGAGAGAATAAGTTCATTACTGCTCAAACTACAATAAAATACACATTGCACACATTCAACTTCCGAATAGTTGATTTATCTGACTTTAACTTACAAGCTCTGCTATGAGACAAGACCATATTTCTTTTTTCAATCCTATTCTCTTCTGACTCGTTTCTGACTATTTCCGCAAAATCCAAACTGACCTTGTCCATTCTTTTTTCATCCTTTTTTAGTTTCCCTTCATCTCAGCATTGTGTTCTCTTCAATATCCTCCTCACTGCCTTTATCAGTGTACCCCTCACTTACCAAAGAGTGAAACCATGCATGATCATGTTTCATGGATAACGCGATAGCCAAATTTGTAAAGCCACTGTATTTGTAAAATTCAGGCACCATATAATGCTCCTGTGCTAAGATAGTGGGTTAATGCATGATGGCCCTCATACTGAATTGATTTGTACAGCCAACGTTATCCTCACCGTTTGTTCTTTGACTTCACGGTTTGCGCTTTCATCCCAGAAATGAGTTTCTCTTGTTTTCTGGGAGCTGAGATGAGTTTTTCCTCAAACATGATTAAGGGACGTGGCATCCAGATAACCTCCCAGAGACAAATCTCGGGAAATAAATTGTGCTTTTGACAAGAGCAGAAAACTTTAACAGTGAGTATGGTATGTCAGTGATTCGGTGTGAAGTAGTTTGATCGGACATGCTCACATCACATGACAAGTGATGATTTCTATCTATACTTATTACTTATACAGAACAAAATTTCTCAGACAAGCTTAAGAAGAGAATCGCTGGGAAAATTTGACTTTTTGGACTACTGTTTCTATTCATGTGTGTTTATTGCAAGCAGTGTTGCATTCATTTGTTTGATTTTCAACACCACACAAATACATATAATTCCAGAGGTACTTTTTATGAGGGATAAATTATTTTAAGCCTGCCGGGGGGAAAAAAATAGCAAAGCCACACAGCATATACGTACACAGCACAAAGCACCTCTACAAATTTTCCTTTGTTTTCACTCATTGCCACATAAGGTTTAAGAAGTTGTTCAATTCACAACTAAAACACTAATGTAATCTGTATTTACATCTCTCAGGCACAATTTCTGGGGCTTGACTCACAGCTTTCCAGCTCTCCGGCTGGAAGCTAGGCAGCTATTTTTCTAATGGTATAACAGTGGTGTGTGTGTAATAGGGATCATTATAACTGAGAGCTGTGTTAATTGACAGTAATGGGCTGCTGTTGTTGGGGAAGGAAGTGGTGAAAGGGACTTCTGAACCTATGTTGTTTGGCAGCCCCTCCAAAGACCACTTCACTAGAAGGTTTCATTAACACTGGTGTGAACTGTCCCATAGAAAGTTTGAGTGTGCATGTATGATAGCATGCAGGTTGTACACACTGTAAAGATTCTTGGCCACGCAAAAATAGATTGTTACATTATACATTTAATTTTCCTGCTCTTTGATAACACAAGGAACCTCAAGTTAATTTCACCTTTACATTCACCCGTTTGCACACATTAAGCCAAACACACAAAGTCAATATTCAGTCAGTCTTTTTTAGCACGAAGCATCATTAGTTTTTCTGGAGAATAAATGAGCAATGAACTGCGAAATGGAATTCCAGCAATTTATCTTCAATGAATAATGAAAAACCTATCATATCTCTCTTTTTTAAGGCATTAAAAGTAGTTTGACTTTATGAACTGATTGGAAGCTACTGTATGTTTAAGGATATCTTCCACAAGAACTACACATGAATATAATTTAGTATATCTCTAAAGGTGTATGTGGGGCCACAGAAGCAATGACCAAAACTAATGTATATCACACCTACTAGCACAGCACCGCAGCTCAATTCCATCATTACGCATACTGGATAGGTTGTGCTTTGTGAAGTTGGATATTTCCCATTAATTCCACGCAAACTCACACAAGCCGTGAAGGTTTTTTTCCCCCCGGTAAGCATTGTATTCGTTACATTTAGTTTGGGAGTGGTTCCCCATGTAATCGATTGAATTGTGGATGCGAGGAACATTGCTCTCTAATTTGACTTGAATAAGTGGGTGACAAATAGTCCAGCCAAAAATCATTGAAGAGGATTAAGTATGCATGAGATGAGAAAGGGGCAGGAACAATATCCAATGCAAATTATTAGATATTCCGACAAAGAAAAAGAAAAATGTACACATTCAAAGCCACTCAAAACACTATGAAAATAAAAATGTCATCAGATAAATCTAATAGCACAGCCATAGATCAATCATACATTAGTGATGGAACATAAAACACTGTAATTACACTTTTATTTGAGATGTATAGCTGTAGTGAAAAAATACAATACTACAGTTTTTGTGTACCATATTGGTGTTGTCGCAGCAAAAAGGATCCTGGTTGGAATCAAGACTGGGGCATTTTTTCAGGGAGTTTACATGTTCTACCAGTGCAGCCTACACACACCATTCAAACGTGCGTAATGTGGTTTTCCAAACTGACCATAAGAGTGAGCGTGACCGTACATATTCATTTGTCTCATTTGTCTCTGTGTGGCACTGTGATGAACAGTAGATCCATCAAGACTGTACCCTGTATCTCAGCCAACAGTAGCTGAGATAGGCTTGCACCCCCTATGACCCTGAACAGGACTAAATGGATGGATGGATCAGGGAATTTTATCCCCACATTGCTGCGAGAACTCAGTTTTAGTGGACAGATAAAATCCCTTCCATTTAAAGCAAGGTCATTCCTACCGTATGCTGTCATCCTTTTTTTCCATTTTCATCTCCTTTACCAACCTTTGAGTGTCTGTATTTCATCTAATGCCCCATGAAGACCTGTAAAAAATACTTATGCGGCACAATTAATCCTCCTATAAATCTATCTAGTGATAATGAAACGATTATAACAATGTACCTTTTACAGAGTATATTGTATATCTGAAAGTTCTATAACCTGTCAAGATCTGTGTGCCATACATGAAACCATCACATGGCTCAAAGATAAAGTACTCAGCCCAGTAAAAAAAAAAAATCAAAAGTTAGAATTGAAAAGTATGAAGGCGTCACACTTTGTGTCACAGTTAAAACTGAAAAATCGCTACAGTGGTCACAGCAGTAGAATCAATTCCTGTGAAAAAACATCTGTAGAAAAAATGGTTTCTAGTGGATAACATAACTAATAGTCTTATCAAGCAAGCGCTTTGTTCAGAAGAGTGTTTTTCATCCTAATTCCTATGTCTACTTAAACACCACAGTGCACATTTCTGCCTAAATTGAGTTGTCACATTGATTCCCTCCATATCTGTAAAGATGTGGTCAGCCAGGTTTTTAATTGAGCACCAGGAAGCTCCCAGGCTGATGGACTGCTGAAAATATTATGGCTTTTTTCCAGAGTGGAATGCTAAGCGGGAACCAGAGGGATGTATTCCAACTCTGCTCAACACACGGCTTAAACAACCTGCAGGAACCCATTAGGACTGTGCCGCTTGTGGTACTGTCAAACGCACAGTTTACACACACTTTCTCAAATTCCACAAGACGTTTAGGAGAGCGAGAGAAATAGTTGCAACAGCAAACCGAACTGGCAGAGAAAAAGATGTAATTTTATCTCAATGGATATGGAAAGTGTGTGCATGTGCTTCCCACCCCTCATTAACTGGTGTGATGCAGACTACATCGCCATAGGGGGGACTAATCAACACATCATTCTTATCACCACCAACAACCTTAATGCTCCAGCACATACCAGCACTTACACAAATTTTTAAGTCCACAAACACACACAGAGTAACTATTCTCTCCAAAGGGAGTATTTCCTCCGCCTCTAATAGGGAACTAGACCTCTTTTTGCTTGCATTAACACCCAGCTTGAGGTATTGCTCCAAGACTAAATACTTCTCAGCACACAGCTTCCTGAGGAACATTTTGAAGAGACAGCAAGGACCACAGTACAAAACTCAACAGTAATATCATAATATATTACTCATACTTTTGCTAGGATGTTAACATTTTTCACCTTAAAATGTAAATATATTATAATTCTTCCAGTATATATTTTTTTCACATAAAGTTGATCTTTTTAATTAGATACATTGGGCTCAGAAATGATACCTGCCCGAGCCTCAAAACTTATAATTGTTTACCGGTGTGTCTCACTGTTGGTACTTTGAGAGACTGGTAACCAGGATTATAGACGACATGCCAGGGCCAGTAGGCTCCACGCTGTGATTACATGATGATGTTTAAAACATCATCTAAACCCATTCATGTTACGGTTAGATTAGAAAGAATGGTAAGGTTCTCATCCAGTCACAACCTCTTCTGATGCCATCTTATACACCAACACAGAGGAATGTACTGCTGCACCAGTAGACTTCTGAATTATTTCCTCCAGCTGTGAGGCTGCTCAGTTGAATTATTTTACTTCTTTAGCCTGATAATTTTTGTTTTGGCAAGTACCATAAAAGGACCACATCTATCATCTGATGATAAATGACTGCTTGAACAAGAATTAGAGAAGTGGATCTTTTTCTCTGATATTGTATTCCCTGTTGGCCTTCTTCCTGCTGAGCGAACAATTCTTTTACTTTATTTCTTTTAGTGTAGCTACAGCTATACCTCACTGACAAATAACGGACTAATTATTTGTGCTTTTTCTTGATCTGTTGCTTATGTTGTATCTGAGCATACAACTGGAACAGATGTTACTGATTATACTTAATTTATGGCTTGTGCCTGCATCTGTGTGGGAGCGTTTGCCCATATCTGAGGAAGAATCCTTTACTCCCCCCCCCCCCCCCCCCCCAAAAAAGTGTGCATATTTGTTTATCATTACTCTCTTTTTTTAGTCTCTCCATTCAGTGACCATCATTCAGTCAATCTGCTTACTGTGCCCCTTTCTGAAGCAGCTGCTGGTACTTTTGCCTTCCCAGGATAGGAAAAGTGTGTTCACTGCTTCCAAGGAAGCAACACAAAGAGCCAGTCAGAACAAGACAGCTATCTGCTTCACAGCTTGCAGAGAGCCACACTGCTACCAGCATTGGTCTAAAGGCTTCAGTAATGAGCACCATTCAGCTCCCATGGCCAAGGGATGTGAGCACAGAGGCTGGTAGTGTGAGAGTGTTATAGGGCTAGCGAAACAAAAAGTAGTGAGTGGAGAAAGCAGGCATAATGAGAATAAGAGGGTATGAAAGAGCTCGGTTGGGTTCATAGCCCAATTCACTTCAGAAAATGGTGGTTTATGTCCCTGTTCAGCTGTGAACATGCTTGCAAAAGCCTCTTGGGAGGCCTGATCATATTGTGGACCTCCACTGAGTCCTTCTGCCCTGGCTGGAAATATGCTGTGACCACCATCCCAGGGAGGCTAAGGCTCCATCAGTCCGAGTCAAACAGAAGGCCAACAGGGCAAAGAGAGAGTGGAGGAAAGACAGTTGGAAACAGAACCGTCACGCCCTTACACACAAACTCACAAGAAGGAAGACACTCTTATGCATGCACAAGCTCAAGCAAAAAACTAAAGATAGGTCATGCGGCAGACCAGCGCTCACCCACAAAGTCTCATCTCTGATAATGCATCCACATGTTAAGAGTTAAACCTAGGTCAGCAATGAGGAGGACCAGCTCTCCAAGAAGAAAGCAGACCGTGAGGGTACGGGTCAATGGGCTTATGAAGCGTGAGGATTTGCAATACATTGAAAATGACAGGAGAGAAGAGGGAAAGGAGATAGTAGAAGTAGGAAAAAGAACTTTTAAACCAAAGGCAGACATGAAAACAGGATGCTAATGCATCCCAAACTATGTCTCCTTCAAGGAGAGGGAACAGATGCAAGGGATATTCAGGCTGATTTGACTTGGTGTGAATGGACTTCTTAGGGATAGGTGGACTATGTTATCCAACTTACTAAGCTTGACACTTGGAAAACATATATTTTGAAACACAGAGAAAATAGAAGACAGAGAACATGTAAAGAATGCAGGGAGTTTTCTGGACATTGATTATTAAATACTTGATGGAAATTGCATATAGTTAATATTACGGATGGACCAAAGAGAACTTAATTAATTACACAAATCTTGTTGTTCTACTCGTTAGGTTGAAAATGTTGCTGCTATAACACAACCCAAATTATTTCCTCATGGCCTGAATAAATCATATAAACTCCAGGAGAGCGTCTCAGACAAATGTGACAAAATAAAATCCACTAATTAAAAACTTAGCTACTGCTGTGGCAATAAATAGTACACCCCTCAACTTGAACTCACATTATGCGTTTATTTGGGGTTTCTTTTTCGCTGCTATTCACACTCTCCTGTCATCAAGACAAACACTGGAATACACAATTTGATCATGTTTTTTCAGCTGCAGCCCTTTAGTTATGAATACGGAGATTAAATAGGAGACAGGAAGAGGACTGGAAGCAAACTATGCTTGTAAAAAAATAAATAAATAAAATCCTGCGTACAAATGAGATGTCAATGAGAACAAAAATCTTAAAACATCAACGCCTTAACTCTTCGCTCAAAATAGAGCCCACAATTCTTTTCTTTTTTCCAACAAAGTGGATAAATTGCAAGCTCTGCACACTAGTTTCCTACTTCACCCCATGGGGTGCAGCACTTACATGTCAAACGGGAAAATGGGGTCAAGCATGTACTTTTACAATGTCTGTAACGCTTTAAAGGTGCTTGAATAGAGGTTCAAAGAACAAGGCATCGATTCAAAAGATGAAGAGGAGTAACCATCTAAAAACTTCAACGAATTAGCTTCAATTTCAACACCCAGCTGATCATGCAACCACATTCAACCAAAGCCAACTGGATTTGCTCCCATTAGTGAATAGTGAAGCATCGGTAAGGTCAAGTAATAAAATATCAGTCTACAATGGGGGCCAGGTTCAATCGGGCTTTTATGGGGAGTCTGAAACTAACTCAAGCTTCTTCACATAAAGCATTCAAATTCAGTTTGCATGTGTTGACACTTCAAACTACTCTACTTCCACATGTTATGTGCAGCAAACAGCAAGCATATTTTACTGCAGTAAAACTTTGTGAAATCACATTAAAAAAAATCTCATGTATCCCTTTATGTGTGTGGGAGAAAGCACTAAGCAGCAGAGGGTGGATGCACTGTCCCTTGTTAGACCCTTAGCAGTGCACAAGGGCTGCTTAATGCAGTCACTGGCAGCCGATGTGGAACAGTACTCCATCTCTCCTCTTTCCTCTCTCTACCCACTTCATCCCTCATTCCTGCCATCATTACTGTTACCACCAGATAGCAATGATACAGGGAAAATTGTGAAGTGGTCCCAACATCCCACATCTGCAACCAGAGGGAGCAAGACAGACAGAGAGGGAGGACACTAAGGAGGAAAAGCCAACATGCACAGAAGCAGGGTAATGACTGTTAACGCTGAGCGCGGGAGTGTGGGAGTAGCCTGGATCGGTGAGGAGGCATACAGGAAGAGAAATAGGTATAAATGGAGAGGAAAGAGAGGGAAACGGATCACAGTCATTATGAGACTGATGTGTAATAAACTGCTTGAAGGTGCCTTTAGGGAAACATTATTTTCTAGCTCAACATGCCATCTCCTGATAAACAGATAAACAAGGTAGACGCAACACACACACCACTCTGAACTGTCTGACTCGTAATCTTTTTAAAATGATGTGCATTCCTACACCAACACCCTGCGTTGCTAAAAATTTCATGAGTCTTCCACAGTGTCTGTCCGGTTGATTAGTGATTCTACACTGCTATAGGGCCCAATAGTTGTCATGTAGTAGAGCTTTTTGGGCATTTAGTGACAAAATATTGGATATCGAGGTCATGCAGTTCAAATACTTTTTAATCAATTCAGAGCGTTAGTAGCAAAGACAGCGCTTTGCTGTGACGGCTTCAACATCACATGAATATATATGATCACATCAATATCATTTTCAGTCAAAGACTACATCAAGAATTGTGCATCTATAAACCTCATTCAGGACATACTGTGACAGGAAATACAGAGTGATGTTAAAAATATAAAAAATCATCCACTCAGTGATATTAAAACTGATAATATCTATGTGTACAGACATAACACATTAATACACATCTCCTCTCTTACTGAACTAGAGGGAAATGCTGTGCATTTATAATCACAGAAATGTTTACATGTGAGTTGGAAATGTTTTAGCTTCTACGCAATACATTTTGTGTCTTCAATAAGGAAAACATTTGATTATTCCACACAGCTTTGCCATGCTCTACTATGCAGAACAGCTTCTTATGTGTGATCATGCTCATTATCTTAGAGTGCTCTTAAAAGAAAAATAAGGAGAAAAAAATCAGTGTAATAGGTGTGACATTGCTATAATGAAAGGTTTAATCATACTTGGTAAAATGATATGAAAATACTGCAGAGACAGAGTCCTATAACGTCACCGAGATAATGCTGATGCAATATGAGTTTTTTAAAGCTGAAATAGCTGCAGTCCTCAACTGACTAATGAGTGTCATATAGTAGGTTTAAACTAGATGGTCTACCACTTTATTTCTCCTCTAAATCCAAAAAGTTTCCAGTCTCCTCTGTTGTTCATCTGCCTCTTTCCCCTCTACTTGATCTTTATCTCAGCGCCTCTCCCTCCCTCATTCCCTCTCCCCATGGATCATCCATTAACTATCAGCAGGGCTTCTGTGCAGTAAGAAAATCAATGGCTCAGACGTTCCCCTTAAACACCAGTGATTTTCAGATCTACTTTAAGCATGCGAGTTTCGAGAGGATTTCATTGATCACATTGTCACAGTCTGAATTAACTCATGAATAAAGCAAAGAAAGGGCAGATGCTGATGGGAGAGTCAAAGTCCTGTGCCTGTAAGTGGGCACACAGGGCAACCTCTTTATATCTTAGAGAGAAGGATGGAGAAATGACAAGAAAAGTGGAGCCAGGGTGAAAAGAGACCATACATTTTTTTTAAATAAAGAGGAAAGGAGGAGATTTTTTTCCCCACAATGTTCCTTACTTCTCCTAGTTTCCTCACCCTTATTTCCCCATTTTTGGGGGGGAGAGATCATAGCACAAAGTATCTGCCAGTGGAGACAGCAGCAACACGTTGCCATGACCCAAATACAGCAGTGTGCTGTGATGATTGGCTAAGAGAAGGAGCCGGGTGGGGGTGTACTATGCAGCACATCAGCAGCAGCACCTTTGAAACTCAAACATTTATATAAGCAAAAAATGGGGCAGTCCACTTCAATCGATTTATCTTTCCCATATTGTCCTCGTCCCTTCTGCCACTCATATGTGACTCCATTGTACTACTTTCCCCCTACCGTCATGTGTCCACATTCTGACGTCCCTGATCCCATCTTACCTCCTCTGAAATTGCTATGTAGAGCTCCTTCAGAAACCAGGGAGGTTTGGAGGGAGTGATGGCAGCAGACAGAAGGGAGAAGCGCAAAGGACAGCCATCCATTCTTAATCAAAACTGTGGCGTCAAATTGTGTGGCACTGCATGCTAAGAAAACAACATTTGCACCACCTAAATATGAATGCATCTGCAGTTTCTTGCTGCCTTCTGCACTACTCAGTATATCTGCTTCAGTTAGCATTTGTTTATGCAGTGAGATAACAATCAAATTATATTACTTGTATTCAAGCAGCGGATGAGAGTGATGCTGTTTGATTACTTATGTTTAGAAAAGTAAAGCCCTTCAAGAAAGGACAAAAACATGCTAATGGTTTCACAGCATAAGAAGACTCTTCTTCATCAAGTGAAGTAGCCCTAAGGTGTGAGAGCTCCAGCAGGTTCTTTTATCGAGGGAGAAAATACATGTAAACTTTTACACTTTGTTCAGTACACTGGGTTAATTTGGGTTGCTAAAGCTATGTATTTATCTTATTTTGTGTATTTTTCATTTTCATTGCTTCAGGTAAAGGCAACGGGAGATGAGAAACAAAGAGCCATGAGTCTATTAAAGTCAAATTATCAATCTCTCTTGTTCTTTTCCCAATAAAGAGGAACAATATAATGATAGGAATGGGGTACTTTCCTTTAAAATGTAAAATGCTGCAGCCTGGGGTAATGAAACAGGTTGAAATCTCTATGCATAAACTGAGGTCAGTGAAACCTGCCAGAATAAGGCTGCATAAAACAAACTCACACAATAACTTATTTTTAAAGCTACATCTTTCTTGGATGTTAATTTTCTTACCAGATGCTCCTCCACCTTTTCCAGATCTTAAAAAGAAAGACTGAAGGAAAACGAAAAACACCTTCAAAGTGCTTCAACGTGATCACAAGGACAGCATGTTGTTTCTACCTCTGCTACCCTCTCAATGATTTTCTTTCCCGGGGGACATAAATGAGGCCAAATTTTCTCTTATGCAACTTAATCAGAGTGATGACGCTGGTGGCTGCCTATAGCAGAGGGAAAATGTTAACCCTACCTCTTGCACAAAGCATCCTTCTTAGTTTAGACATAAACTCTAACATTTCGAGTGAGAATTATTTTGAAGTACGCATCAGTTGCCTTGCATAATTTTTCTGTCATTACAGCCTGACATATTTTCAAAATAGGAAGAAAAAAATAACATGATTTCTACAGTTTTGTCAACGTCTCTTGGTTTTACCTCTCTATTTCTTGAGAATGCCTTTATTCTGGTTCGTTCTAGTACTTCTCTCCAATTTAGGGGCTTATTATCAAATTGCAGAAGCCTGCTCAGCTCTGCATGAAACAAATCAATTTATTGATCGGTGTATCCAATCAGCTTCCACCTGAATATGCATCCATTTCTCATGTCTGCAAACACTTGACATGGGTGGTCACACACTGAGAAACATGAAAGAGCAGCTTTGGACTCAAACTTACATCAGTAGCTAGGAGGAGTGCCCAAGGCCCACAACACAAAACTACTTCACATTCACGAGCACAACCCAGCAACTCTGTGAATGCGTGTGCATCTGCCTCCTTTCTGTCGGTGTTCATGCTTCTGCGAATTCACGCACAGGCATTTGGGTTTCGCTAAGGTAAAGGTCAGAAGGGCAGCGGCAGATAGAGAAGTAATGTGTAGGGGAAATGCTGGACACTACCTTGTTACTCACATATATATAAAAAAGCAGTCACAGCCTGAAGACAGAGGCATGATCAGACAAAAGAGGAATGGTCAGGGTGCCCATAAGGAGCCACAATTTTAAGAGAATGTACACAAATAAAAAGATGACTGAGGCATAAGAAGTATGAAATGGACAGAACAAAGCAGAGGAGAAATAGAGACAAGCGGACAAGGAGACATAACAGCAGAGAAAGCCAGTAAAAAAAAAGACACAAATTGGTTGTGAAAGGCCATCTAAAACCAGGATAATTTTTTCCTCTTTGGTCTGTATTTTGGAGAAAATAAAGCTGACTTTTCCACTGAACAAAGCAGCACCAGATCAATAGCCCTCCCAATACACACATATTATTTGACAAAAAGTCTCCAACAAGGAAGAGAAAGGGCAGGTAAAAAAATGAAGTAAGGGGTGCACAAGAATGTATGCATCTTCTGGAGCTCAGGAAACAGCACACAACAGATTGATGAAATTGTTTTTAAGACAAAAGAACAAACAAACACACAAACTGACTTCAAATTCTGACCTTTAAGATAAAGCAAGCTATAAAAATTCTACAACATTGTTAATTAGCAGATGGGTCTCAAGCTTGAAGCTTTTGTAGAAGGGTCTGCAGACCATCATCGCCAGCTGTCCAGTACCGCCATGCCAGTGTTTTTATTATAGCCATCTTATAAGTAGCATACTTTAGTTCCATCACAGTTTCATCAGTTGGTTACTGTTTGGTTTTTGTATTTCGTTTTCAATGTTTTTGCGCTCAAAGGTATTTGATTGTGTATTCTTTGCCTTGGTCATGACAAAGGCATAATCTCTGTCTGGTAACCCAGACGTTGAAGGTTTATTTATGTACTTGGGAGCCAGTGGGCAGTTGTTTCAGAGGCTGAGTTCAAGTACCAGCAATTTTTTTTAGGAATGACTTTGGTATCCTTTGAATGACGTATCAATGCACAGGTACAGCATTCATCTAAAAGCCAAATAATCTATATTTACAAATGAGACTAAGCTACACCGATAGTCTTGGTGGTCCTGGTATTTACGTGTATGTTTGAAGTGTTACTTCCTTTGAGGCATAACCTACTGTATGGAGCTACTTTGAACCAGAATTCTGTTTGATGTCACTTACACCTCCAGCTTTCTATGCTCAGAGCTAGAGGCTTCAAACATTATTACCCTCTTCCTGTTTAACAGACACCTTACACACACACAACCATACAAACATACACATATTGTGATATCAGTGCAGATTTGCACAAAAGCAACTTAATACTTTCATGCTTCTGAATGATTCTCTACCTCTTCTTTCACCACTCTTTGACTAAGAGATACCTTAGCCAGATTGCCTCCTGACAGATGGATCACGTCTTCGACATCTTGGTAACCAAAACCTAAGAATCACCTGGGTCACAGCTCACCTGCCTCCATTTGAGGCAGAAGATCAAGACCTTGTGAAGCTTCAGCTGTCCAAAGAAGCGTAACGACAGGTACAGTCCGAGAAAGAGAGACATTTTCTCCCACATTTTCTCCCTCTCTGCGAGCCAGCTGCCTAAAACCCAAAGCATCAGATATGTGTTTATCCGTATGTGGTGTATCCAAATGAAGTGGACGCTTCGACTTTTACTCAGCACTGACCAAATTCTTTTGACGATTCTGAACTCCAAATCTGAAAAAAATCTGCTTAAAACAATTATCAAACTTGCATGTACATTTTCCCACTTGTATTTGCTGCCCTTTCCAAGCAACACACTGACATTCACAACCGAGATGTAAGGAAATAAGAGTTCTAAACTCAGAGAAAAGTTTTCTACTTTCCTCTTAACTGGTGTTTATCTTATGATCCGAGTAAATCAGTGCGGAGATGAGAGGGGAGCAGTTATGTAATACCAGCTCCAAGACGAGCTCCACCAATGAACATTCTGATAGGAGACTTCTGCTTAGTAACATAATCACACTCCACACACGGGGGAGCGTCACAGAGGAAGGCAGAGGGAATGAAAGAGGGTGATTGACTCCAACAGGCAGGGGAAAGAGAACTGATGCAATATTGTTTAAAAAGACAATATTTTAAAGAAAATAAATAAGAGGATAAGCTGAGAAAAAAGGGGAACACTGGAGTCACATTTACTTCATTTTTGAATGTGAAAAATCCTTTGTCTGTTCGGCTATGATCCTCAGACCTTGAGCTCCAATGGGAAACAGGAAGGCGTAAACACCCACCTCCACACCCACCTGCAGTTACATGCCACTGGTCTCCTGGGCAACAGGATGGGACAAGAATAACAGCAATGTGACGGCAGGGTGATACCCAGCATTACAAATTCTTTGTCTAAATGCAAATAAAAGCAGTATTTACACAGTTCATGTTATCAAATATTTGTGAAAATGTTATCTAATATCAAACCACTCCATTGTAAATAGCGTCAGTGGAAATATCTATTTAAAAAGGGAAACACAGACATTATCTGCAACATCACATGAAAAAGGACACACTAACCACACACACACACACCTTTGTAATGGTAGTATAAAACACAATCACATTCATAAGCCTTACAATAAAAAAAAGATTTCTGAAACACACCAAACTTTAGTTTACGCACTCATCTGCCTCTTCAGGCATGTTTTACTTATCAGCAAGCAAAACATTGGCCTCAAGAGAAACTAATTTAAGTAGTCTTGCAAAGCATATTCATGGCCTGATGGGAGGCAAATAAATACACTGCACAGTTACCACAGATGACTAATAAAAGGTTACTTTAGGAGTCATTCAGATCAAATCATATTTTGCTTCAATTCGTCTCTACACATTGTTCTATTTATTCTGTTTTCTGTCTGAAATTAACTATGACATTTTCATCTGTCTAAGCACCTTTTTGTGTCTTTAAGAAACTGGGGAGTAAAAAGATACAACTCTCTTAAGTCCAGTACCTTAAAAACTATGCAAGCTCGATAAATAAATGCGCTTACAGTCATTCCCATACAGGCTCTACGCTGTACCAATGAAAGTGTGTTCATTGACAGAGGGAGTGTCGTGCCAATTACAGAGCAATCTTAACTATTTAAAAAAAAAAAAAACGTTTTTATCACACTTTCACAAACAGTGACCAATATCATCCTAGGTTCAAAATGAGCAAGGGCATCCAAATTAGCAGCCAGAATATTTCCCTATGAGAACATTGTATAGGTATTACACTGAATACTCATGGAATATCAAGGTATATGATCGTATTGCCTCTCCCTTAATAATAATTACCTTCATATATTCATGTTTATTTGTGCTATTACAAACAGATGATTTCACTTTTCCACATCAATATTGGAATATGTCATTCAACTACTAACTGTAGAGGATGGACGGATAGCTCAAACTCTGCACCTGGCAGTAGTACGGCGTGTATATCACTGTTACTGACAGTCATGCAAAGTCAGATCCCACACAGTTAATGCACAATACAGAACATATCAATCATATATGGTGCAAAAGGAAAACTCTCCATCTCATGTGAGGCAACTACTGGTGATTGTTGCATATAAATGCCGATGGTTTCACGTTGCCTTAAGGCCTGTATTTACATTTACATTGGTCTGAAATGGCTACAAAGAAGAGGCATATGGAGGTTGCATGATGCAGGGAAAGAACATCTGATCCAAATGCGTTTGTGCTGAACTTTCTCGTTCTCTATAATGCACTGCAGTGACTCTCTGACATTTCTCTCCCACGCTGGTCCCCTCACCCACTGCTCCCTTTGAGAACAAGAAGTATAATGTCTTATGTTGCCCTGTCTTCACCTCCCCATTTTCATGCCCTCTTCTCCCTGTGTCCTTTCCTTTTCCTCCTTATCTCTTTGCGTCTCATCTATGACAGGACTCGGGAGTACTGCTTCCAGGTCTTGATGTGTATCTTTCCAGCACTCTCCCTTGCTCCCTCTTTTTATCCCTCCCCTTCTGGCCCTATCTATGCTCTGGTCTGTGCTCTGCATCTTTTCGTCCATGTCCAAACAGTAACACACCCTGATACCTATCTCTGTGGTCTCTGAAGAATACACAATCTGAGTCGCCCAGCAAATGATATTCACTCTCTCTCTATGTCAGCATCTTATCTTCCTCTTCATGACCCTGTGATGCAAGTGAAAGTATGTATGAATTCCATGTGATTCTGGTCAATCGTCCCAGTGGAGAAGGGCATGCACAGTCTCAGCCATACTTTATCAGTACCAAAGTGATGTTGTGAGAGGCGTTGGTTACGATGATAACAACACACCCATGAAAGCGTGTAGTCAAGGGCTATGTATATTTCTTCCTCCTAACGTAATAGGTCCATCAGTATGACAGAAAATTACACACAATATGATATGGGTAACTGTGTATGTATGTTTGCTAAAAGACATCTCAAGTCATCACTTATTGGTATCCCAGAGTGCACAAGAGTTCTAATGGATGTGGAAATTCATATGGTCATATTTGCATTGTTTGTTCTCTCCCTCCACCTTTCATATCTGTGCTTTTATGTTTTCCGATTCATATAAAAACACATCCACACATACACATACACATACACACTGGTGCCCCGGACTTTATAGTTGTTTGTTTTGCATCGCTGGCAAGTTGCCAGGGTGACAATGCAATGAAGAGTTGGTAAAAAGCAAACTCTTAAGTACAATTGGAAGCTGCAAACATACTCTATACTGCATGACCTGTCCTATTACCCTGCACACTGCCATCTTTGCTATTATAATCAACTGTCTTTCCTTTAGCTGTTAGTATATTAAGAAAAATCTCCCTTTTTTATTATTTGATTGATACCATTTGCTGGTCAAAAATAAATACATTTTTACACTGAATTACCAAGGTGCTATTTCTGTCAGACAAATTGATCACAAGGAACACTAACTTGAAGTGAAAATGTGAATTAAAAAATCCACCTTATAAATGGTTCAGAAAAAAAGCATCCCCTGGTGACTGTGTTCTAAACTAACATCAAAGCATAAAGGCAAGAGAGATGACTGACTGATGTGAAAGTGTGTGTGTGTCTTCGCCCATGTTAGTCTGCTCCAGTAAAACTTCAAGGCAAACTCACACTTGCCAAGGACTTAATCTCCAGGCCTAATAAGGATCAATGTAAATGCAGAGTGATACTGTTCTTTCCAATGACAGGTCCTGCCACAACGCTGAGAGGATCACCCGACACTCCTCCCACTCGAACTAACAAACAGTGTGTGTGTGTGTGTGTGTGGGGGGGAAGGGGGGGGGGGGGGGGGGGGGGGGGGGGGGGGCAGCTGATAGAGGGGAAGTATAAGCATACTTACGCATCTCAACATCCCTCATCTCAGATTCTCTTTATCAGTGTCATGTTTTTATAGACATCTACACGAGGGAGGAAAGCCGACACTGTATGGTAATGCAGTCCACAAAACAATACCAATAAAACAAATTAGATCTCCGCTATTAAAAGAGGACAGAGAGCTGAAGTAATAGTAAGGCCACTAACTGTAAACTGCAGATAGATTGCACAAGACTTTAAACAAGACCATCTTATACAGTCTCATGAACATGATAAGAGATTCCTCGGACAACAGTCACAACTCATCTGTTCACATAAAACTGCCTTTCTGAACATCCCTCAGATTAAATTAATTGAAATCTAAATACAGGTTCTTAGATTAACTCTTGCATTAGTTCCATTTCGGTCTCATGCCTATGCATATTAGGTCACCTTTATGTTCATCATCCAAAGCTAGATACTGTGTTTCTTTGGTTTTTAGAGCCCCAAATAAAGGAACATAATTAAATCAGTGGGAGTCAAACTGAACAATTATGTTAAAAGCTACAACACTGAGCCCAGCGTTGTTACAGAGAGTTAAGCTGAAGATGTCTCTGGTCTGTCATGAAACAGAACACTTTTTCATTGTACAGTTGGTCACCTGTCATCACACAAAATTACTTCAGAGGTTTTCTGTAACAGACTGCAATCTATTGGATATGTAGCACTTATATTTCTAACTGCAGTCTGCTAATGTGTGCCAAGCAGTTCTGCAGGGGAGACGTTATTTTAAAGTTTCACGTGCACATGGATCTGCAGCTGAGTACAAACAGGTGATAACTTCACACAACATAGTCAGTAACAGTACTCCCAGCCCGCCTGTGTCCCAATCAATTAATCCAAGTGCCACTTTAGTTTAACTGCCCTCAAAGGGACCTGGCCTCAATAATATATGCACACATACAAGCCTCGATTACTCAGAATTAATAATACATGAACAGACTTCCTGGCTATCCCGATCTCACTATCCTTTCCTCTTTTTCCCATCTCTGCCTCCGAACGGTGATGAGTTGCACCATCTGGCACTGATGGGAGGCAAGAGACTTTTGGAAGAAGAGGGGATACAATGAAGTTCATGGGGAGGGTTTAGTTGGCCACAAAGTGATCTGCGTAGAACTTTATGAAGAGAAAAACTATTTGGTGATGAATCCCTGCTGTGACCTTTTCAAGATGTCATGTGAGAATAACATTTATTAAAAACTAGTGTATGAGAGAAATCCCATTTGGGTATGTAACTATTTGGAGACAGTGTGGGTGTATCAACTGGATGTGGATAAATATGTATGTGAACTGCACTAAGTGTTCAAAAGGTCAGATATCATATTTGATCAGCTTTCTTTTCACTGTTGCTGCCCATTTCTACAAAAGACTCAAAACAATGATATGATAATATCAAGTTATACATCAATTCCCATTCTTCCTGTTCCAGAATTTTCTTCTGTGTGTTGAAAGTCTCATCCCCACGTAATTGCTCAAGTGTAATACAGCACATGGGCAGATGTTCTATAGAAGTACAGTAATTGTTTTATGTTATGAATATTATGGAGGTGAGCAGTACAGCTAGCTTTAAATCGTCTATAAATATACAATCAGACGCAATAATAACTGTCAAATCATATACATGCTCCTGGAAAGGGAGAGCAGGTCTTGAAATATACACTGGTGAGGGACAGAGACACAACAATGGGACAAACACAAGGTTGTTCAAGTGTTGGCCGGAGAAGTACAGTAAAGGTCTTAACACTGGGTCTCTGTCAAAAATGGAGTTTGATTAACAGCAGCTGGAAGAAAGATGTCCGCTCAGAGCCTTGACATCACTCACTCGACTTCTAACACACATACACTTACACAAACAAAACACACACACACATTGAAGCAGTCACTCAAGCAGCACTCCGGGAAATGAAGCAGCCAATTCTCAGAACAGGATGACCTTAACCCACCATGCATTGCTCTCTGGAGTGAGAATTCATTCTGGTGGGCACACTGACGACAAGTGTGTCACTGCTATGGGTGTGGGGTTTTTTAGATAAATTCTTTAAACTAAAATGTAGAAAAAACAAGTTCAGAAATTGATCTGATATTTCTATGCCCACCATATTGCTGCACATCATGAAATATTCTTATTGTAGATAGGAATCAAACAGAGCTCCTGCTGAGTACAAGCAACTTATCTCCATTACACAGATATCTGCTCAGGAATAAAAAAAGTCACACAACACAGTGTGTTTTATGTGAGGGGAAGTAAATACGAAAAGCAGGAGAAGAAAAAACAAAGGTTGTTGTTAACTTGACAGTCTGAAATGCCAGTGCCTTCTACAATATAACTCCGATGTCTGCAGAGACCATACAAGATGACCTCTGAGAATGCTAATGTCATGGGTTCACTGGACTTTGCAGCCTTAAGTCATTCGGTTTGTTACCTCTCATATTCATCCAGGTGTAAAATATAAGGAAATGGAAGACAGGAAAAAGAAGAAAACCGAAGCACACTTTTCTGTTCTGCAGTCAGGTGCAACAAACCGATCTCTTTACAACTTCCTGATCCTGGTTTGCCATTTCCTGCTTCTCCCATTTGGCCCATCCACCTGCAGTAATGGATAGAAGATGACAAATGATAGTCCAAAGGCTAGTGTGTGTGTGCATGCTCATGCATGTGGGAGCATTGAGAAAATATATAACGTGTGAGTGTAAGAGGGAGTGTGTTAGTTTCCTTACCTGTTAGAACATGTGTAAGCTAGGTAATGATTTGACGAAAGTCCTTCTGGGCTCTTTGTACATGTGTGTTAGTGTGTGTGTGTTTGTGTGCGTGTTTACAAATGCACACACATGAAATCACTGACAGCTGTGGTGCGAGTGGCACTATGTGGTGAGGGAAGCTGTTATTTCCTTATAGCACACTGCCGAGGCCCCTAGCTTTTCCCCTTTTTTGCTCTTTTATCTCACTTTATTTTCATCATATATCTGAGTTCTATCAGCAGCATTCAGTCTACATAAAATCCCACTTTTTTGGTTTGCATTTTATAAGATATTGGGTTAAAATAACATTTCTTATGACTGCCTCTTGAATATCTTGTTAATGGATTTTATTTAACCATTAAAAAAGGGCTGAAACAAAGTGGCTGCTTTAGAACTTTGCAGGTAATCATTATGATGGCACTGAAAAAACTAATGTCCTTTTCCAATGAAGCCACTAAAGTAAGAATGGCAGTTTATTTAATTTAGCTGTTAGATTATTATCTATAACTGCCAGTTTGAACAATTTCTGATAGTTAAAGTTTAATGACTAAAGTTAGTGCTTACACCTCCGCACATCTATCAGCCTGCCACGAAGGCTATAAAAGAAAATGGGTAAACAAAGGGAGAGAAAAACAAGTGTGCAAGTATGTATGTGCGTGCTTGTGTCTTTACTGTGTTGTGTGTCTGTCGGGGAAGGGGGGGTGCGGGGGGGCGGGGGCTGTGGAGACGCTCAGACAAAACACGCTTTTTTCCCTGCAGGACTCCGTTTTGGCATGACAGCCCGGTTAACTTCACACCTCTACACAAAGACATATACACAAATCCACAAGTCATCATACATCAGGAGTCACGTCTCAGGGGAACATTATCACAAGTGTGCACTCGTGTATGCGCACGAGAACGCAGTCAAGCTTATCGCCCACCTGTTTAGCATTTTCAGATATGTTCCTGTGTGCGTGCAACATCTTATCAGTATCAAGCGAAACAAAG
Organism: Menidia beryllina; assembly: GCA_013363375.1. Taxonomy (NCBI): domain Eukaryota; kingdom Metazoa; phylum Chordata; class Actinopteri; order Atheriniformes; family Atherinopsidae; genus Menidia; species Menidia beryllina. Next base: position 674,334 of record JABUIW010000069.1, on the reverse strand, counting down.
GAAAGCGTTTACTCACAAATACAGCATATCCAATGAGAGACAAAGCCCTGATGTTTAAACTATCATCAGGGTTGGCCCAGCAATAATCAACTATATCTCTATTTTACTATGACATCAACATAACAGGCAGAGAGTAAATATCATTCCGTTTGCCTGAATGCTATCGATGCAACCATCAAAGCCTCACTGGCATTTAAGAAAATATCTCATGTTAAGCCCTAGGGAAAGAGGCCCCTCCTCCATTGGACAGTTCCCTTTCCCTCCCCAGAGCTTGCAGACTTGCAAAAGAGATAGAGTTTGACATTTTCCGACAAATGAAGAAAAAGGGGGAACTGTATGACAAAAACATGGGGAGGGATTAAGCATCATTGGATAGACAGAGTTAGATATCTTAGGAGAGAAAAAAGATGGATCAATACACAATGTCTAATAAAGGGAGGATTTATTGGCATCTTGCAATAAAGTGAGGTAATGTCAATAGAGCTCAGGGATTGTCTCTGAATGGAAGCAAAGGAAAAGGATGCTTCCTTCAGAACCACGGAGAGCTCCTAACTTCAGCTTACGCTAACAAGACTAGGGCAGTGCCTTATACTCTCCTCGAGGCCCTCCCTCACCCATTTGAAAGTTACGATTTCCTTCCACATGTTTGACTTTCCCTTTATTATTTTTTTTAACCATCCACGCAGGCTGGACATGTAGACGATTAGAGAGCGTGATTTAATGGTCGAGTCTGCTCGATGGAAAAAAGACACATTCAGTGAGGACACATAATGTGTCCTAGTGTCTTCTCTGTAATGTAATATTTGCATGATTTCTGACCGGTGACTTGTTTATTCTTTAATAAAACATTTAAAAAATGAATGAACAGATAACACTGAGTAGAATCCCTAATGCTCAAAAGCAAATGGACACAAAGAGAAAACATAAAACACACTGCTGCTGTCAGCAAAAGTCCTGGAGCTACTGTCAGCATGAGAAGAAACAGCACTGTTCATCATTTGCGCATCTATAGAGAGCCTCTAGTGCATGCACACATACAAGCCTAAAAACATTCAAATCATTCCATATCTGCCATGGACTGCATGAAAAAGGGCCTCCAACAGCACTTCCTTCCCACTACATTCTCCCTTGACTTGTAAAACACCAGGCCCACAGCACATCCCACAGACTTAGCATCTTTTACTTGGAAACTTGCATTCATGCCCAACAGAAATAAAGAAATTGCGCCTGTCAATTAATCATTTAAGTTTACTTTAAATCTAAACATTCTCCTTGTTTTGGAGCTCAATTTGCAAATTACATGAAATATGCATTTGTTTTTCCGTGTAACAGCAGTCAAATTGTTTTATTTCAACATTTGGTGAATACCAAATGTTGCCAAGCTTTTTAAAAAAAAAAATATATATATATATATTTTTTTTTTTAATTGGTTGTTGGGCATCTCTAAGATTGTCGCGTTTTCCAGTTTCAATAAATGTATGTCCCTCCAACACAACAAAGAGAAGTGCACCCACACACACAGTCACAAAGGGATTCCAGCACAGAAGACTTGTACCCGTCTCTGTGTCACCACCTCTAACTCTCATCATGTACCAGCCAGGCAGGATCAGCAGGATACAACCCTCTTTCCACAATCATTTACCCTCCTCCTGTTTTCCTGCCCTTCCTCTCTTCTCTTCTTCGCCCCCCTGCTCTTTTTGCCCCAGCTCTCATAGCTACTCTGCTCCCTCCATCTTTCTCTGTCAGCTCATTAAGCTTGACTTATCTCACGGTGCAAAGCGGAAATTAAATCCTCAGCCCTGAGCCTCCTTCGTTGCCTATGCCCCTCATGTTCTTGCTCTTCACCCCCCTTCTTTAACCATGTCGTCGAGAGAGTGGAGGTATGTTATGCTTATTTTGTGGGTGTAAGTTTATGCTGTATTACTTCTCAAAGAAGAATCACGATGCTTTGCAGGTTGAGGGGGTTATAGATTTGTGTTATCAGAGATAAAACTGTGTTCATGACCAGAGAAAACAGAACAACGTGCATACAAAGACAATCAGGGTTTACCTTTCCGATAGCACAGAGGATGCAGCCTTAATGTTGGCTTTCATTCCATCTTTCTGCCTAGCTCCAAAAAACCTTACCCACTCCTGGTTTTTACACAGAGGGGAAAAGAGGTTAATGTAAGCGATACAAGAGTAATCAGGGTATTCTTAAGCAGTAAACCCATGCTGCACAGGGAATCGCAGCAGATTAAGGAACTGTATTTGGCAGTATTAACAAGAAATCATTCCATAAGCTTTGCTAATTCAACTTCACTGGAAAGAGAGGGGAAATGCATCCCTCAAGAAACATCTGTACAGCCCCCGAGACCAACTTACTGCAGACGCACAAACTTTCTCCTGCTGAGAACCCCACACAATCCTGCAAGCTAACAAAAAGCTACTAATTTAGCCCCTGCTTAGTTCTGTGTCCTCCAGCTCATTCATAACTGTCAAGCTTAAAGTGTAGTTAAGCATTTAGCTTTGCCCTGTTCTGGCTCTCTACTCAACAGTGACGCATACTGCAGAGAATTGGTGATTCGTCAGCAAGTCAATAGGATTAGCAATGCAGAGAAATGCATTGTGGGTATTATCATGACTGCAAGGCATGAGTTTAGGTTTAATTCACCAACAATGTGAGCACAAACAAGAACAGAGCAGAAAATGACAGGGATGTAGAGCGTGACCTGAATATCTAATCCATTCATTAGTAGTCACAGATCACACTGCAGTGGAAGGAAAACATTTGCAAGGGGACAAAATCATAACGTCAGTTCCACCGTGTTTCTGATATTTTTTGGCTTTATACCTGAAAGATGGTGAAGGCTTACACATCACTTAGTGTAAGTGCAGGTGTATTATGTAGGAGAGCAAGAACAATATCAACTACTCTGGAATTTTCCTTTCAAAATGATTCCACATACCTCTCACAACTGAAGGTAAATGCTCAAAATGTAACCGCAAGTGTTCAAAACATTGCCATATACATATAATTTTTTACCCATGTAAGGTTTATGGGTGTCTCACAAGTCCTGGTATTTTAATTTCTTAGAGTCTCTGAATGTTTGCCAAAGTGATGTTTCTCCCCCTCCTAAATCATGTTAGTCACACAGAAATGTTGAACAGAAAAGGCTAAACTTTTCATTCAAGATGTCTGTCAAATATCAAAATATATTATGGTTTAAATGGAAAGAAGTGACAATTAGGTATATAACGGTTTATTAGCTCAGTGTGTTGAAACTCACTTTCAAGCCTTTGGATTTAGCTGCAGGTGTTATCTCAGGCTCTATCTGAATAAACACGCTCATCATTTGTCTTGAGATCATACAGTGGGGATGAAGAAAAACTGGAGAGCCCTGGAATGCTTAAAGAAGCTGTAAAGAAAAGAACCCAGGGCTTTGACGAAAAAACCCAATATGAATCGCACAGCAACCAGCATGCACACAATGAGCCACAACCATGTACGGTTGGAGTGGATACAAAGATTCACCATCCAACAACAACTACACTTTGGATTTCAAAACATGCTCCTAACACACAGTAAGTACTCTTCATACAAGTATCTCATACTACACAGAGGAACAAGCAAAGACAACTAAATAAACAAACAGCAGATTCACATAATGGCTGCCACAGAAAGACCCAGACCTTACTCGGTGAGACACAGTGAGTGTCTCACAGCCTTTCTCTCCCTGGGGAAAGTAGAAATCGACAGTGAGAGGGATTTAGAGAAATGGAGTGAAAGAGAGTATGTGGGTGAGTGCTAACACTCAACAGAAAGAGAAAAAAGAAAATGTATAATAACTGCTGAGCCACCTGAGTAAAAGGATGGATGGATGGACGGATGGACGGATGGATGGATGGATGGATGGATGGATGGATGGATGGATGGATGGA
>JABUIW010000069.1:611119-670403 GCA_013363375.1 Menidia beryllina | reverse complement strand
GGATGGATGGATGGATGGATGGATGGATGGATGGATGGATGGATGGAATATACTGAGACTTTTCTGGTAGACCTTTCAAATATGTGTCATTCTGAATACCTGCATATGGTGAACGTACAGTACACAAACAAACCCTTGTGAAGATTCATTCTTCCTTTTAGTGTCAGAAAACATCTCCTCCCACGACCGACACACATTCACTTTGCTGCAATACTAATCTCCCTCTCCACCCCAGTTCACCTCTCCATCATCCCCCATTTTAAAAATCTGCGTCTGCAGCGCTTGCCTTCAAAGGCCAGTAATCTGTCCAGGGACGCAGCAATGAGAGAGAACAGCTCTGGATTAAATTCCCTCCCCTTTCTCCCAAAATAAACCCTCTTTTCATTGTCTGCCTTTGCCTCTGCTCTGGTTTCACATTTACATCAGGATGTGATTTGACTAATTTGGCTGCAAGCTAATTTCCTATCCCCATTGAGAGCAGTTAACTCACAGATTGCGCTGCATTCTCAAAAAGCCGAGGTAGCTGCGCCCCTCGTTTCCTGTCTTCGATCAGCTAAACTAGCCATCTCCTGACTGCAGCGTTGTATCTAAATAGACTATGTATTTATATCTTCATTGCAAATCAGCACATTGATCTTTAGAATCCCAACAAGGACACAAAAACAAAAAAACTGGAAGCAAATTAAGATTTTTAAATATTTTAAAAACTTCCCACGAAAGAATATTCGTCACATTATGTTTCAAACAATCAAAATAACTATGGTTAAGGTTAACAAACTGTTACTTTAAAACAAATGAGGACATTACAAGTCTGTGTGTATTTTAGCTAATTTAATGGAAAACATTTTACCAAGTTAGAAATTACTTTTTTGCCCCACATATTTCCATTTTACGATGATTTGTTTGGCCTATATTATGCCTGCATTAACATGAATCTCAATGTTTCATTTTACATATTGGTCAAATTAACCAACAGCTCACCCTCCTTGACCCTCTTAATTAAAGAAGATTAAATATGCACACCAAGATCATAGTGTTATTATGAAATGTCTAAAGTCCCCCCCTTAAAAAAAAAACATTATGTAGGCACTCACTGGCAATCACAGGAGAGGTATTATGTAGTAGAGGTGTAGCTTAAGAGATTACACTTTGAAGCCCTTTAAATTGGTTTCCTCATTGTGATCATGGGACTTAAGGCGGTGCACAAAAACAATATTAGTACTAAAAAAAAAGAGTTCAACCCCTCAGGGAAACTGTGAAAAGGCTGCAGATATGCCAGACCCCTGACTGGCAACTCGGAAGCTGCTGTTTTTTTAAAAAGGGAGCATAAATGGGATTAGAGTGGGATGTGTGGCCAGGAGAGATATCTTTCTTGTGAACTGAATAAGCAGAAAAGAGGATCTGATGAAGAGCTGACAGGGTTGGGGATGGCAGACTAAGAAGTTGGGATCATGGTGAATATAGCTCAACTTAGTGCCATGAGTTGACATTAAAGTTAAATTGACGTCCTTAAAATGCAACAGTATATTCTAAAACTGACATATTGAAATGTTCAAAAACCTTCTTAAGAGATTTATGGTGTTCAGTCTGATAATTGATCAACCTCTGTTTCAAAAGAATTCACAGGAACATCTGCCTCCGGAATAGCAGAGCTACCATTAAACAACAAGCAATAAGAACCACTGATGACCACATTTGCACACAGCGTGGAATCCATTTTCTGCCTCTCAAGTTATTTTCTCCAATTCTATGGTCGTTCACCACCTTTTAGTCCTCGTCATGCATGTTTTGTCTATTCATACACCCTCAATTGTGCCCCCTCGGATCTCAATCTAGTCTTTCTCCCCTCCTCCTCAGTGTAACCTACTATGTATTAAGGCGTTGATATATCCAACAGGGGGAAGGAACACATACTTGGATAAATCCTACAACAATGGCGGCAGCATGTGGAGAGCTGAGTGTGGCTTAAATATCTGTGAAACCCCACAAAATCAGGCAGCCAGCATGCCATGCAAAAAAGTCTAACCTCACCTGTATCCACTTTTAAAACAGCATCTCTAAAAAATGTAAACGAGCAGAGCATAAAATTGAAGGACATAGCAAATGTCGAGGAAATGTCATTGATTATCATAGTACTGTGAATCCTGATACGTTTGCCAGAACATCTCTTACTAAGGGAGAGTCTTTTGAAAAAACAAGGGGCAAAAACATGTGAAAAAAACACAGAAACAAAAATAACTGTATACTGGTCATGACTCATGTGCAGCGTGGCAAACAGCAGATGGTATGAAAAAAAAAATCTGAAGGCCAGAGAGAAAATATTATATGCAATTTACCCACTATAGCAACACACTGTATATTTAACCCAGACTTGATTCTTTACATTGGTAAGGACAACGTGATGAGCAGAAAAGAGGGAAAATGAATGTCTGCTGTACCTACTGACAATATCTGTGCTGATCGTATGAAAAGCATGCTGGAGTGCAGCTTTAAGGAGTAGCTTTTCGCCGTGCGCTCTGCATACACAAGCAGGTGGTTTTCTGCACATGTCAATATATCCCATCTAATTAAATTTAATGGGATAAGAAATGTTGCTTTTCTAATCCATCTCCCATCTCTTTCAGTCTCCTCAAATCTGCACACACACACACACACAAGATGTGAGCAGACATTTTCAATGCACATATAAAACACTTGAAGCACAAACATGTCTGTGAACCCTCCCCCCAAGGTCCCCACAAACAATTACACACATACACACCCTGCCCTCAAGACCTGTCATTCTAAGGTAATGACCCGGCCTCACTAACTGACAAGGTTACAGCAGCTGTAGACCTGAGACACTGGGAGTTGTTAACCTTACATTTGCCCAACAAACATGCAGCCAGAAAAGCACAATAAATACAATCTCAAGCTCTGCCAATACTTTGAATTTATTTATCCTGACCAGAGTACAAAGGCTCTTAAGTTACAAGAAAAGAGAGAAGGAAGAGGGAAGCAAGGGTGTTTAATATCATGTTCACTCTAAAATTAGTTTCACACTTGCATTTTTTAAGTAATGCTTTATATCAAAGGGAGAAAAACTACAAAAGGATATTTTACAACAATGTAAAGCATCTAAGTATTTCCCATTGCTTTACAATGTGAGACTGGACCGTTAAGAAGTGCGCAATGAACTGTGAACACGTAAAACACTTTTGCACAAAAAGCAGCATGTAACTATAGTGGTTATACACATATACAAAAGCCTGCATCGGCCTCACAGTCGGGGGTAGAAAAACGCATGTCCCGAACAAGTCAGCACTTTCCATTATACATGGTATAAATGGGGACAAACAGAGAAGAGGATGGGAGGACCATGACCTTGAGAATGATTGTAAAAGCAGTGTGAGCCAGTGTGTGTGTAGCACCATGTGATAAATACACCTACAGAAAAAGCTCAAAATGACCTACTTGGTGTTGCTGAAAAGAGAGAGATGTTGATGCATGACCAAAATATATCACAATTTGATATAATGGTGCCCCCTATTTTTTTTTCCCAGCAAATATTAAATGTTCGTGCTTGGTTAGGATTTGTGCCATACTGCCAAAAACTGGGATCTAAGGTGTAAAAAATAAGTCATGTGTGATATGGAAGTAAGCAGGGCTGAGTGAGATTGTTTAAATCAGATATCTGAATTTTGCTGGGTGGCTAGCCTTGTTGTAACGGGATGAAATGAATTTGGTCTTGTTCAAGGTTTGTAAACAGAGAACATTAGGCCATAGATGAAATGGGAAGCATATCAAGGCTAATTAATAGTGCACAGCAATACAGTGTTCAGACGTACACACGCAAAGGCATATTTAATCTCAGAGGCCTTCCCTCTTTTCAGTGGTGTCCAGCTGCCTGCAACACTTAAAATAAGATGAAAGGAAAAGAGCCTCAAAGTGCAGTATTTTCTGTTCTTTTTGGTGCAATATCTGTCACTCATCTCACAAAAGACTTTAGTACAGATTCCTGAACCCTCTCGGATGCTTAACTTAAAATTTTTTTAACCAATTCAGGTTTTCACTTGTGAATTCAAATCGCTTGTGTTGATATTAGGTTGGACAAGTCAGTCCATATGTTTTAATACACAAATTTAGTTTTATCATTCTGTTCCACATTCTGTTCCACTTCGATCCATTCTCCCATTCATAAGTCAAATGAGGATGATGCCACAAACTATAGGACAAGAAAGGAACATAATGATCTACCGCAGCACCAATGATGATGATGATGCAGGAGAGAAAACCTTCAGAAAAACCTACATGAAGGTAATACATGTGTAATATATGTGCTACAGCCCAAATTTGACATGATTTAAACTGCACTCTTTAATGTACCCTTCATTTCTGCAAGTCTAGCTCAAACAATTTTGCTGAGAACCCCCATCATGAAAATATGTAATGTGGGCCTGTCAACATAGCTTAGACTCAAACAGCAACCCTGTCCAGAGTCAATAGGTTTAAAAAATTGGTTAAAAAAAAAGAATGTATTTGCTTTAAAACTACATGCATCAAAGACTAAATGTTCTACCTGATGCTGCTTTTTTATTGAAGACCTTCTATGTTGTTATGTTACTATCTGGTAGTCTGATGGTTTATGTGCACATTGGTGTTGCATGAATGCAGACATTCAAATCCTTCCAGACCACTACAGCCTCATTGCTAAAACATTTATTCAGATACAAAATATTAGTCAAGGAGTCCTTGAGTAATAAAGAAAATGCATTAAGGAAGTAAGCAATCTGGGTCAGTAGAAATGTAACCAATTTAGAGAAAATCAAAAAGTCTAGGTTCATATCTTTTGGGGTGTTTTACCTTGTAGAGCATTAAACCCACACATTGTTACATGCTAAAATGGGTTCTATTCTTGCAGACAATCAAAACAAAAACATTTTTAACACTTATAAAAAAACAAACCTATTTTTTTAGCTATAAGTCTGCAGTGTATTGAATCTATTTTCCTTTCATTTTTGTTCAAAGAAAAAAATCATGCGGTTCCTGAAATCATAACCTGTATTAGGGTGGAAATAGCGGGTATAGCATGGATCATGGTAATTGAGTCATCCATGACCCCTTTCTAAAAATATATATATATGTATATCTCCACACAAAGAAAAGACTACGGCTCTGTACCACCTGTGCACCATGCTCTTTCACCCATCCACCTACATATTCATCTTAAGTTCAATTTACATCCACAGCCGAAATGCCAACGAGAAAATGAACAAACCCTGTGCTGTTATTTTGACTATAAAGAATATTCTGCTCTGTTGAACAGACAGGGGTCAGACATGATGATGTCTTCTTCATGTCTACCATCTTTCATGCTTTTTATACTCAGACCTTTGCCACGGTGGACTGACAATGACCCTGATATTGTTTCTATGCAAAGATGCTCCTCTTCTCATGTCTTTGAGTTTGTTACTTTACGAGCTGCCACACTGTGCTGCAGCCTGACAGGCGGGACACCAATAACACCCACACTCAGAGACTCTCCCCCTGCTCATCGATAGTGTCAGCCCCTCAATGTTTGAAAATGTCAGAAGGTTGACCCTGTCAAGAGCAGGCCTTCTCTTCAGAGTTAAGAGACGCGAAACAAATTGCAGGGTGCTGTTTTGCATGACTTGTTATCCTTGGACTGAATTAACTTTGGCAGCTTCTCATCAAGGTAAACAAACTAAGCCACGTTGAGTTATGTTAAGACAATGGGGCATGTCTCATTAAAGGCACCACAGAGATGCTGCTGGACCCCAGAAAGCAGTGACTGGTGTGAACAGAGCCACCCTTTATATAAGGTATGGCAGATATTTTACGAGCAAAGACATAGTGGGTCGTAACTTTCTTTACTCTTTCGTTTTTTTAAACCAAAAAAAAAGCACCTGTGATGAGGAGCCTGAGACCAGCAGCATACCAAAGGTGTTGGTGCACTTCTTTCCCAGCTTTGAGCAATCTTTACCTTACTTTTTCAATTCATATTTCTAATGTGCATATGTTTTGTTTTTTTCCTCTCTAATCCCAGGTAAGAAAGGACTAAAATAAATGACGGGTTCTTTTTGCCTCTTAAGAAATATCTAAGAACAGCTTCTGTCAATGTCGTTCCTGGGACAACTGTGAAAACCAAGACTATTTCCCAGTTGAAAGTCCATTCAGCAAAGCCCCTCACTGTTCTCTTTTTTTACATAATTGTATCTGTAATGTATATGCAGCCAGGGGTTTAACATTTCCCTGTGGAATTTTCTGTTTCCATTAAGTCCCTTGGGGAGCCATTTAAACTCCACTTTCCAGGCCACAACATACCGCTATTTCATTTGAGAGGCAGAGAGTAAAGGAGTAAGGTACTGCATTTGAAGAAACACCTAACTACAAAGCAACATCCACTGGGCTATAGTGCACATACAGTATTTTTCTGTGACAAATTGTTCCTTTCCATCCCTCCTTCTGAACTGTCAAAAACCACATTTTATACCTGATGCATGATGCTGTAGGAGCAGCATGTGTGTGTGTGTGTGCGACTTTGACAGCTGCCACACAAGTAGCTAGGAGATATTATCCCACCCTTAACATCTGATAGCCTCTGACACGTTCAGGACAACACATATAAACATATATACAATCAAGGATGCTGAACAGAAGCACACATCTTTGCACCTACACACATTCCCTTTTTTAACACACATTGAGCATGTGCACAAAAGCTTTATACCACTCCACACTCACAGGCCCAGCTGGGAGAGACTGATAAGAGTGGTTCGGGGTACAAAAGGTTAGTGAGCTACTCAGGGACACATTGTAGCTTTTTTAGAAATATTTTATTGATTTCTGGGTATAACCAAGGCTGAAATAGCAATGTCTTACTCTAAAAAGGCTCTCCTTGATACTCTACAACAGTTTTTCACATGAGTTTTAGAAGTAAAAGAAGCTGATTTTCAAGAGGCCATGAACATTTTACTTCTTTTTTTTAATCACTTTGGGTCATACCTCTACTGATATGTGCATGAAAAGGGATATCCCCAACATGTGAACTGCTAATGAAGAGAGAGAGTTGTCAAGGTATACACAGCAAAGTCGATAATTCAAAAGTAAAGGTAAGTTGTCATGAAAGGGAGCTAAGTAGAAAAGAGAGGTGCACAAGAGACAGCAGGGGGGACCGACATCAAACAGATTAGACAATAATTCACAAATGATTGTAGTGAGAGTGTTTTCAATATCACTGCTCAAGCTGAACGCCAAACTTGCACTGACATCCATGACACGAGTTACTCGCAAAATGGAATCATGGGAACATCTTTCGCTTGCAAGACAGAAAATTGACGTGACATCCACCGCAGCCTGCACAAAATGTTGAAACACAGTGAATTCCCGCCATTGGACATGGAGTCTGTTCTGCAGTGCCAGGTGCTCTATGGAGCAGCTCATGTTGAAAATCTGTTTTAGAACCAATTCGCCTTTATAATAACTTTCACATCATGTTGAAATAACAAGTAAGGCGACGGCGGAGAGGAAGGCACTCTGGCATGACTGTAGAAATCAAGGATAAAAAGTTGCCCCATTTCTTAAAACGTCCCTCTGCTTTCAGTCATGCTCAGCTTCTAAAATATGCACCCATGATAAAAGAGGATGAATCTGTGAAATGATTTCAGAGCATTTCATAAGGACTGACCTGCAGCTAAAAGCTAAATAGGCCTGAAGGAAGTGTGTACGCATGTGCGTCTGTGCATGCTCCTGTGCATGTGCGCATAAGTGGCTTGGAAAGAAAGAGAAGATGAGGAAGAGAATCAGAACAGTGTTCTTCCAGCTTCAGGCTTATTTGGCACATCTCCAAGGCAAAGTAAGAAGGTAATAATAGAACAGAAACTGAGGGGAAAAAACAGCAAGTAAGCCCAAAAATAATGACGAAACAACTATAAAAGAGTTAATCTGTTCATACCATATCATTATTCGCGGAGTATGTCTGAGAGCATCCAGTTGGGAATATCTGAAATCTGCAGAGCATTCTTAATAACAGGTTTGATTTTTGAGAGTAGTTTTACATTGTCCATCACTCATGGCATTTCTAATCTAACTCAAAGCACAAAACAAGGGAGATCAGGATACAAATCGCTAATGAAGGGGATCACAAAATGCATACAAAGTGTACATATTCAAAGTAGTCTGGAAACAATGAATATATCAGTGTGATCAAAGCCACATATACACACCGAGCAACACGCAGGTCGCGGGTCACTGAAACACAGGTCCACAGTGATCAATCAGAGAAATACACGGTGTGAATTTATCACAGCAATGCAGTTAGCTGCTAACTGAACTGATGGCCTCATTTATTGTCAGGGACACCTTGCGTTTAAGGAACTGTGATTACATTCAACTCTGTCAAAAGCAGGCAGTTGTTGGCCATGTGTTGAGTAGGAGTGACGTAACAACAAAAAGAGAGCAATTGTCAGTGGTACGCAGCATAAACAATCAGTCGGGGTAACCTGGATTAATGCATTGTTTGAACAAGTGGGCACAGCTGGGGAGCAGGACAGATTAACCAGGACAATAGAAGGGGGTTGCATTAAAAACAGAGTAAAGACTACAGGGATGGAGAGAGTAAAGGGAGAGAAAAAGAGAGAAAAAAGAAAAGAAAAATTAAAAAAACATGTCAGAAAAATCAGCAAGTGAAAATAATACCAAATAAAATACAGTGATCCTGAAGTCAGAAGTATAAACAGATGGGATGGAAAGAGATAAGAGAAAAAGAAAAAGTGACAGAAAGCGATGAGATGGAAAAGGTCCTTGTAACAGAGAAATTGGCAGATGGCCAGAAAACAATACAGGTAAAGTGGCTGAGTGTGAAAAAAAACAACAACCTTGACCTTGGACTAAAACTGTGACTCTGCATCAACACACAAGCTCAAACGCATAAACCCTAACAGCACACACACACAAGGACACAATCAAAAACACTATTTCTAAATGTCGGTTAATATGCCTGGATAGAAGTTTAGTTATTTTGACCATCGTGCTGCCAGCTGGTTGACTGTGGGCTTTGTCTACTCCAATAAAAGCCAAGTGAGTGTGAGAGTGTGTGCGTGAGTGCCTTTTGTCTTCCTTAGCCTGAGCACAATCAAAGCAGGAAAACTTGTTTCAACAAAATAAATCCACAAACCAGAGCTGATTGAACAACCACAACCACAACCCAAACATCCAAATCCTTTTATTCATTCAGTCCATTTCAACTGGTGCAGGGAACAAAGCAGGTTGTAAACCCCCCACCACCACACACACACACACACACTGTGTGCGTAAATCCAATACAGTCTCTGGTGCACCCTCGCAAATGCAGCATTTTTCAGGGTCAATGAGTCCATTATCATTCAAATCTTGCAATAGTGCTCCAATTTAACAAGTAAACCCCATTAACAAATACATAAACAGACACACACAATAATGTATACAGAAAGAAAAAAATGCTGTGCTCAGACATTCAGAAATGTGGTCTCACACAGACAAACACACACAAATACACACACTCACACTCATTCAACAGCCTTTCTTTGTGGCAGGAACTGATTCCCAAGGTTTGAGATCCCTGAAGGCCAACTCAAACAGCCAGCACCCCCCAAAGCAACCACCCCTCTGAAGTGACATATCAGACCACCCCCACCTTTTTCCTGCTTCACTGTGACTTGAAGAGCACAAAAAGCCCCCACATACACACCCACGTAACCTCCAAATCTTGGGCCTGACCAGAAAAAATCTGTATAGCACATATAGCCCAAAATGACATCCTATTCCAAGGACTAAAACTCATTCCACTGTGCAGCTTGTGTTGAACGTCACCACCTGTCGGGCCTGTCCATCACCCCTAAAAACACCACATCTCCTGGTCCACTGCCTCTCAGCCTCTCGGGTTTACCCTTTTTTTAAAAGAAGCAGCTCTTCAGACTTTCATTACTGCTTCACTTTGATCTGACATCAGCTTTGTTGTAGATAGAAAATTGGCATCACTAGAGTCTGTATGCATGTATTTTTGTAGTCATGTATACTCGAACATTCAACATAAGGGGATATATTTTGAGAGGCATCAATGGAGCCCAAAAATGCAGGATTCAGTGTACAAAAAAGAAAAAAGAAACAGGACAATAAATTTCATCTAACGAGTGTGCGGGAGCAAACCCAACAAAAAAAAACATATTTTCTCTCTGCTTTTCCAAGTTCTTACGATAATAACAAACTGGTTTCCATATGTGCATATGTGAGCAGATGAGTGTAAATATCAAACACTATACTACATAATCATCTTTTTTATTTATTCCAAAAGCCTTTGCAGTGGAGGCTGCTGAAACAAAACACTTCAAATAAAACCCTTTTTTACATCTCTTTTTTGCTGCGCCTTTGATGCCATCAGCTGGCCTTCTGACAGCTTTGGATGTCTCAACTGCAAACATCCCTCATTTTTTTTTCCCAATGCAAGACACACACTGAGTGACACTTTCACAGCTAATACCAGTGGGGAAATCCTCGGGCAGCATTTAAACGCATGGTCAAGCCTTGTCTGAGAATGTCGCTACAGGGTTGACAGGAATCAACTTCACTGGTGCTCTTCACTTTTGCAATACAGACACACACCACCAACACCCCCCCCCCCCCCACCCACCCATCCCCCCACAACAAATCTGAGGATTCCACTTAGAAAGGTTGCAGGCTAAGAAAAAGAAAATCCCATCATTATCATTATATCTTTATAGGAAGGCTCGTCAATCACAGTCATAAATCAGTTCCCTGGTTATCAAAGAACCACGTAAATCTAATATTCTGGATAATGAGAGGGGACCTTTAATGTAATAAAAGAACAGATTTCTATTGTGATTATTGAACAAAAAAAACTGGAAGTCAGTGATCCTGAAGAGGAGCCGAGAGTGTCTGGAGCCATGACCTGAACTCCTGCTCTCCTCCTGCAATAACTTCCACTCACCCCGTCTTCACCCTTATCTCAGCCTTCTTAAGAAACTCACTGATCCCTATTGCTTGGGGCCATACTGTTCAAGCCACTCCGTTAGTTTGTTTGTGTGCGCGCAGTTGTCTCTGGATTACATTTGTTTTTACTGTATACATATATGTGAATTGTCTACGCATTCACATGTCCATCACCGTCTGTGCATGTCAACTGTTCGAGTGTGTGCCTCTGAAAGAGAGCTATGTTAGGTGAGGAGCCCCAAGTGACCACGTGGGAAGACCTGGCTAGAGACCCAGCAGGGATATGTCTAAGAGCCCCTAGTTAAAGTACACACATGGGTCAGACAGGTTGTGCAATCAGCGTGCTGATCAAAGCATTTAACTCTCGCTGAACCTGGTTCTGTCAGAGTGATGTTTTAAACATAAATCCTCCTGTGGGGGTAGGCATGGGTGCTGACGCTGGAGGATCTCTTTGTGATTTTGAGCCTTCATGTTTTTTTTCTGCAGTTACATTTTTCAATAGTACATATACAAAGAAAATAGCTAATTTACTTTCTTGCTGTATGGAATAAAGCAAGTCAGCCGTTTAATCATTCATGGTAAAATAGATTACAGACATAATGAAATAAAGATGAGTGCAATCTTCTTTTAATCAAAGCTGAATAAGTATTAGTTTTTGCCATAGTTACTGTTTAATTCAATGAGTAAAGAAAATTTAAACGCATTTTCATTTTTTTGTTTTGCACACTTCCCCATGTGTTTGCAAATTTTTAAAAAAGAGAGAAATAGATACAGATCAACACCCAAATATAACTTTCAACACCCACATTCAAAACACCCTGCATACAGACAGAGGCTAACACTTTTTCCCAGAGGCTCTCCAACCTGTAAAAAAAGCAAAGTAAATACAGTTTTATTAATCGGTGCATCCTCCAGCTATTTCTGACCTTTCTTTGTTATCATTTGTGTGGACCAAAGTGAATCTGCTGGAGTAGAAGGCAGCTAGCATTTACCTCCGTCCACTCTCTGTTTAAACTAATCACATACTCTGCTGGCTCCACCTCAGATATTACACACACACACCAGACATACAGACACCTATAGGTCTTTGATATATTAATGAGTCATTACAGTTGACAGAAAGTTGTGTGTGTGTGTGTGTGTGTGTGTGTAGGGGGGGGGGTCTTTTGCAAAGATGAAGATGACGAGGAAAACTGAAAATGCAGCAGGGATGAAGAGTGAGCCAGCGTTGCCTCTTTACAAAAGGCAAATACACCAAGGTTCTCATTGTCTCCAGGCTGACAGAGCACCGTGGGGGGGCCAAAGGAGAGGTGGGGGATTGTGTCGTGTCAGGGATTCATCAGTATCCAGTGAAGTGCAGGAAAAATAGAATTTTGGAAACAAGGCAGAGAGGTAAGATAACATAAAAAAGTGAGTGAGTGTGTATACATTCACTGACAGTAAGTGATTCAGAAGAGCAGTGATGACAGTAATGACTGCTCTCACAGAAAACGAATGGGTGCTACACTATCATTATCGCTATGTCTGCAAGGGAGTTTTCAATGTGCTTGTGGGTGCACATATAAGAGCACGGTATATGTGCAGGTGTGTCTGTGGCTGTATTACCCAGATTGCAGACTGGACTAACTAAACATTAACAGGCTGTATCCCTTCCATCAGTGTTTTCACGGTACGACACATGAACCCAGATTAAAGCCTGAATATGTATGCACATACAGATACATATAAATAAGAGATGAAGCAAAACTAGCTCTTTAAAATGGTGAGGAGCCAGACTGAGCCGGTGAAGAAGCTGCAGACTTTTTGTTTCCCACGAGAAGCGCTGAAATACTGAGACAAACCAGCCGACCTTAGAGCAACCCCTGCTGAATAAATTGCCAAATGGTGAAACATCAGGCTCTATTTGATCCATGAAAATAGTGCAAGACCACTTTGCATCACCTAAACCCACTTCCTGTCTGCTTTTATGGCGAGTTAAAAATCAATAGAAAGTTTCATTTTTAAACTCTACTTTCTGGATTCTTCTGACAGTAATTCTGTCTAAGCCTACTTTATCCCTTCTGTTTTTTTCTTCTTTCAAGGCATGTTCACCACAGCATGGTTAAAATACCACTTGAAATACTATCCTGAGAAAAATAAAATCCAGGCCGACGTACATCCGTAAAGAACACACTCTACATAAACGGAGTCAGGGTCTATATGTCTGAGTACAAGCTTTGAGAAATGAAGAGCAACTGAATCATTTGTGTACAATCACTGGAAACAGCCATCAACACTAAACATGATGCCCGTATGAGCGCATAGCTGCTTGAGCTGTGTTACGTGCATTTATGGGAATATAGAAATGAGTATGGTGTCATCCAGACCCAGTGGGCTTAGTTAGATAACCCTGCCAACTGTCTGTTTCTATTATCCGTAATGAAACCAGTGAATTTCTGTGGCTAATTAGATTCCTGTGTTGTCTGAAGTCTCATCATCAAGGGAGCGGAGATGGGGACAGAGGAAGAGGGGCTTATGAGCCTCTTGCCACCTTGCTTGCTGCTAATAATGAGTCATACATGCAAAAGCCAAGTGACAGCTAGACCTGCTGTGACTGGACCACTTTTTGATCATGAAATCATGAAGCAACAGAAAAACAAGATGGTGATTCAAATAAAATTCACCATTATGGTTCGTGCTAATATACTTCACCTAGAAATAAATCTTCCCCCTTGAACTTTTTACAGACGCCTGTCCTTGTAGATCAGTGAATTATCAAGGAGCAGACACTTGTTTTTAATATTTGTTTTTCAAAGGCTCAAATATTATTATTACTTTGCTTACTTAGAGATTTTACATGTACTTCTATTTTTCTTTGTTTTGTTTTTGGGGGGTTGGTCTGATAAGTCAAAAGAAAACGTGAAGAATGCTCACATATATCTTATCTTAGTTCGCTATCTCTTTATAGACCAGCAGATCAGAGCATGTTAAATTATTTGATTAATTAAATAAACTTTAATTTACTTATCCGTTTTAGATGGTCTTTTTTGTGATAAAAAAGATGACTCAAGAAGTTTTTGTATTCATATTTTCTCAATATGCACATAGCATGCATGTGTGTAAAGTCTTCTAAAGTCTAGACTCTGATTCATGTAATGATCCTGAACAAAAACGCTATAGATGTTATTCAAAATCTCTTCTCCATTTAAGTACGCCAAAACCATAAGGTGGAGCACTTTAAGTGTCCAACTTTACATAATATATTACAGTGATTAAAGTTCTGTTTCAATTCTCCCAAAACCTGATGTATTTTTGTAAGAGCAATAAAATGTCCTTGTCTCACTACTGTTTCAGAGTAGTCACCGTTAATGGGTTTCTTGCCCTACAACCACCCCATATTGTTCCATATAGACCTTCTCAATGTCAGCTTGTCAGTGGATACTCAAGAGGGCCAGACTCCATCTGATTTCCCAACTCACACTTAGGTCCTTACAGCTCGACGCACACACATTTGAGCCCCTG
Organism: Menidia beryllina; assembly: GCA_013363375.1. Taxonomy (NCBI): domain Eukaryota; kingdom Metazoa; phylum Chordata; class Actinopteri; order Atheriniformes; family Atherinopsidae; genus Menidia; species Menidia beryllina. The sequence continues at coordinate 655,916 of JABUIW010000069.1, read as the reverse complement.
GCCCCTTAGCCCACTCGCTCTCTCTCTCAGTGGCCTCTGACATAGATTGCCACAGTGACAACAGTCAGCCCTGTTGGCATGGTGACCCTCCCACATCACCTAGGCAGGTCACCTTGGCTCACCCGAACACTCTGCTGGGTGTCTTTTTTGTGTGTTTAATGTGTATGTGAGAGCATGTTAATTTGGCATTCCTCCAAACCTCCTGGAACTGTGCCACTACCCTCCCACTGGTCCGTCTGTCTTCTTTCTACATTTCTTCTCTGCTAGTCTACTCAGCTTCTCATCCACTTGTTCCTCACATTTTTTTTCCTATTTTATCTAAAAAAAGAAAAAAGCGTTCTATCTTAAATTTCAGCAAGAAGACTGGCAGGACATATTTGAACAAACACATAAATGGCCTTTGTTAGCTTTTAGTATGCTAGGAATATACACTGCATGTGCAGTGCTTCTCAGTTAGGTTACATAACATCACAAAGGCCAGCCATCTGCTTCACCCCAGCCCTTGGGTTAGCAATGAGGCCTAATCCAGTATACTGCTTGTGTGTCCATGTGCATGCACGAGGATGTGTGTGGAGTGGCGTGCATTGGGTGTGTGTGCCTAATCTGCCTGTGTTTTCATAGCACTCAAGTGGGGAAGTTGGTAATCTCGCTTGACCAGAGCGAGATTTAATCCTTGCAGCCACCCACCATGTCTTTCTCACATGGTTCATGTCTATCTCTTCAATATTTTACCTATTCTTTTCCATATTTTACCTTTTACTCTTGTGTGAAACTTGTAGCACATGTAGCGATCCATGTATTGACAAAGTGGTGGTGGTCTCTTTACGTTTCTTTTTATCTTTTATTTAAAAAAAAGTAAATGAATGTGTCCATCTGTAGAAAATTAGCACGTAACAATCAACACGTTATTAGAGTTTCATCATTTGACCAACCAAAAAAAAAGTCTAAAAAAAGTCTAACTGTTGTTGTTTCCAGCCTTCCCCCACAACATTTTTTGTTTGTCTTCTGTTTTATATTTTACAAAATTCCCATGGTATACTTTTCAATTACAAACAGCTGGCCTGAAAAAGCTAGCAATTATAGCAAACCTCCTTAGGCTACAGGAAGGCTTGATTTCCACCGTTTTGTGACATTTCAGACAACAATCCATTTATTCCCTGATCAGAACAACAAATAGCATATAAATTGGTAATGAAAATGTTTGCAAAATGCAGCTATGTATTACACCCAGTTAGTCTCTTGAAATTCTCTCAAATATACATAGATTGCTCTTGGGCCTTTGGTGGAACAAAATTACTGTAATTTAGTGACAGAGTCACAGTATAACGCTGCCCAGACATTCAAACCCACTAAAGTTGACAAAAGATAAAGCACCGACGTGCATCCTCAGAGCAGAGAGCAACAGCCACACCCATCCCTCTTGAAGAAATTTGGCCAACTTTGATTCTCTCTTTTTCTTTCTTCATCACAGCAACTGCAGCCACAAAGGGAATGTCACAACAAAAGAAAAAAAACACAGATCAAGAGAGAAGTCATCTAAGTGCGATGAGCAGTAAAATACCATTTCCAGTGTCATCAACGGTCATATTTGCTAATAATATTTATCATAGACACACATACTGTATATACTGTATTTGAGTTACCATGGTGATGTTAAGTGACTATAATAGTGTCCAACCGATGACTGGAAGCAGGTACAAAGGAAAATAGGTGGAGTTATACTCTTACAATATAGAAAAAGCTACCACATCCAATGGCACATCAACATGCTTGAGCAATTCAGAAACAGCTTCTTAATCCAGCCAAGCAGGTTTTGAATATTTTTACTGCTGATCTGTGCATGGATGGATGGGTGGGATATAAGGGGGAAACTGCATACAAGCACCAGGGGGTCTGACTTCTGCACCCCCGTTTTTTGTTGCAAGTGCTGAGGTGCAGACATGCTGTCTGAACTCACCGGGTGTGCCTCCTGAGTGAGGGTGCATTTGTGTGACAACATTCATCATTAGTAAAGTGTGTGTGTGTGTGGCATCATGTTTTATGCACAAATGCATTTTTCTTTTTGACTAACGTACACATCTGCAAGAAGCATTTGCATATTATAATGAGAGACCAGCCATACAGCTAAATCTGACACACGCACACAGACATATACATGGTGACAGCATAACACACGTGCACAGTCCACCAACAAAGCCATCTGTGAAAGTAACATGTGGGTGGGATTTCTGACAGGTAGGGAGGTTTCAGACAACAATGGTGCCGGCATTCCACATACACACCAACACACGTCCTGACACTCAGTAGCTCACAATCGCTATAAAAACACTTGGGGTCACTGATAAAAGCCTAATATTGTATTTGAGGGAAAATGAAGCATTAAAGAAGGCCAGATGAACAGGCAGGTGGTGTTTGTGCTTGGTTAGCACACACAGCATGTACGTATAGACCTGCAGGCAGCAGAACTCAGACATTTAAAAGGGATTTTGGGAGATAACAATGATGATGAAAGGGAGGAAATGTGTTTAAATCCTTATTGACTGTTTAAAGAATAGGATTAGGGGTCAAAGACGAGACAACAGAGTGGAATATATTTTTTCATATTTGGATAGCACAGACTAAAGATTCAGTATCAGAAAAAAGGACTAAGAAAGGTTAGTAAAGATATTTAGAAACAAAGGTGGCAGGTTTTGAGGGTACATCAATAATGAAGGTAAGAAAGCGGGAGTACCTGTTAGAGAGTGTGGGGGTCTTTCTAGTGCTCCTTTTCATTAACCTTAAAGCAATAAGAAAGTGAGGATATAGTAAAGACAGAAGCTGGAGAGGGAGAGATGCTTACTGTTGATCCCATTAAGCTGAAAAAGGGTAAGATGTGTAGAGAGATGGAGGAGGAGAGATATAGCAGGGTGAAGCTGAAAGCCACAGGGAAAATGGTTTGAGAGGCTGAAGACAGGAGGAGGAATTTTAAAGGCAGGACAAGATTGTGAAAATGAGGGAGTGGGGAAGGAAGTGAGGGAGAAGAAGTTAATGAAAAAAGCTAAGCGACAGGGAGGAGAAAATAAACCTTTGAATACTGTGATAAAACACATTAAAAAGACTTCAGCTCAATCTTGTATTGGACAGACGATCAAGATTTCACACGCATACCACAGCAAGCATGGGACATTCCAGAAATCCAAAATAGGGCAATGGGAATCATTCACTATGTTCATTTGAAAATAAGTGTGCAACCGTTTTGAGCCATTAGGTTTCCAAATAACACAATCATTTGCTAATGTGACTTGACTTAATTGACTTATTTTACTAAATGGCATAACCTATATAAATGTAGATCATTATTTGTGTGATTGTAATTAGGTTAAGCATTCAACCAAATTAATAAGAACTGCAAATGAAATATTGCTTCTGTTAAATAAAACAAACACTCACAGCACCTTTTTTGTGAAGCAGGTGTGCAGGTCACTATAAATGGTGTTGGTGATGTAAAAAACACATTCTACTCTATAATTTATTTCCCAATTTACTGAAGTCACATTGTCAGAACAAAGAAGCACATAACTCTGTTTCTGAATGCATTCATCAGCCCTTTGACTGAATGTTCTCCACAGTGATGTGCTCCTACTGTCAGAGATAAGGTTACTGGTCTCCAATTGTGGACAGCACGTTGAGGAGCAAAACATGATGAAGGTTAAATCCTACCATTCCCAAATCTTAATCACTGTCATTAGCTCCACGGCCTCCTCCACTGTGACCCCTTCACATCAAGCCCTTGACATTAATCACACTAGTAACCTATTGTCGCACATATGCAGAGGTACCCACTCACAAAGCATGTGGTACGTGATTGTTCATATGTCTGTTCTTATTCACCGTCTCTGCATCTCACATACAGATGTCTCCATTTAGTTTGGCTTGATACGAATTAAACAAAAACAAAAAAAAACTAACAAAAGTCTCAGGTAATTGTGCTTATTGTGCGAAACTAGTTTATAAGTGCATGCAGTATTTCAAAACATAATTTTCCATAAGACTTGTTATCCAAATAACATTTTTAACAGACACAAACAGTAACCAGCCTTGGTTTGTTACTATGACAACTATCAATGTGGTAGATACTCTCTCAACTTTTTGTGTTTAAATATTAAAATGGTCTAAATACAGGAGTTTAAATCTGAACATTAAAATAAACCGTGGGTCATAATTCTGGCTCCATGCTGTAATCATCGTTGCAGGCTTTTGATCATGCACTTCAGATCAAAATGTGAGGGCAAAACAATTGATCAAACACTTAAACATTCTCTCACAGAAGCAACATTTTGCATCATTTAAGGTTGTTTCTGTTCTTTTTGTATTGTACATACATTTTAAAACATATCCCATAAATAACAAATACAGCATTGAGTTATTTCATCGCTAATTTATTCATTTGGCATAATTCCCCATTGACGCTTTGGCCACTGATATTTTTTGTTTGGCAGTGAACTAAACATGGTGCCATATGGTGGCTAATGTTTTCAAATGTGTGTATTAGAGGTAAGTGCATATTGTAGTTTTCAAAGAGCTGTAATAAAACTGTCTGTGAGAAGCGATCTCTGACTCTGAGGGCATCTGTGGCCACAACGATGGTTGTGAAAGTGCTAAATTCATGCTATCTGCACATAGACAAAGCTCTTTTTCCAATCGTATGATATTTCTTAAAACGCATTTATAGAAACATGTCAAACTCCACCTTTCAGAAGTTGCTATTCGTTTGCTTTGACCATTAAACTCACACAAGCTCCACAGGGAGAACAGTAATCACTTTGTGAGGCAGGGCTGCTTATATTTGGACAGATAGATAGAGGACTCTTCTCCGTCTTTCCACCAATCACTCTTAGCCTCTCCATGAGACATCTGAGACCACCATCTGTACAAGGGTCACATCGGGCGGAGAGCTTCTGTGTGAACAAGTACAAGCCCAATTTGAGTCCTGGGACTTGCGTAATGAATCGTTCCATAGTCTGGACACACATTCCCAGGCCCCAGGGGAAGGCCTCGGAGAGCTCTCTGCACTCATCTCTCACCTTCATGCCCTCATACATGGGACTTGCCCTACGTGACGTATACAATGCTACAGAATAATTCACAGTGAGCAAGAGCACTTCATTAAAGTGATCTTCAGAGAGGGTAGAGGGCAACAGAGATGGTCTTCAGATAAAGTCAAGTAAGACTTTAGGGGGTGGCGGTGTTAAGAACACAGAGAAGCAGGTCATTTTCTTAAAGTTCAACCGCACTGATTTGATAGACATGAAATGTACCAGGCATGTTTCAGAGATGAGTCAGAAAGGTAGATATTTTGTAACCACATTTCTGTTTGTGTCCACGTGCAGCCCAGCCCGCTCATAGCGTGAATAGAGCAGAGAAAATGTGCCTTTTAATTAAAAGGTCCACTTGATTTAGTGCTGTGCTTGGAGAGACGGGCAGAGACAAAGAGAGAGCAGGAATGAAATAATAAAGGAGACCCAGGGAAAGGCTAACAGAAACCCAGCCAACAATCACATGCTCCGGCTCCTGCTTTGGTTTAATGAGGTGGATCTAGCATAGAACCTTAGATCAGTTGGTATAATAATCCTCGAATAACAAATCATTACATGGGAATAAATAAGGCCAACCCACACTTTTTTGTCAGTGTATTTCTGCATCTGTCCCTCATGACTGGATCTGTCAGTGCTAAGAGAGCAATCAAAAAAGTGCTGATATCCACTCTGGGATATGAGCGAATACAGAGAAGGGCACGGGCAGAAAGGCAAACTCATGCATACACAGAGCTCCTCCAGGTAAAGGTTTGAATATTTCATAAAGCCTCATTAAGAAGTGAATACAAGGGGTTGAAGTTTAATGATACTGGTGAAGACTGAGTAATGAATTCAGGTCCTGTAGAACTAAACAGCACAAGCCATGGAGACACAGTTGTAACCTTAAGGGCATCAGAAACATGTGTGAACAACCGCAACTGTTTCCCATGTACATCTGGGAAAATGAGGCATCTCATCTGTCTAGACTTTAGAAGAGGTCTTAATATGTACTGATTAAAATAGAATGATCCTCCAAATTATTTATTAAAGAAAGGGAATTTATAAGAAGACAATGGGAAAAAAATTATTGCTGAATGGCCATCCAACAAAATACACATAACACAACATACTGCCCACTTCATTTCATCACTTTGACTATGGATCTGAGAAGATTATATGGGACAAGCTGGACAGGATAAAGCTGGGGTGAATGAACGGGGATGTTTCAGCTTAGGAAGAAGAAGATGAGCAATGAGTGATTTGATCCTCCCAGATTCCACAGAAAACACAATGAGCACCATGTGTATCATTAAGGAGATGGCCAAGCGTAGTATGTCATTAGAGTACTAAGAGGTCAACAAGTAAAGCGTTTTCTAAATGCAGTCTATAATTTATGGTCTTTTGTTGCATTTAGAGTCACACTCTTGATAATTCTAAACTAAAAACCAAATGATCAGAGAGAGAAAAAAAAGAAAATGGTACCTACGCACAAAATATTTAGCATAAGCAATAAAACTCACCTCTCCGCCCATCCTTTGCATCATTTCACAATGCACTGATTCTTAATGGGCCAAGTTGTTCATCTTTAAGCACTTTAACGTGAAGACTTAAGTTAAACGTCTGCCTACGTAATGCCTCATTGCTGCTTTATGCTGACAACCAAGCTGAATGCCTATGGCAATATGAATTCCAAGCATATGTTGTGAGGCTTAAAGAAAAAAAGAATAAAAGACGACAGCTGATAAAAGTGAGAGGAGCAAGTTAAAATTACACTCACATACTTATAATAGATCACTGTCCAATTACTATTACTGTCTTTGCTTGTACTTTGTTACATAAAGTATGATGATTCACTGCTCGAATCAGACTTTAAGTATTAACCCATGAAGCAAACACAGGTTATGCTTCCATCACTTGATCTGTTACACTGGCCTCCATCTATATCATAAACACATCCTCACAAATCATTAGAAGTGTAATTTGCTATTTTTAGTCACGCAGATGTTTTCCTGCATGTGTGAATGGGTCTTGAAGGATGGAATATGAAAATTGAGATAAAAGATGAGATGTGGGGGTGGCGTGATATCAAAAAGAGTTCACTATCCCATTTGCAAGTTGTTCACTTGAAAACAAAAACGATTGTAGAATCATCCATGGCTGAGTGCATGTCTACTTTACTGTGTGCCAATGTGTTTTTTTCCCCACATTTAGAGTTGCTGGTGTATTTGTGTGAGTGACGACGTGTTTATGTGTACATTGTGCACGTTTCTGCAGACTGGCAGGAATATACTGCAATGGGAGTATATGTTAAGATTTAATTGAATTCCTTCTGCTTCGATGGCGGCCCACAGCACTCTGGCTTATCCGGCCCTGAATTGCTGCCAGTGAGATCTAATCATGCTGCATGAAATGAGTCCTACCTGAACAGAATAACACTATGAGGTCTGGAGGCTGCAGGGGAATACCTCCATTAGGCACAAAGCAAGGAAACGAGGGAGCGAGGAGAGAACAGGTCAAGAAGGCAGAGAGCGAAAGAGACATGAAGGAAAGGGGTGTAATGAATACAGAATTTGAAAAAGAATGGTTCTGTTTCACTATCAGTTTATGTGTTACACAAGGGATACTTATTAATGTCAAGTTTTAGCTTTCTCAGTAGTATATTGTGCAATTTTAAATCAAAACCCTTAATGATCATTTCAAATAACCCAATTGAAAAGCAGTGAATTTCATTGCTTTGTGAGTCATTAACCCACAATAATGTTATCACTGTTTATTTGAGGATGTTGTACAAATGGTCCAGTTTAAACATTTCCCAGGGCTACAACTCGACAATGCTTTCTGCGAGATGAGGTAAGCAGAGGGAACAAAAATGTTTCATTGCCGTCCTATTACAAGCATAAGTAAAAAGGGAACCTTCTGTACAGCCAGCATAACTGACAAGAACATGACAAAAAGACAGAAGCCATAATGATTATAATAACAGGTTATGCGGTGCCACACACAGACCTAAATGACACATGAAGACTGACACACTCTCATAAAGGAAACTAGAGGCAACCAGCAGAGCTGATCAACCAAAACATCTACTGGCTCTGATGAGACCTACAATCATGCCCTAACCATGTGAAGTTACACATAAAAATGTGCATGCGTGTGCGTTGCTATGGCTACGGAGTTGTCATAGGAGAGTTGAAGACCAGGTTAACGTATATGTGTGTAAGTCACTGCGTCTAGGAAAACTTCACAAAATGCCTCTGTTGACGGGTGATGGAGGACCGGATTAACTAGCTTCCAAAATGTCCTGCAGGCATCAGGAAGGGTGAATATGAATGTGTGTCCTCAGGCTCCCAGAGCTGCCCCGAGCAGTCCTTCCTGCTATGGTTGCATTTGCACCAGTAGTGATAGGCGCTCTGCAGCAATCATTCCAGAAACTAAAACAGCCACAGACAGTATGGCTGCACAGCATATTCTTTTGTGTGGATGTTCTCGTTGCGTGCGTATTGCGTCTGACATCATTGTGGTTGTGTGCTGGATTTGAATGATAATAGAGGCAATGACCCTGAGAGTCGCTTTACTGCGGCGACTTTTTCTCACTCAGAAACTCCCCTTTGTTGCAGCAGCCCCCCTTCCTCATCGTCCCTCTCATGTTCACCAGTGTCCCATGAGTTACAGCTTTCAGACACTGCTATGTATCTGCAGAGAGCCAATGAAATAGAGGGAACGCTAGCATTCAGACACACTAGTGCACATAGAATCTGAGTGGTCACCTAAGAAAAAGCCCCTCTCATTGATAAATAAGAGTAAGTTAACTGGATGGCTCCATCTGTAATTTTTTTCCCTAAATCGCTACATTAATTGTTCCATTAGCTAGAAAAGGGTATTAAAAAGAGCACAAAATAAAGAGAAAATACAGCATGGCAGAGTAGGAGAACAAAAGAAAAAGACCAGACTGCAGGAGAATTCTTTTCTCTAGAACCCCTTCCAAGTTGAAATAGGCCAAAGGCCAATTCACCAATGGATTTTTTTCCCTCTCCTAAGTATTTCATTTCCACTTCTGACCTCGGAACATAGCGAAATTGGATTTAGTGACTTCAATTTTTGGGGGTATCAAGGGAACCTAAGAGTATTCATTTTCAATAGGAGGACTAGTAAATAGGGGGTTTTAGGTTCTTCTGAGAAAGGTTACACTACAGCACAGACAGGAAGTAAAACGCTGGTTAGGAGGTTGAGAGCCAATCAAAAAGGTGCAAATTCCGAAAAACGTTGCTCAAGCTGCACTAGAAGATTTGTAACAGTACTTTCTCAGAACTCAAAGTTACCAAGGTTTTGGACTTTGAGGAAAGCAGCGTGGGCTAAAGTTGATTTTCAGGCCAAAAGGGGGAAAACAAAACAGATCCTTCTGGAATCCCTGTTTTAACATGTCATCTGAAGCTTTTGTTCGAATGCATATCCGTGACCAGGGACGTGACCTGGTGGCCGGCTCAGAGCACTTACCCACTCTGTAACTGAGTGCCATCACATGGACAAAGTGGATGCCTCTGCCACGTGGTTGCAGAAGTATTGTTCTGCTGTCAGTCCAAGTCAGGAGAGCAAAAAGAACCCCCTTTTCACTCAGTGAAATTGTTATTCCTTTATCTCCCAAGCAAAGGATAAAATGAGCGAAACTGGCTGAAGGAGTGACGACTTTTTATCATCTGTCCAAGTGTTGGAAGTCAGCATCACAGACGCAAGCAGCCAGGTCAGAGCTCTGGTGTATGACCAGTCAAGCTTATCTATACGAAGCTCATTTGCGGGCAGTCGGCTTCACTTCACATGCCAAGGTTCATCTCAGGTGTTTCAGGCATGAGTGACATTTTGCTTCATAACCTAAAGAGCTGACAACAGAGCGCGTGGCAGTGAAAACTCGGAATGCATCACAATTACCCTCCTTCTGCCATCTGGTATGTGCTGCACTCAGAAAATGAGCACACAGTTTCATTCATGTACTGTGCGTTTTCCTGGAAAACAGTCTGAAGGGAGCTGTGGCAGGTCTGCTACAGCAAAACCACTGATCCGGGCAATTTATTTGAAATTAGTTCTGAATATTTACAAAGGCAATATAATGATACATTACTACATTTTTTTTATGACTTTATCTATTTCAAAAGCATGCCAGTTCAAGTGGACAATCTGATTCATTACAACGAATTAAAGAAAATGTCTGAAGATATCTAAAAAGGGCATCATCGCTTTTTCTTTCTAAAACATTCATCACATTTTTTCCTCTTGGGGAAGGACCATAGTCTGACCACCCAAGTGCCATTTGCAGCCATGTCTTTGTATTGTTTTTTTTTTATTAATACTACCAACACTGATGTGTGAATGAGCTTTGCTACAGCTAGATCATCACACATCTTAGTTTTTGGACTTGTTGTAAATGGCCTTTATTGTCTTTGGCCTGGAACACAGGGCATTCATTTCTTTCAAAATGTAATAACTGGAATACAAATCGGTCTAAGGACATATCCACATTTAAGGGCTTTAGGGAAGTCCAAACCACTCTGGACAACAGTGACATGGGCTTCTTAGTTTCATCTTAAAGGATTTGTTCATGTAGCTGTGGATGGAAATTCTTGACAAGGTTTTACTGTGGTAATCCCTTCCCTATGTGATTATATTAGCTATTGATGAATAACAGTTCTTGACGAAGTGACGTCTGAGGGATCAAAGATCACAGATGTCCAGCTTAGGCTTACACTTGTACCCTTTACGTGAAAATCATAAGACTTCGAGAACTGTTTATTGATATTAAGCGGTTGAGAATTTTGCAAATCCGTTCGGGTACTTCTTTGGGGATCATTGTTTTCAAACCGGTGATTTTCTATGATTTTCTCACGCATTTGTTAAACTAGGACCATTCATGATTAAATTCTTCCTTTTAACATCTCCTGTTTGAATCGGATGAGGTCTAAATCATCGCTGCCCGGCATTCTTTGGAATGGGTTACAGGCCTGAAGCTAGAAATGCCCTTGTTTTATCAAATAAAAATAGATCAATTAGATTCAACAAATGTCCAATTTAATATAGGATAACATTTAGAGCTCTAAATAACCTGTAAAATAATTTAAGTACAAAAAATGGCATGTGTGGCACATTATGTTACAATCCTAACAGTAAATTTATTTAACTATGTCAAGGAAGGAAAACATGTGACGTGTATACAGAAAACTGTGACAAAGACCAAGTTACATGCCCATTCATGTATTTGTTAAAGGTCAATTTACAGCAGGACATGCAACATTGGAGTGGTGATGAGGAGAGCACTGAATTCTCCCCAGCCCCTGATGTGAGGACAACCTGCCAAGGCTAGCTGAGCGGATGGCAGCTAAAGCCAAGGCTCCCCACATGTACTAATCTCCCAGATTTAAATGGAAACACAGCACAGAGCACAGAGCAGGGCAAGCCGGTCTGATCCATGACCGTATGGCTGAGCATGGGCAAGCAAAAGCATGTGTGCACATGCAGTGTACATGTGAAAACACATTCTCACATTTTCATCTTTACACTCATGTCTACATATATGTATTGCCAAAGCAGAGGAACATGAATGCTTCCACTCAAACTAAGAAAAAACTACATGCACAGAAAAGTAACCAAAGTTTTATCGGTATGAAAACAAGCTGAACAGAAAGCAAAAGGAGAGCAACAGATAGAGAAACTGTGGCGAGAGAGAGTGCTTCTTTCTTCATGAGGGAAGACCAACAACCAACGAGAAGCAGGGAAACCATGACAACCAGACAACCAACCCAGCGCTCTCACAGTCAGAGCCAGACAGGCGGCTCAGTAAGGGTTAATCTCAACTGAGTGAGAGAAGAAAGACGGGCCAAATTAAACCTACTGGTGTGTTCAGACATTTAACACATTCAATTGTTCGTCTTAAATGTCCCATGTTGACAAGTGACAAAAGGCACAGCAGTTGACTTGAGTCACTGGATAGCCCTTATTGAAGCAACAGCACAAATTTCATATAAAATAACTATCTGAAGCGCCATGAAATGAGAAATGGTGTGCTTCTGCTCACATTCTCTTTGCCTCCACAGAAAAGTAGAAGTGTGAAATTCCAAGTAGCATGAGACAAAAATCAAATCAAAGAAAACACAGAAGCTTAGCAGAAGTTGGAACCTTCAGTGGCAAAGTCAAGATGGACACAATATGGGGGTGTGTGGATGGACAGTGGAGGTGAGGTGTGCCTGTCCAGAAAAAAAAAAGAATACACACAATAGTAAACACCCTTATTCATGATCACCCACAGAGACTGGTCTGGCACTCCTTCTCTCCCATTCGAACACTGAGGTTTCTCCCCCAGAGGTCAGCAATAAAGAGATGAAAATCAGGGAGGAGGGGAGTGTAATGAAGAGAATGATCAATACTTTGCCTTAATTAATAACCTCCACTGCAGTCAGAACATTCAAGACCACTTTATTCAGTTCAAGTATTTTTCCTACATCCCCCCCCCCTCCGCAACATCTACTCCACCTCTTTCTGCTTGCCTTGACTCAATTTTGCTCCTCCCCCCCAGTTCTCCACCTCTTTCCTCATCATTAATCTCTGAAAATCGTTGGCTACATACATTCCTCCCAATCGATGCAATTCCACCGAGGTCTTGTCTGATTTACCACATGGCTGGATTCCTGTATGAATCTTGACTGGCCAGGGGAAAAGGGACAGAGAGGGTGAAAGATGGAGCAAGGAAATGTGAAGAGATATACATTGAATGGCAGGGACCATCATCATTATATAACCTCAGCCAAAGTCACAAACACTCGAAAAACTACGTACCGAGTGGTCAGGGGATAGCTGTGGCCTCCGCTGACTACAGCTGTGAAATGAGAAAAGTACACACTGGGGGATGTGTTCACGAAAGCTCACAATTGGCCAACATATGTAGCTGAGATGCTGTTGCAACAAGCCTATATTCGATATGTTTTAGGGGCTCAGGAAGCCAGGCTTCAGCTTTAGCTGGCTAATCACACAGCTGAGACCCTGCTGCCTTGGTTGCTTGTTCCAGAGCTCTGATCCAGTCTGCTTACACAGGGAACAACCACGCTGGGAGCAACATAGTACAGCCACTGGGTCAGGGCTTCTCTGACCCGAATCTTTGAACAGCCCCATCGAAACGTGGACCAATCATCACGGCCTTTTATTCAATTATCTCCCCACACTCCCCAGTTTTAGGTCAAAGCCGGCAGTATTTTCTGGGTAATCTTGTGAACACAGGGGAGATATACACCTGTGTTTGAGCTCAACTGGGTTTCAAGATTATCTTAAACGGCACAGAGGCAACAGGTCAGCGGGAGTGTGAGCAGCTGCACCATTCGCAGGCAACACAGATGCATGTGCGACCGAACGTGCTAAGTTTCTGAGGATCTGCCAAGTGGCTTTTTATTGACAGCATTGACTGAACATGCCCTCCTCACTCGTCATCATCAGGAATATCACGCACTGTGAAACAGTATGGATCTCCTCCACCTGACAGGAAATCTTTGGGAGTGGCCATTGATCTGAAACAACCATGCCTGTCTCACCAGCCATCAATCAACGTCGAATTAACAGTTTTGCATTATTGTGCAATGTACCAGACACCCAGAGCTCAATACACAAACCCATCTGTATGTGTAAATGAACAAGAGGATGGACAAATGGGAGCTGTTCTTTCACTCTACTACATAAAAACAAATCAAAGGAATCTAACACAGCGCAGGGCAATATCTGCAGTGTGAGTTAACAACTGTCCAACCCCGTGCTGAAATGAATACAGCAAGAACAGCAGGAGGCAGGCTTTAATGGCCTGGAGTGCAACCCCGCACAAGAACTCCTGAGTACATAGGACATAACAGAGAGAGCAAGACAAAACATCACAGACCTTTTTTTGTTACATGAACAGTCAATTTGAAAGTCCCAGACTAAAGTCTATATGTCAAACCAGGGATCAAGCAGTCTGCATTAAAACCTCTTCATCGTATGCGTCAAGGGAAAAGGAAAAAAAAACATCACGGATTTACACTGGATTAACATGCAATGTTTCCCAGACAATAGGCCTCTATTCTGCTAATAAACAGTCCTCAGGAACAAAGTAAAGGCAAAGTAAGGCAGTGTTTTCCAACGCATTAGGAAACAGAGCGGTGATTCAGATGGTCTTAAGTCGGTGCACTGGCAAAAACACAAATCCAGCAAATTCGGATTTGTTAAACAAAGCTTCAAGATTCCGTAAAACAATAAGAGAGTTTCTACAAACCCTGCTGTGATTGAGGCATCCAACTTGTAGATTTTAAAAGCTGCTTCAATAAATGCTAGCTCAGTTTTTGTGCTCTAATGATACATTTGAAGCTTATGAGACAAAGAACATTATCCAGATAGTGAATGAGTATAAATCTAGACTTTGAATAAAATGTTTGCTTTTTTCAAATCAAACATATATATATATATATATACACAAACACACACACACACTGAACTTCTGCCAAATGACTGCAGTAACTCTGTCTTTCAATTTGAAATGGCCTCATGCTCCTGTAGCTTTAGCCCCAATCAGTAGCCAGCCATGCAGACACTTCATATCTATAGACTTCTTCAGGCCCCAATGCACACCTGACAAAGGAGTAGTCATACACATGGTCCTCAGAAACTGAAGACAAACAGTACTGAAAAAAGCACACACTGAAACAGCAGTGTACATGTTTGTTGCATTAATGTTGCATTAAAAGTTGCATTAATGAAAGGATGCGGATATCACTGTATAATGTATGAAGCCTGTTCTATGAAAGCGAAGTTGCACAGTGACATGGAATTTCTAAGCCGCTAAGCTCAAAAGGGACAGCCCATAGTACCTTCTGGCCACGTGAATGTGTGAGTAAGAGCTGTGAGGACTTTGACTGTGATGGGGATTAGATCAGGAAGCCAAATCAGAGAGACTAAGGTAGCCATGTGTGTGTGTGTTTGTGTGTGTCAGGACAAGGCCTAATCACTTAATGAACATGGAACAGCGCAACTCCTCTGGGCTGGACAACCAGATCAAGCAAAGGCCTTCCGCTTTCTCCCATCTACATCATGCAAGCCAACCACAGCCTGGGAAAATCTCACAGGAGATTAATTTGATTGGGCAATACCAACTGTCAGTCATGGTCGCCAGCAGCCCATTGGGCACTCGCATTTGCCAAGCCAACCCTTTTTGTTCAAGCCCTGGGAAAAAGATCTGACAGCCTAACGGATGCTTAACGGGCGAATGGGACACTGCACACTGTCATTACTGTGAATAGGTTTGGCACGGACGAGAAACGCAGACGCACAATAACAAATTCTTCTCAAATAATAATGATGTCTGTTTGTCTATGCATCTAAATCCAATAAACACAATTAAAACGTTGCTCAAAATCAACACGTCATTTCTGTATTTGTTCAACCTAAAAGTGATATTTATCACTCCTGAGCCAGCAAAGTCGCATACAGATAATGGCTCACCAAAGTGACCCGTAGCTTACATTCATACATTTTTACAGGTCTGACTTATGAAGTGGGTAGGAAACGCACATCCACATCTGCCCCGTTGCTTACGTAAACAGAAGCTGAGCCATAGATGATCTCAGCGACACCACATAATCAAATGTCTGTACAAGGCAGACAAAACCAGCTCTCTACTACCACAAACAGCCATTAGACACTGAGGAAAGCTGTCTGGGAGCAAACAGAGAGAGCTGCTCCTGTAAATTGAAATGATACAATAAGAGTAACAAGAGAAAGGTAAGCTGTTTTTGATGTTTATGAAAAAACAACTGGAAAATAACCAGGATCACTACAGCAGCTTGTCCATGTGCAGATGGTTTTGCGAGTAGAACTTTGGTGACAGTGTGCTTCAGTGATGTATTTCAATTTACAAGATATATCTAGTGGGAAACGCTTATTTTTTTGCTCAATGAGAAAGGACCGTGTGACGAGAGGAGCCACATGCCCACACACCACAGAGTGACATGTAGACACCCCCCCATTACTGACCACTGGACAGGTAACTATCTAAGAGAATATTTCAAGAAAGCATACTGTTAGACCGCACACACACATTTTACACACATGGCTGCTCAGCATGACCAGCTGCACCGGGTCGGATAAGTTATGGCAATTGTAGCCATTTTAGACAACAGATGGGAGGAACATCTACCCACAGATAGGAGCAGGGGAGAGGAAAAGTCTGTGCATCTCCCTTTTTAAGGGTTGGTGGGCTCAGAGCGCATGCTGCATCAATCCTGCTATTTCTGCCTACACACTGGGCTGTGCCTGCTTCTCCTCTCACATGTCATCCACTGCACGACCAGAGATGATTCTCACCATCCAGCCACCAGCGCTGGCAAAAAAAAAAGCTGCACTAACCCCCTTTCTCACATCCACAACCATCGCCTAGAAGCATGACATGCCAACCGGTTTCTCATTCCCTGCATCTCCTGTTTGATCACTTATTGTACAGTATGTGTGCAATGCAACTTTAGAAACTGCAGTGTCATTGCTGTCTTGGAGGAGATTAAGCATGAGCTCCTTTCCCAGGAAGTCTCGCTGCATCCCCCTGAGGTATATGAACGTAGATTAGTGAAGATCTTATTTCCCCTCATCTTTGAGACCCGCTCGTGTTGTGTCAAGGTAGGTCGCTCCGCTAAATATCGGAGGAAACCCACGTAATGCAGTCACAGGCTGTGGAGGAAAACGCCTGCCCCTCTCCTTGCGTGCCTGCGGACTAAGAATAGATCAATGTATCAGGCAAATCGGGATTAACGGCGATGGGCTCCAATCACAGAATGCACAATCGCTCTTGCGCGCGCACACACACGCAAACACACACGCACGCACATAAAAAGCGGAGCCAGCCCAGAAACTAAAAAGTTCATTTTCATCGCCCAACGCGCTGTCTTTATTTGCTGGTGCTGAATGGTGTTTCCACGCTTTTTTTTTCTTCTCACCAACACACACACACACACACACACAAAACGCCAACGCACACGCTCCAAACCCCCATGCAAAGCACGTAAATCCCTCCTCGTCCCACTGTTTGAACAATGATTATGTCAGATCAGTGCTGAAATGACATGCGTCCGTGAATGCCCCACCAGGCTGCGCAGGTGTTTGTAACTAAGCGGTGAGTTATTTATCACCTGCAGACACGCAGCCGGCCAAATCTCAACTCGCTGCGGAGCGCTCCGAAAATAAATGGTTCAATTAAAAAGGGGATGCGGAGAGCAAGCTGTCCCAACTAACCTGTCTGTCCTTTCCCGAGCGTCTTCTCCAAGCGATAAGGTCCCACGTAATTGGCGTGTTGGGCACCGCTGTTGTCTTTACCGGACGATGACATGTCGAATCTGTGTGGAAATTAGACACTTTCTAATAAAGCGCACGCAATTAAACACTCCTCAATTGAGCTCCGAGCCTCCGCGGTCTCTCTGTTAACTCCACAGTCGCTTCTCTTCCCCCTGCGCTTTCCGTCTCTTATTCCCTACCTCACTCGTGGTTTGAGGAGGTGAGGCTTTTTCTTTTCCTCTCCTCTTTTCTCTCCTATCGCCGCAGACGAGTCGCAAGTGCCTTGAATATCATTGTAGGTGAAAGCTGCGCTGCCGCTGTGCGTCTGTGGGAGGTGCTGCCGAGCCGCTCGCGATGATTGACGGCACATCTGGCCAATCGCAGGGCCGGAAACTCTCTGTCGCCGCCGCCCCGTTTCTTGTTGCTGAAGCATTTTTGTTTTTTCCGTAACTCTTGCAGCTTGTGAGCATAAGAGTTCAAGCAAACGTCAAAAATGCAGTCGTTGCTGCAAAGGGCAAGATAAAGGAGGGCTGTTAAAATTCTGACACAAAGCTTCACTTCATGCTCGTATTTACCAACAACAAAACAGTTCAGGTGAGGATTATCCATCCCACACCCTTAACTGCAAATTTCATCTAAGGAGTCAAAACATGCTGATGTTGATTTCACAAATCTGAACATCTAAATCTAGTTTAACTATGCATCTACAAATTCTCTGAATTCAAGACCACTGTTTAAGAGTCCATGTGAGCAATGCATTAAAAAATATTCCACCTTCAATTGGCGCTTAACGTTGTTGATTGGAATTTGTTTAGCTGTAACAGTCATGTGGAAAAAATTTCCTTCATGACAGTGAAAATGACTTTTCAGTATAATTTCTATCCCCACAAGTTTCGGATGAAGTCATCAAACCTGTGTACAGTCGATGACCATAGGCATTGTGACACAACACATTTAAAGTGTGCAGTGACTGATAAGAAAACAGCACTCTGTTGTTAACTTTCGGTGTGCAAAATACAATCCTGCTGGAGTCAGGCTTGATACCATTTAATTTTGGGGTCATTTTAACAAAAAAGAAAATTAAGTCATCCGTATATTAGCACAGTTCAAAATGAGATGACGAGATTTATATGACAAGATTTTTTTTAAGGTACATTTTTTCCAAAATACATGTATTTGAAAAATATCATGAAGTGTCCCAAAATAACTTGTCTGAAGTAAACCTTGCTCTTTTGGAGCTCTACGGTTTCTGGCAATGCTGGGCCTTTTTGCTCTGTTCTCCAGCCTCGGGTAACATAAGGACTGAACAAAAGTGCTTTGTTTAGCCTAAACCAAAAATGACTTCAAACACAGAAACTCTGTGTTCTCAGTGGGTGCTGCAGCTTTTATGAATATTTACTAAAGTACCCACCAAATAGCTAAAAAACGCAGGCTGTGATAGTTTCTTGTCACTCATCTTTCTTCTTTTGTGCGTGCCCTTTCTCATCTTTATTCTTTTGTACTCCTTTCTCTCACAAGTCCGCAAACACAGCCTCACAGCGACTGTAAGTGTGAGCAGCAGGGGAAGAGTGTGTTGGCCTTCGGTTTCATTTCACACCCCACTGGTCTGAGACCTGTGACTGTGGCTCTGGCCTCTGTCTGTTCCCCACACCCTGAGAGAGTACAGGTGTCAGGAGACACAAGCGGGAGAAACGTACACACAGACACTCGTGCATGCACAAAAGCACACCATGTGACCTCTAAAAATTCTCGAACAAAACATGGTTGAGGAAGCTGCTGAAATATTAAGCAAGAGGAATTGCATCAACAACACTCTGTGGAATATTTCAAAGAGCACATTCAAGCCGTTTTGTCAAGAAATACACGCACAGCTAAAATCGTAGTAGTTATGCAGTGCATTGCATTTCACCTTATACGGTGAGTTTTACTTTAGCTGGCATTCTAACCTGTATGAAATAATAAAAGAAACAGTTTTATCTGCATACTTTCCCTAATAAAGGTCATTTCACAAACTGCACATGCCCCAGTTCAGCGTCTTTGAGGTGTACATTGAGAATGTGGGCTGTATTCCCTGATGCCCTTCATCACACCGGGAGCCGGGTTTATGCAAGGAGGTGTGACCCAAAGAGTGCCCCATGTGACCGCGTGATGCCAGGTGGAAAAGGTGTGTGATGTCAGAGCCAGGTGCCAGGTGGGCACCATCTTAATAATGCATCATGCTCAGCACTAGCCCTGGCAGTCAGAACACTTTGAAGTTCTGCAGAAACATCTGCAGCCTGAGTTTTTAATCACCTTGCCTGTCCCCGCTCAGCTTCCCTTCAGTCCATCTCCACTCCCTCACAGCCAACATCTCCCGCCCTCTGCTGCACAAACACACCAACAAGGAGAAATCTGTGCGTTTGAGCTTGCATGTTAGTGTTTTCTTGAGAAAATACGTCAATGTTCATATGTAATTGCAGCCATTAAACTAAAAAAAAAAAGTCTTATGTTTGCCGAAAATTTAGCAAAGTAAGAATCTTGAAAGAGCTGTGTTGGATAATAGGAGTTTACCATCTGTCAAATTTCTATAAACATTTATATGTGCATACTAATAGCAACTGATTAAACTAAATGGCTTTGCAATAATGAGATCATTATTATGAGGCCATTTTAAAAAATGTGGAAACTGTGCAGAATTTTTTTTCCCCATTCTTGATCATCTCACCACTCTGTTTGCTCGGAACATAGAGGTGAGATGTACCACATAATTAAGAAACAAAACAACCGGGTGAAATATGGATGAAAAATGTGAGGTTTATGAGCATATTTGATGTCTGGCAACAGTCCAATGACCGCTGGACATGACAGGCAGGCCCACACTGTATAATTACTTTACCTTACAACCATGTAATGAATAGCTTCATAGCTCCGTCTGACAAATTCGACGGGGGACCATGAACACATTATCTTACTCTGGATGTGTACACAAACACAGTACATTTGAACTCACAACCCTTCAGAGTTGGACAAACTGGCTGCTGCCAGCGAGCTGCTTGCTGGAAGCTGCAAGCTGGAAGCCGCTGGCAGTAGTTTGCAGCCATAGCGCGTTTGATTAATTGGCTTGTCATTGATATACAGAGGCTCATAGTATACTTACAGAAATATTTACAAAAGGGGACAGATGAGGACTAAATGAAAGGTCAGTGAAGGTGGATTTAAAAGTTTCAACCAATCGTCCATTACACAAACTAATGAAAAATGGAATAAGGAGGGAAATGACAACAAAGGTGGAAAATATCAAGGAAATATACAATAAGAGGAGCGATGCAAAAGATTGTTATAAGCATGATGTTCGTACTTTTGTCACATGCAATAGCAAACAAAGAGGCAAATCCAACAAAGGAAGAGAGCAAGTTAGACAATGGGAAAAGTTACTATCTGCAGTGTCTCACGAAGATCTCTTCTTGGGTTTATGACAGACACTGAGGCTCCAATTACAGCCCCTCTCTGGCATTTTGTGTGCATACACATGACTGAATACAGCTTTTGTCTGATAAAGTTCACTATCAGTATGTGTATGTCAAAAGCGACCAAATCTACACAGCAAACAAAGATGACTAGCCCTCAGGGAAACACAGAGAAGAATGCTTATAGTGAGAGCATATTGAGCAGTCACACGAAAGTGGGGGTAAGAAATATAAAGGAATACATATATATTCTTACCAGTACTTATAAGTACCCTGGCAAACATCATAAATTAGACTGATTGAGAACTTTGGAGAGTGGGAAACTCAACTCCTTTACACTTTGCATGGAAATTATACACATGTATATACACACACAAACACACTCCACCATCCGGTATGCTCATATACTATAATGAACTGCCTGCTTGTATTAGTTTCAGATGCTACAAATGTTACATGTACACTAACATGTAATTATAATGTCTGCTTTAAGACACAGATTCAGGGTGGAACCACTACAGCTGCACTGCCCCCTGCTGGTTTGTAAAATGAACCTCTTTACACTTCACAAAATCCCAGCAAGGACCACCAGAATGCCTTACTGGTTACATATGGGGACACTGATGGACCCCCACCTTTGGACATCACATGCTTTCAGACAGAATTTCTCAGAGAACATACTAGCAGAGCAACAAAGACTCGAGCCGTTGATTACCTTGCATCAGTCATCTTGTTTCTCTGCACAAAACATAATGAATCCCAGCCATAGCAAACTGACCCAGTTTGCCTCTTTTTTTAAACTGCATGCGCTGCAGCCTTCAAGTACCAAACAGTTTTGGGAACAGTGAAACAAGCTCAGGGAAGCGGATGCTATTCTCTTTCCGGCTGCAAGCCTTTCGACAGTAAATTAGATCCAACAGTGCACAGCACAGTTTAAACCATTCGGAAAAGCTTGGGAAATTATGTATTCCTTTTTCAGTTGGATACAATTTCACAAAAAGAAGATCAACTGAGCTGAAATTAATGTGGACAGCTTTCGAAGGAATTCAACCAAACGGATTCATTCTTTAATATCCGCAAATGCATCCACTGAGATACTTGCACACTGGCCAACACACACAAACACACACACTCACACACACACAAGCTCTTCCTCTTTAATCATAGCCTTTTTGCAATTACGGTCTGCGTAATTGCAGTATAAGAAGCAAACTGTTGGTAATCATGTAAAGGGTTTGGTTGTGGCATTGGATAATTAGGTTTGCTGTGTGCACCTCACTAATCACAGATGCATTTAATGGAAGCGTGGTGTGAAGGACTAAAACAACTACATTTAGCTGTGATAAATTCACTGTTCATCCATTCAGTGTGCACAGATGCTCTTGTCACCCTCTCTCATTATCACTTAAAGTTTTGAAAAACGCAACCGCTATGGACAAGAAAAATACAATTAAACCCTCTCCAATGATATTCAAATGGCAGACATCAACCGTACGAGACACTGTGGAATAGTTTTTAAACACAATGTAAACAGCAATTACTGTATTCTTCTGCTTTATTCCATGCTCGTTTTACTGCACTCACTCTCAAGCCATTCCATTATCCTCAAAAAGCGTTAATTTCTTGACATTTAAAATTTCACATTTCACATTTACTGCACAGATTTATGAACAGACAAAATAAAAGCAAACCTTTCGGCAAAAGCTACTTTCTTGAATCGTCTGATTGCTAATGAGAGCGCTTGCTTATGGTGCTGGCTACAAACAGGTGACCTTTCTCAGATGTACACTGTCGGTGTACCCTTGAAAATGACTCACACACACTGAATCAAGCGTTTTGTCTCTGGCCAATCTGGATTCTGCTCCTGGCAATGTCACTCGCCTCAGCCTTTAGAACGTGGTTACAGTACACGAGCCAGAGACACGATCTAATGTGCTTATTTAAAGGGAACACATAAGATACATCATTTATCATGTACATTGTAGTGCATGACACCTGATTCTTCATCGCTCTGCAAGCACACGCACTAACCTTTTCACAGTCACCCTCCACACAATGTCTCTTGAGTTTACTGTCCTAGTTTCCAGGGATTGCCAGTTTACATGTCGAATAAATAATTGTGTATTATAGATAGATGTGTACAATATTATATACTTTACAGAACAAAAGGCTTTTAGAATGTAATCCAAATAGTTACATGACAATATCTTTTGAAGCAAATGTAAATGCATCATTAGAAATTATTATACCAGAATTTAGGTTGGCAAAGGCAGAATAAAACTGATAGTGAGGTATATTCCAGAGCCTATGGATCCTGTAAAACCTGACTAAATGTTTCTAAAAAAGTATACACATGTTAATATGCTTTTGTACTCCTTTTTGTGTTATTTCTTTTAGGAACATTAAAATCTATCCATCTGAAATCTATATATCATACTACATACAGCATTACAACACACATGTAACAGGAATTCTTACAAAACTGACAGAATTAAAAAAGAAAAAAAGATTACACAAATATGAAGAGCTTAACATGTAGATATTCAATTTGTTATCATTATCACTATAAATGTAAAATTACATGGTAAGTTTGTTTCAAAGTATACGCGTCATGTGTCTGTGTGTTGTATGTAGAGTGAATGTGAAAGTCTGTATTGAAATCATGATAAACAACATTTTCATGGCCAAAGTTGCACGTCTTCTTTATGGTTTTGATGCCTCCAAATAAGCATTTCAGTGTTTTTTATTGGTTTAAATTGCCAGAAGAGTTGATGTGGCCCTGATGACTGTAAAATGCATCCTTTAAATTCAGGTACCAACAGAGAGAGAGAGACAATCCTGGATGGTCACATTTGACCTAAGGTTCCGTCATCATTGGACAGTGTCAGTATTACGGCCTCTACCTTATTAAAAAACTGTATTGAAGTATTGAAGATCAAACATTCATTTTAATATCTATCCATGCATATCAGGTGAGCATGTTCACGCGTGCAGACAACAAACACTGATAGGGCGTCATCTAGTTTGACCGGCCAACAAAGTCCGACTGCTGTGTAGTCACTCGCAGCTCTCTTTGTCTGTGTCTCAATGGGAGGGTATGGCATGAGGCTGGTGGTAGAGAAGAGAGGTGGGGTGCAGAGAGAGATGGATGGAGGAAAGAGGGGAGGCGACAGACGTGAGCCGCGCAGGGGTGGCTCAGGCTGTCGGGAGCAGGCAATAGTGGCAGATGCATTACCAGTGACATCTCCATCCCTGCTGGTGTCTGAGTCTCTGTCACACACAAACACACGCTCACATGAGCACCAACACACGTGTCTCGGTTGATTGAGGCCAGCGGTTTGGCTTCACACCAGGCACAGGGGGTAATGACTGTCGCCCTTTTTTCCCCATCAGCCCCCTGCCTTATTCAACATTTACACACATCCACACTGGATAACATACCCGCGTACACCACGGCTGCTCTTCTGTCCCTTACTTTTGTCCCTGGTTTCCTGTACTGGAAGATGTCAGGCCAGCAGGGGGGTTGTATAGGCTTCCTCTGGAGAGCAATAAAACCTGATTGGAGTTAAAACACTTGGTCAGGCTTCCCCTCCCCTGCATCTGTTGGATTACAGTCAGCCAACCTGTCATCTGTGAAATGAAGGCTAGCATGGGAGGAGAGGGGAAAGACCACAGGAGGGGATGGACAGTGGAAACAAGAGACGCATAGTGATGTGTGAGACACTGGGAGGAAGGGAGATGTTGGGGAAGGCTGTGTTGAAACTTAAAAGGTAAGAACTTATAAGGAGACTATTTCCTCTTATCTACCAGCAGAAAAACAAGCAGCAGAAGATAAAGAAATCAAAGGTGAAAGCAATGTTGGGCACAGGGTCACGTGGAGGGGCAGGCAGACCCATCTGACCTTTAGAAGAATCGTTTCATCTCTTCATCCTCAAGAATCGCTACCTCTGAGCACTGGAGGGTAGAAACGACCGCTCAGCCCCCCACCCCCACCCCAACCCCCACCCCAACCCCAACCCCCTTGTGTCCCTGTGCGCCTCCATTTTACCACACTTTTCTGCTCCCTCTCCGTCACCCGCTGCTGAACCCACACACTGTCTCCACCTGCTACGTCTCCCCGAGGGAATCATTTTCACTCTAACAGCTTCAATTAACCTTACCCTTTCACACACATCCACACTGACACCGCATAGACTAGGCCTGCGCCGGCACATCACCCCTCCCACATCAATCACTGGTGTTAAGGTCACTGGACTGGGACACAGGAGTGTCACATAGCTTCTTCACTGACATGTAGAGTAATGTGAGGCCACCTGCTGCAGTGTTACATGGATGAGCATACACTGTCCTTTAACAAACAGTGTCGCTGACACAGATCATTGAAGTTATTAGAGCCTGGACTGCCGAAGGAAATGCATTTGAATCCATGTTCAAACTAAACGCTGCACGCTCGATTTATTTAGTGCTCCAACTTTAACTTTTGGAGGTAATGTGAAATGTTCTGGAGCACAAATGGAAAGAGAATATTATCCATTTATACACAAGCTCTTATGTGTTATTTTTTCTGCAAGCATCACTGACTACATCACAGTGGATCATAGTTTTCTGAAGGAGGACTTGCCTGGTGTGTCCGTACATGGAATTGCAACGCATAACTGCTAGTGAAGGACTGATAGCTTCCCAGCAGCATGGCAGTAAATGGTTACCTGGTCTTTGGTTTGCCACTAAAAGAAGCTCATATAAACACAAACGCATGTGGCCAGGCATGGATGTGAATGCATGTTTGTGCATGCGATAAGTGGTCATAGAGGGGGAGGTTATATCCATACAGCTGCTCTTGAAATCACACTTGGCTGCTGCCTGCAGGCCGGTAACTCATATCTGTCCTTCCACTCGTTTTCAGCGTCATCATTCAGATGCTTGACAACAACACCAGGAGGCTGTTTAAGTCATGATGTCCAAAACCTAACAAGTGCCAGCCCTTTATGGGATGAGTTTTAATGTGCTGAAATGAGATTAGATGATTTGGCTTTGGTCATAATGTAGACTGGTGGAATAAAGATACACCACACTGATAAAAAAAAGCTCCTTTGATTCAGCGTATTTGCAATTCTGATGTTTATATTTTTATTTCTATCTCTTAGTCCAGAAGACCATGGCTGATATTCCATTTAATAACCATGTGCCACACGAGGAGGATCAAAACCGCAGAGAAAAAAAGAAAAGAACGATCTTTTATAAATGCTTCTCGTACATCACAAAATACATGCACAGGCACGTCATCCTGTTCTAAAACACATCAAATCAGTCTTTAACTGCTGCATCCTTTCACACAACAAGCTGAGCTCTCCCTGGGCTTATCAGAGCATAATTGCTGTTGATTGGTGTATTATTGCTCTGCTTAATCTGCCTGTGGGTGGCTAATAATGGAACTACATCAGGGATGTTATCAGTCTCAGGCAGACGGTGTGCATGGAGTGAAAACTGGAAAACAGGAAAAGAAAGGGACTGCAGAGAAGAACGGGAGCAAAGGACTGGGGAGAAGTGATTGTTAGGAGAGGAGGAGGATTGTTTGATTCATGCTGTGGGAAGGGGGTGAACAGATTAGCAAGGGACAAAGTAGAAATGGAACCATGATTGTATCTAAAATGTTCACCTGTTTGTCTGTTTGAGGTAAAATAAGGGCAGATCAGTGAGCAGGATGTTGTTCTGACGGAGTTTCGAGCGTGATGCTGTTCCCAGGAGAATTCTTGTATGATTGATGAAGCCTTGTTCCTTTGCCTCAGTTCTATTTCTATACACATGCTGGAGGAGGCAGAAAAGGCTGCAACAAGGTGATTAGATTCCTCTCTATTGGCATGACAGCCTGAAACAGGTATCACCCACAGCAGAGAGCCAGTCCCAATGCCCTGTGCAACAACAGCATGTTGGCAACTGACCCCGTGGTGTAAGAAGGGAAACTAACATGAGGAACTTATGTTTCTGTATTCCTCTGGGGGGCTAGCAGCAATTGAACTGGCACACTCCAGAGACCGCTGAAAGTAGTGATGCAAGCAGGATACAAAGACAGGCAATTGGATGGTAGACAAAGAACGACGTTACTTTGAGTCAGGCAAAGTTTTAGAATAAATTGCTGTCGACTGAATGAGCACACTGAAAACTAGGATATAAATCATGGACTTGGAGTACATCTAATGAAACGTAATCCGTCTTTAGCCTTGATAATGCTGTTACAGTTCCACAGTGAAGCAGCTCCGCACAGTTTGTGTAAACGTTCATTATTTTTGGAGGTACCTGGACGTGTGATAGATGCTGCTGCTAACAAACTGCACTGGTTTAATTTGTGCGGTAGCCCCGGGGATGTTACTGGATAATTTTGTTGCCTCTGACTCAGAACAGGATTCTGAAATGTCGGGAATAGTTTATTTAAAGAAGGCCCATGGAAACACCAAGATACACTGAAATCTGTGATGGTCCAAGAGGTCTCTAAGTCCTCTGCAGCTTTGGTAAGATACAGAAGAATACTTCCCGCACCCAAGAAAAAGAGAATCTTACAGAGCAATCATATCTTACAGCAAATGTGATGACTAGAAAAACATTTGCAGCTGATTTTCTGAGAGCTCTCTGTTGTTTACATCTGGTGGCTGAGGACCACCAGATGTAAACAACAGAAGCAAATCCATTCAGTGCAGTGTCTGAATGTGTCCTACAAGTTCCCAAGTTATGAGCATGTTTTACCGTAGAATAAAGACCTATTGACCCTTCAGTCAATCTCAATGTTTTTTTTCTATCTATACATATGCCACAGAAGGATAAAATGCTTCTTCTGGGAAATTACATGAATTAACATACCTACAAACACAATTTGACATTAAACTGAACACACAAACTGATCTAACTACTGTTGCTGAACTTTTGATCTTTGGAGAGCAATGTGAGTCAGGACATAACACATTCCTTTTTTATTGCAACATGATTTTTTTTTTCTAAAGTTTGATAATCTCGTCTATCTATAAGCAAAGAGTCTGCGGGATAAAGAGTAGAATAAAGCATATCTGAGACTGGGTAGTTAAGGACATGATGTGTGAGTCTGAGTTTTGGACAACTGTTGGCTCAGAACAATGAAAAATCCGTGTTGCAACTGTTATACAAATACAGGTTTTTCTGAGACTACCCCTAACACAAGCGATGTCTCACACAGGAAAAATTGAGTAATCCGAGGAAGTACAGGACGTGCAACTGAAGTTTCGCTGGCTTTGTGGCCCACCTCTGATTGTAGTGACTTCAACTTGGCAGGAGATGGCGCAAAAATACTTTCTCCTTACTTACTAAATACTTACTAATACTTACTAAAACACGCCAAAAGACACTTTAACCCCAACCCTCTGTAAAAGTTTAATTGACATACCTTTTAACTAAATACATACATTGTGTTTATGTACATAGGGAAACCATGCCATTGTTCATTTAGCCAGTTCAGCATAGACTGTGAGTTATAAACTAATGGCAGACATTCTGTGGCAAGTTGTGATTGTGTATTTTTAACGGTTGGTGAGAAGTCATCCTGTTGTGTTGCTTGTTGCTGACTCAATATGAGTTAAATTTGCCTCCATTTGTTGGATCCCTCCTAGAGATACCAGTAAATTCCACCAAATCATGTGAGTATGACTCCCAGGAGCGCGCATGTGCTTAAAAACTCAAAAGGCAGCTTCTTGTGAGATCTCTCAGTCGAAAAATCGGTGCCACATCCTGGTGGAAACGTGACCCACGACACGCAGCATCATCCCTACATCATTAGTGTGCGCGCGTGGAACGCCCACAGACATGACGCGCACGTCCCAGCTTTAAATACCGTGAGAGACCCCCCATCCCAGCAGCTGCACTTGTGCGGAAAAGTAGAGGAGGCGTGACATTCCACTCCGTGTTTTCACCTGTTCAACTCCGGTCCTAAAGGTAAGATCACCCATGCGCAATAGCTTTAGCTCCGCATCTGGCGTGTCTTTTTTTATTAAATCCTCGATGGAAAACATGTGTTGCGCCTTTTGGACATGCCCAATGGTTTGGTGGACCAGCCATATTCCATTTCTTGGTCTATTGGCTGTTGCTATATTTTCCAGTTCTCAAATAAGGAAAGGTTTTCTTTCCAACTAAGCATGCAGAATCAACAGTTTCCACTTGTTGCTTACTATTTTTAGCTGTGGACGTAGAGCTCTGCAGACTTCATTCATTTGTTATGATTTCATTCAGCATATTTCTAAACTGGATCATTCAGAGAGCCATATCCAGGGGTCTACTTGTTTGAGTCGGCCTCGGGGACTGCAGCAGAGATGGTGTAATATGCGCAGTGGTTACGCCCTCTGCTGCCGGCTAGAACCAGCATCCAGATAAGGGAAGGATATAAATGACTCAAGCGCAGAAACCCCCTGTATCTGCACGTGCTGTCCGGTGTAAAAGCAAATCCAGAGCTGCGTTGGTGTCATATAAAAAAATGCCTTAAGCATAGCCAGTTTTTCCAAATGCAATGACATTTTCAGGATGTGGATTTTTGTTTCTTTTCTCTCTGTTTGGATTGGCTTAATTTTGTCTGGTCATAGTGTGAACTTCAGAAGTGCACAACGTGCAGAGCAGCAATATGAAATAAGAGATTCTAACTCTGGGCTGTGACACATGACACTCCATCAGAACCCAGCACACAGCCGATGACTTGTTAGGGAAATGTCATGATGCTGGGAAATTATCACTGGCAAGAACAAATGAGCTGAATTTTCTGTGGCAGATTCCATCCCTTTAAGTCTCAGAAATGCATCTAATCCAAAGCATGTCACAAAAAGATACTGCCCAATATCATTGAATCTCCCAGATTCTAATAAAAGGTTCTAATCCTCATTTGGCTGGTTTGTACAACACATTTAAAAAGTAAAGACCTCAACTCAGTAGGGCAAATACAACTCTTTAGCCTTACAAAAGGGTTTTCATAAAGGACACACCCTGGGTCAGATGCTAGAAAAGCTTTATTCTCATAAGGGAGGGAGTGTTGATTGGATAATGGGATTTTAAGTATAACTGGTCGGCTTGGAGTAGCCTTTTATTGTGCTTAAACTCACAGCGCAGAGGACCTTAACGTCTCCTCAATTGAGTAATCTTGACAGGCACGCCACTACGTGCCGCTCTTCACATCACAGCGGCGAGCCAGCTTAGTCATGCTGCTGATGTTTCTGCACACGTGAGACCTCAGCCCATGCCTGCCCGAGCAGGAAACAAACAGCAGCGTGTGACGCAAGCGTGGGCTCCGGGACAGTCTCTGCCGCAGTAGATTTCCCAGGCAGCGGTTGCCATGGAGATGAAATAAGGCTCCACGGAGTCACATCTGGAAACCACACGCAGGAGTAAAGACTGGTCGACCTGTGTTGTAAAAAGGATTTTGGGGGTGATGGAAATGATGCACTGTCACCATGAGACAAAAAAAAAAATCCAAATTTGACTCAACCTTCTGGGTGATGGGAGTCACGTAGATCTTTGTGTGGCCTGTGAGCATTGAGACATCTCACTGCTTAATTAATATGTAATACTACATTACTTCATCTTCTTTTCAGCTGACACCCTTCTTCCCCTTTCACTTCAGTATTATTACGTTTCTGCGTCCTAAACCATTTCTCCGTGTGTGTGTGTGTGTGCATTGTCTGCAGATGTCTACCCACGAGAAACTCATTGGCCATGTGATGAAGGAGGAGCCTATTGGCTGCAGGAACAAGGTGACAGTGGTTGGTGTCGGCATGGTGGGCATGGCCTCCGCCATCAGTGTCCTGCTGAAGGTGCGTATGAAGGACTGAAGATTGATCCATAACATGTTTAACATTGTAGTACTTCTTTACAATGGAAATAAAGTTAAGATTTGAAAAAATGGAGTTGCAGTTTTGCATTGTACAATATAGAACCTAACTGACGTGCAAAACAAATCTCAAACGTCTGTTTAAGGTCCACCTTTTAAGAATAGAAGGCTATGTAATTTCTGCCTCATTCTATAAATATAAATCTTTTAAAACAAATTAATTAAACCACCAATGTGTAGATGAATGCATCGTTAAAACAGACTGATCTGTGTGTGTAAAATCAGGACCTGTGTGATGAGTTGGCCCTGGTTGACGTCATGGAGGACAAGTTGAAGGGTGAGGCCATGGACCTGCAGCATGGAGCCCTCTTCCTGAAGACGCACAAGATTGTGGCTGACAAAGGTGGGAATGCACAAAAATAAGTGTCTTCTACGTGTGTTTAAGCACCTGAAGTCATTGCTATATAATCAATATGGCATCTTAACACTGGTTGTTAACTGTCAGATTACAGCGTGACCGCCAACTCCAAAGTTGTGGTGGTGACCGCCGGTGCCCGCCAGCAGGAGGGCGAGAGCCGTCTTAATCTGGTGCAGCGCAATGTTAACATCTTTAAGTTCATCATCCCCAACATTGTCAAGTACAGCCCCAACTGCATCCTGTTGGTGGTTTCCAACCCAGGTTAGTGTGCTCGCCAATAAAGGGGATGGATAGAGCAAAAGCCTGTGTAATGTGCATAATATGTTCTCTTTTCATTCTTTAACCTGTCAGTGGATATCCTGACATACGTGGCGTGGAAACTGAGCGGTTTCCCTCGTCACCGCGTCATTGGCTCTGGCACTAACCTGGACAGCGCCCGTTTCCGTCACCTCATGGGAGAGAAGTTCCACCTCCACCCTTCCAGCTGCCATGGCTGGATCATCGGAGAGCATGGAGACTCCAGTGGTATGCAGCACGCTTCTAAAAATAAAAACGCTTGTCACCCTCCTCCTCTCAAGACATTTTCCAGTCTAGGAAGACTTAATCGAATTCGCAGTTGTGACGCCGTTTGGTATTCGTGTTTGCTCGTACGTCTCAGAATTGACTCATTTGCCACCGTAATGCTCTCCCAGTGGCTGTGTGGAGCGGCGTGAACATCGCCGGCGTTTGTCTCCAGAGCATCAACCCAAAGATGGGGGCTGACGACGACAGCGAGCACTGGAAGGAAATGCACAAGAAGGTGGTTGATGGGTGGGTACAGTTTTACATCACTGAGTCCTCACAGCTGTCAGCCCTAGTACGCATAACCGCCATCTTTGGAAGCCAAACATACAAAGCTGAATTTATTTAATTTATCAATTTCTTTATTCAAAAGCGTGCAGCCACATCAATCTTTTAACCCTTCCACACGATATGTCACGACTTTCTGAATCCATGATAATCACCAACGTGATATGCATACCTCATATTCAGGATTGGGGTTTTTACCATAAAAGGTTTCGGTTCTGTTCCTCTGTTAGAAATAGGATTTAAAGATTACCCTGCAGCACCTGACATTGCAACATCCATTGACACATTGCATTAGCTAGGTCTTTTGAGAGGTAAGCCATGCATCAAACAATGAGATGACTTATCATCAGTGTTATCAGGTGTGGAAAAAAGATTTCATCATCGGGACAAACATGAGGGGTAACTGTTCACAAAAGATCTCAACAATGAAGTGAGGTCAGAAAAGGTGCACCTGACAGTAATAAGAGAGGAGTGAACTTTCTTATTGGAACACAATGTTCCAATAAGATGTTTCGAAACCAATGTCAATGTTGAGCCAAGTACATTTTAATTCCTGTTGGTTAATAAGCACAACTGAAACCACCACGATTCACTGATAATTAAAAAAGGTTCAAGTCAAGTGTATTTTTCATCCTGTCATGAGCCACTGGATTCTTAAATGACAAATAATTAAAAAGTACATTGACAGATATTATACTTCAATGATTTGTATACAGTTGGGGCAAATATCATTTCTAAAACTATGTCTAAAACTACGTTTTCCACAGAGCTTACGAGGTTATCAAGCTGAAGGGCTACACTTCCTGGGCCATCGGTATGTCTGTGGCTGACCTAGTGGAGAGCATCTTGAAGAACCTCCACAAAGTGCACCCTGTGTCCACACTGGTTCAGGTGAGACGATTATGAGCGGGCAGTTTAATTCGGTGCCTGGACGATGGAACACGACTGCCGACGGTCTGATCTCTTCTTCTCCCCGGCTGAAAAGGGCATGCATGGAGTAAAGGATGAGGTCTTCCTGAGCATCCCCTGCGTACTGGGCAACAGCGGTTTGACAGATGTCATTCACATGACACTGAAGCCCGATGAGGAGAAGCAGCTGGTGAAGAGCGCTGAAACCTTGTGGGGCGTACAGAAGGAGCTCACCCTGTAAAGAGCGCCTCTCTGAATTCTCCGAGCCACACAACACTGTGGTTGACACCCTCATGCATTACCTCCTGCGTCCCTCACAGCACTGGGCAAAAGAGACATAAGAATATTTTTAAAAAGCCAAGTATTTGCTATTGAAGCATTCAAAGCTAGATGTCACCCTTAGATGTTCACATTGGTGTCACTTTCCTTTACAACTTCCCACCTGCTCTCGTCCGTCTGTGACTGAGTTATTAGTAACTCTTACTCTCAGCCTCTGAGGCTTGGAGAAAGCAGAAATGTATTCAGTGCCCCCGCTCCATTGCGTATTGACTGTATGTTGTCTGTGTAATGTCTGTTGGGTGTATGCTACCGTGTAATGTTGCTATTGTCTCTGTACTCCCCGTGTCCACTTTGTATTAATTATATGGTCATTGCTAGTTGTATTGTTTTTCCAACTTGGCAATCTCTGTTTATCATAACAGAGACATTCCAAAGTCTAAAAGGAGGGCTTCCCTATAAGCCTACAGTCATTTCAGCACTGCCGAATATTGTGAACCACAGGGCCCAAAATCCTGTGCTACTAAAGTACCTTACCCACTCAGTAAAGCAACGTTACAGCTTTGCACTGAAGCCTTCTTAAGCAAACCTTACCACAAGTGCATTGTCCTGCATGAGTGAACAGACAGGATTACTCACTGTGTCATCCTAAAGAGCCAGTCTATGATGTTCTTTGGTGGTAGTTTGTGCAACAAAATGCCCAAACATTTTGTATTCCACTGTCATTTGTAGCTGGCGATACGGCTAATATGTTTATGTAATTCTGTAACATTAAGTAAGATTAAGCACCTACTAAAAAACTGTACCTTTCATGGCAGCTGGGTATTTATTTTTATTTGCCTGAACACCAAATAAATCTGCCAGAACAGTGACGAACCAGCCCTTTGTTCTTGATTGTCTCCCAATCACATCCAAGGTTCCTTGTGTTTGCGATACAGGGAACAACAATGTCAACTGGTGATAGATTAAGAGTTTTTAATGACTTGGTAGAAGTTTCTTTACCTGCTGACAAATAACAAAATAATTGCTTTATATTTCTTAATGCTGGATTCCAACACAAAGTTTTGCGGATTGAATTTGTGCAGACCCTTTTACTGTGAAACTTGATTTTGAAAACGTCCCAGTAAGAATGAAAGGATCGCTTCACGCATTAAAATCAGACGTTTTATTTCTTATTGATTTCCATAAATCTACAGATATAAAAGAACAGGTGATCTATGGTCGAAATGAAAAGAAAAAACTATCATACAATTCAAAGTGCATTTAGTAAAAGGCTAACTTAAGAGACCAAACTTTACATAAGTTAACTTTCTGATTAGTACAATAGTTATTGACTTTTTCGTATCCTGAAGCCCTCGGTTTTATTCACAACTTTTTCCTGACATTTATGAAAAACCTAACTTTTTCAGCAGGCCCAAGCATGAAAGGACAGCACAAGGAAAACTGAAAGGTAAGCAAAAAAAGAATACAAATCCTTCCTTATACTTTAAAATTAAGTATACCAATACTGCCATCCGCCTTAAATAGAGAAACTGTACAGAGTGAAACAGCTTTTTCAAATGACTGTCTCGACACAAAAGAGAAAAAGCTGTAATGATGGTTAGAGGTATAGGAGCTCAAATAGGAAATTTTAGCTCAGTGGCCCCAAGAGATCGACTAAATATGATCCACAATGCATACTGAACAAATCCTGAGACTTGACCTCTGTCATTTGGAAGAGGTATTCAGGGTATTCATTTCGGAGCCTTAACCTTTCATTCTGAGAAGTGGACAGGAGGAGCACTCTCCAAAGAGCCTCAGCCCACTCCTTTATCATTTGTGCTTACGGGCCAAATGGCTTTGTCCAGCGAAGGGACAGCAAAGAGAGCCTGTGGATGCGATGGCGCATGCTGTATGCGGGTAAACACAGTAACTCGTGGTACACATGTCCAGGTACAGCATCGCTCGGGCCAAACGTTGCATAAATTGCACGCACGTCAGGCTTACACGTACATTATGCGTACACGCGTGTCAAGCTGCTTCTCACGTCACAGGACCTAGATCACTACGGCGACAGGGGCTTCCACTGAACACTGGGGCGCACAATTAATTATGTCACGTCGGGGGCTTGTTTGACAAGGAGCAGCGGCCTCCAACGGCAGCCAATACGACAGAGGCCACAACTCTGCCTGTGTTGTTTCTGTTAAAAAAAGAGGCAGCTGGTTGATATACAAGTAGACAGTAAAAAGGGAGTAAACAGCTGGAGAAAGAGTAAGAGTGAAGATATGGATGTTTCCGGGCCGTCATCGCGGGTCAGTACAGGTCACTGAGGCCAGCAGTCTTGCGGGCTTTCTGCATGAGGGCACGCAGCTGGAACTGTTTCCTGGACAGAAGGCGCACATGCTGAAACAAAGAAGACAAGGAGTCAATAGGGCAAACGCCAGGACAAGTGCCGCACAGTACTGAGTCTTATTTGTGTTGTGCAGTTAATAGCGCTTGTTTCGATGTGGGTACCTTGAGGAAGACTTCCAGCTCTATGACACCTCGGCGGAGGGCTTCTCCCAGATAAAAGATTGTGTCCTCAATTGCATTTTCCTCAGCGTACAGATTCAAGATCTGTTTGTACAGCGGAGCCGTGGGCACAATGACGTCGTCAATGTCATTGTTCTCTGACTGGTTCTCCATTTTTTCCAAAGCCTCGCTTAGCTCCTCGTCCTTTCTCTTCAGGAGCTCTATGTTCCTGTCGACCTCGGCCTGGGAAACACAGAAGAGCGGCGGTTGAGTGATACGTTGGTGAAATAAACAAAACAGAACAAAAAAAGGGGGAGAAAAATCTAACTTCAAAGAGCAGAGGTTTTCTCACCACTTCTTGGTCAAGTCTTGAGACCATCTCTTCTAGTTTTTGATGTCCTTTCTTCAAGTCTTCCTCTGTTCGCTTAAGAGCGTCCAACTCAGCCTGAGCTCTGTCCATCTCCTCCTTCATCCTCCAGCGAAGTTTGTCACTCACAGCTGAAATGAGAGATGCGCGGATGGTGTCCTCGCCAATGGTGCCATCTCTGCTCTGACCTGTGGAGAAAAATCAGAAATATGCCGCTTTATTCTTCTTAGGTCCAGTTACTTCTATACTCTCTGTGTTCTCAGTTTCCAAGGCATGGTAACAAACTCATGTGTATAGATGGTCATGTTTCAGCTTGTTCTATAAGAGTGTCATTACATCAAAATCCTCAATCCCTACTAAGTTTTAAAATATCTAATATATTTTAAATATTTCAAGAATTGTAACTTTTATTTGTAACTTGTATTTACTTTTAAATGTAATTCATTCATTTATTCATTTTGAGGTTAAAACTTTCATAGAAAAATAAAAAAACATTTAATGTATATAATTTTTGTTATGTGTCCTCGTTAAAATACACAGAAATGTTTATAAAAATCATGTATTTCACTCCATTGAAAAAAAAGAAGTTGGAAGGTCAAGAGTTTTAAGGTTCTGCAAGTGAAAATGAACACAGGTTTCTAAGGGTCTAGACTACCGTCTGTAGTGTCTGAAGTCAGCAGCACAAATGTCAGAGTTGATACTGCACACAGGCAAACCCATTTCTTCTCTTTACTAAAAA
The DNA here is from genome assembly GCA_013363375.1 of Menidia beryllina. Lineage (NCBI taxonomy): Eukaryota > Metazoa > Chordata > Actinopteri > Atheriniformes > Atherinopsidae > Menidia > Menidia beryllina. Next base: position 619,224 of record JABUIW010000069.1, on the reverse strand, counting down.
TAGGAGTCAAATAAGGCTCCTTCCTGCTGCAGCTCCGTCTTTGTGCACTGTTCCTGTCCTCGTCTTAAACTACTGCACAGAGAGCGTCTTAGAGAGTTTGTGAGGGGGCTAACCTCTGGCCTTTAATACCCCCCACTCTAGTTACAGTAATGGCCTTTCACTGGTGGCTCAGCGTTCCAGCGAGGTCACTCAAGAGGGGGAGTGAGTCTGTGCAAAAAGGTCAAGTCTTCATTTGGGGTTAACTAAAAACCATGTAGAGCTACACTTTAATCTGGAGAAATTACGTTCTTTTGTATACGCTGAATGCTGCTTGTCAATATCAAAACTAAATTACACCAATAGGGAAATTCATACAGTTCCTGTTTGATGAAGCACATTTGTGTTTTGCGCTCCATTGACAGGAGTGGAGAAATCGAAAATGTCATCAAACAAATAAATATATTTGTAGAGAAAATGACAGCACCCATACTTAGAAATACAACACATACCCACTGTGGAGACTGGGGTCTGGGTGGGGTAGTGTGCAGGTCCTGGAGTGGCTGGGTAAGAGTTTCCTCCTGGGTACTGGTAAGCTGGGTAACCTCTGAATAGTGATAACCAACAGTTCATTTAGACGATGAATTAACCAACTGGTCAATGGTGTGTGTTATCAGTTATTTCACAACTATATTTGCTAAAAAAAAAAAAGGTGCAAATCCCCAAAACCCTGGAAACCCAGCACAAAAGTAGTTGTTACATTCAAGCTAAACTGCTCAACGCCTAAAGTTAATAAGCTTATCATTATAAATACAAAAATCAATTTATTGTTAGAAACAAGAACATTTTTAATCAAATAAGTTACAAACATTTTCCAAAAACAGACAGCTTTCAAAATAATTGATTATGCCTTTTAAGGCCTTCTTCTTTATAAAAAAAACTAATCCCTAAGTCAACAGCAGTAATCCCAACAGACCCATTTCTTTTCACTTTCACCTCTAATTGCTACTCCTATTTAAAAAATCTTTTTTTTTTAAATAGAGAAAGATCTAAAAAAAATCTGCATTGCCAGTGATATTTATGCTTGTTGCCCGATACCAAATTTGCATTGGTATGATTGCTTTTTGAACCATTTATGAGCAGGTTGGGAGAAAGCGTTAAGAAGTAGAAGACAAATGGCTTACCCAGGGTTGGGATTTGGGCCGTAAGGTGACACCACAGGCATGCCAGGCATGTAGGAAGCTGAGGCAGAAACAGATTATAAAACAGAGTTGAGGATATGTGGGAAAATCTATTATTTGTCTCATGTATTTATACACAGATTTATTTAAGATCTTGATTTTCTGTTGCTGTAATATTTGAGCTCCACCTGGTGCTGGAGGAAATAACCTGCATCACCGTGTTTGCACATACAACCATATCAAAACGTCCACAGTAATTACAGGTTTGCCTGACCAAGTTTTTGATAAAACATTAAATGCATGTGTAGAAGAACATATTGCAGATTTTTTTGGGGGCGGCACTTTCAGGTTTTTACAGGCTTTTGAAAACATTTAAAGGCAGTAGCCTGTTCTTCTAAACAGGCATTTTTGAAGGTATATATTCAACAAGGTATTTGTTTTAAAGATTACAATGGGAACATAAAAAATGTATCTCACTCACAATTAGGGGGTCCAGCTGCTTGAAAAGCTTGGTAGGGAGCTTGTGTGGTGGGCCGGGAAAACACTGGAGGCTCCTCTCCAAACACAACTATCATCACCTGAATCAGCCCATACAGGTCTGACTGAGGCTGCAGACCAAACAGGGCAAAACGACTTATACAAATACAGTCAACAAACTCAAGAGTCAACAATGAATAAATAAAGTGGTTAGTCCTGTGTTTGTCAATTAAAATATGTTCTCAAAGAAAATACAGAACAGAAAACTAAATCTACAGGATATGACTGCACAGGGCTCCTGCTGCCTTTTTCAGAGACCACCGGAGGTATTGAACTTGGTATAATTGTTTTTGTGTGGGCTATTGTAAACCCCACATATCAGATCAATCTGTAATTCCTCAATGCAACCCAGGACACATTTGCATTAAGACTGTTGTAAACACTTCAAATGTATCCAAAAAAACTTCCCTATTTTGTCAAATCTCAGTGTAAACACACCTGTACCCGAAGCTGTTCACTCTGGTGGTTGATACAATTACCACTACTTTGAAATTAATACAATCAATACAGATGAGAAATCAAACAAAAATAATTTATCTAACTTACGTGCTTCCACTCATGTAGATAAGGCAGGTATATTTTGCCATTGGCATCAATGTGCTTGCCAGTTTTGATCATCATGGCACTTGTAGGTTTCACAAAACAGATTGGGGGGTTGTAGGGATATGTGTCTAGCAGCCACAAACACACTGGGATGTTGTAGACATTGCCTACATCAAAGCAACACACATATAAATAAGCTTAAAATGCATATAGTCCCAACAATATTATTAATCTACTTCTAAAACTGTTTGACCTATAAAAGTAAACTAGGTATTTAGGTTGTGTGCAATGATACACCTTTTTTTGTTTTCCTTTTTCAAAATGGGTCAGCCTGTTAGTAATTATCACACGGGTGTTGCAACACAGTGATGTTGCAGATAGCAAACATGTTAAATATCAAAACAGTGAGAATATAAAATAATAGCATGCAATATTATAAATGACATTGTTGACTGTTCTGAAAACAGCTGTAGCATAATGAATTCAAGTGGTTGACCTTTCGGGTTTTATTAAGTCCAAATGTAAAAGTTATGAAGACATTTCCCAACTTGTTTGGGACATTGATTCACTTCATATCTAGTTGCTCGTGATTATTCTGAACCCTAACTAAAAAATTAACATTTTGGGCAGATAAAATGGGCATTACACCAGAATGTTATTAGTTAAAATAAATCATGTATAATACAAACTAACAGAAACTTCAAAAACTTGTTTATTTCAATAGACAAAGACAAACAAACCTATTTAGTACCATCTCTGCTTCAAAACCTCTATTGAATTTAATTATTTTGCCAACCAGAGACTAAACATGTGTAATCTGCTTAGTTTATGGATAGAAGGTTAGTTTAATATCACTAACAGGACCCCCCTCCCTGCTGACAGTATTACCCCAAACCTCTTAATCTGCTCTGATTATAAACAATCTTGTAGTTATGTTTTATAGTGACAACAATAAAACATTTTTAGAGTGGATTAATGTCCTGCTTTGGTTAGAAGGAGATACTTTACTCTCAGTGTAAGGCATGGCATGGCTGGACACAATGAAAATGGTCGTATTGATGGCGTGGAGATATCATGTATCTATTGAGTGAGTCTCTTTGTCTACTCCACATGAGAAGGCTAAATAGAAATTTGTTTTAAACAGTGCCAAAGGGGACCATGGTGACTAAAAATTAAAGAGAATACCCAATAGGTACAAACTGACACTTTACAGATTTTAGGAAATAACCATATGTAAAATCCTTTGTAGTGAAAGAATTAATAAACAATGTAAGAGAAGCATTGTTTACCTCTGTAGCTCACAGGAACAGTGCCTGTCAAGCTCATTAGGTCTCTTGTAGAACCATCATTAAACACTGAAAAAAAGGCATATATACAGCATCAGATTAGTTTACATCGTGTCACTTGAACCAAATAGCCACCAAATGGAGCACTAGTATTTTCAAATTTACCATAAGCATCCATGACTGGTTTCAAATCCTTGTACTGAGAGATGACATTGGTTATCTCACGAACTGTCATCTCTTTATATTTGTATTGCTGGAATAAAAACAATAGACATAGGGTAAAAAGAGAGATGTAGAGAGTCAGTGTAGTCAAACATCCCACTGATGCTGACGCTAAATAAACTAATCAGGTGAAAAACACTGTAAAATAATCATTAATTGTGAACTGATGATGATAAAAAAAAAATTTTACACTAAGAAATATTGATCTTGCCATGACATTGCGTTTTATATTAATTGTTTATTCATTCTTGACAAAACAGTGGGATGTAATTGATATATCATTTGAAAAAGTAAGGAGGTTTCAACACTGAGAGCAACAATTAGGTAAAGAATAAAAAAACAAGCTACATGTATACATTTAATAACAAACAACATCCTTGCATTATGTGTATCTTTTTTATTTGCATGGTCAAAATGGCTGACTAGTTTAATAAACCTGCCTACAGGGAAAACACTCATCAGCCCTATGTAGGTATAATTTACAAAGTGACATCTACTTTGATAATATAGCAATCAAATAAAAGTCAATATATATTATTTTTTTAAACTTAACTGGGGTTCATCTTAAAGCAAGTAATTAAAAGTCTGTGTCCCACACAGGTAAGTTTATGTGATGTTAGCTACCGGCTAAACATTATACAGTAAAATGTCAGATTAATAGACGGCTATTAGAATAATTATATATCACACTGGCAAGTCTGTACAGCAAAATGAAACCTCCTAATCAAAATGTTTCAAAAAGTGAAACAATTAATCAATTGTCTTGGACATAACCTTTTCCAGGAAATGAAAACTTAACCTATATAGTATCACATCGGTATCATTAGCTATCGTAGTACTATTACTTCATAGTTAAGTAGCAATCTTACCTTTAGCATTTTCTTGAGTGCGCTTTCGTTGACAACTGCCATGTTCCTTGAACGGTGCCTTTGTACAACTCAAAATTAATTTATTATTGAGGAACAGCTGACTTTCAAGCCAGCTAATGTGAGAGCTAACACAAGACGACGCTGCTAACTAGCAGGACTTCAGTGAAAGCTAGGCTATCGACAGCCCAGCCTTGGGCCCAACAGTTAACACAGAATCGTTTTTAGTTAACCCTCTCGCTATAGTATTACAGAATACTCAGGTTAACACGTCGATATTCGGTAAATTAATAACCTATACAAATGTACAAACACAGATTCTTTCCTGCTCTTCTAAGAGGCCGACAAGGTAAATCCGTTGATCAACATCAGGAATTTCCGGCAGCCCTGTTGACTGCTTCCGGTCTGTAATAACGTAGTTTCGCGTGCATATAACTGAACTATGGCAAGCCGTTTTAACATTGTTGACATTAGGAATGTTTTTATGCTCTCATTTGTTGTTTTCTTTATTATTGCGTGTCACGTCACGTGACCTGTCTAATTTGAGACACTTGTGTTAAATAAAGGGTGTGTCCTTCAAACAAAGGAGGTTCAACACGAAAGCCACAACCTGTGTGAATCTATTGATGTCACGTTGAACGCTGTGCTTAAGAGTGATTCTGCTAACAAACATAAACTCGGTTTTGCCGCCCTTACATTCCAGATATCTCAAATTGTATTATGACTAGACGTTTTAGCGATTTAAGATATCTCTAATTATATTTTGACTAGTCAAAATACCTATTTGAGATATCTCTAATTACATTCTGACTAGTCGAAATGACGTCAGATTTACCATTGAGTTGTATGGAGACTTCAATTCAAGATATCTACAATGAATTACTGACTATCTGAAATACACATTTCAGATATCTACAATTAAATTACGACTAGTCATAAAGTAAATTCAAGATATCTCAATTTTAGTTTTGACTAGTCATAATTCTAATTAAAGATATCTCAAATGACACCATAATTCAAGATATCTTAAATGTATTTTTGGATAAGAGAAATGTAGTTTTGACTAGTGAAAATTAAATTATAGATATCTTAAAAGCAAATAATGACTAGACAAAACTAAATTTAAGATATCTTGAATTGTAATTTTGTATGGCAAGCCGTTTTAACATAAATTCGGTTTCGTCTGACTATCCGTAATTACATTCCAGATATCTAAAATTGCATTTTGACTAGACAAAACTAAATTTTTACTATCCGGAATGGTAATTTAAGATATCTCTATTTACATTCTGACTAGGAAGAATAATAATTCAAGATATCTTCAATTACATTTTGACTAGTCAAAATTCCTTTCAAGAAATCTCAAGTGACGTCACCTGATTCGTCATTGGAAGGGTCACACATCCGTAATTATAATTAAGATATCTCGAACGTAATAATTTAAGATATCTCGAACGTAATTATGACTAGTCAGAATTACAATTTTAGATATCTGAATTAAGAGATTGCGTGTAAGCCCCTCTTTGGCTGTACTGAGCTGTCCAAACAATTGCCTGAACATTCAATGGCGCTGGCAGTTTTGGACAAAATTGTAAGAAAATGCCACAATATAGAAAGAGCTCTTCAGTATGGGATATGCAGAGAGCGCGAAAATCGTGTACTTGAAGAATGCTTAAGAAATTTGCAAAGAATTTCTGATTTACTTTCTACCGACACACACAATGCCCTGAAAAACGGCTTACGGGAGCTGAAAGTGCTACTATCGACCCATGTCCAAACTGGAAATGGGGAATATTCTGCAGCCCGGGCCAGTTCAGGTAATAACTGGACGTATTTTTTTATACTGTTGTAAAGCTATCTTTCTCTTCGGAATTTATAGTAAAGCCAGCTAGCTCTTGATTTTGACATGCTAGACGGCCTCACAGAACCCTCCTTTATTTCCTCTGAAAATAATAGCGCACCCCTGGTTCATGTCTGATTCATACTTTAAGTTGCTTTTCAGCGTCTATACTGTAAAAGTTTAAAGCTTTATGTTCTGGGCCGCAGCCGTAGCCTAATGGTTAGAGCGGGCGGCCCATATACAGAGCCTTTGCTCGTAAGCGGGTGGCCGTGGGTTCGAATCTGGCCCATGGCCCTTTCCCGCAGGTCTCCCCTTCTCTATCTCTGCCCCCTTTCCTGTCAAGCTACTGTCATTAAAGGCCACTAGAGCCAAAAAAAATCTTAAAAAAGAAAAAAAGCTTTGTGTTCATGCATTTGCAACAGAAAATTATGTATATCAAAATAAATTTATATATTGTGTGAAATGCGTAGTGTCACCTTTAGGAAACACAGGGACACCTGTTTGATCTTTAATTTACTTTCTTTTTACTATCGTCTTGTTGTATGTTGTTTTCAACTTTATTTTGTACAAGCACTTTGAATTGTCTTTGGCTGAAAGGTGCTATATAAATAAAGTTGCCTTGCCTTGCCTTACCTGTAGAGGACAGGCAGATATAGACAGAGAAAAGCAAATGTATAAAGTAAACATTATGCTAAGGAATTTGAATATGATTCTATTTTAGGTGGTCGAGGTAGACCAGCAATTCATATTACAAGAGAGCAGATCGACTTTCTTTTGGCCCAAGGATACACGGTCAAGAGGATGGCAAACATCTTTGGATGCTCAACATCATTTCTTTATAAGAAGTCCAAAGCACTTGGTGTACCGATCAGGGGAAGGTTGACTGCAGTGACTGATGAAGACCTTGAAACTAATATCAGACAACTTCAATCCCTGTATCCAAATTCTGGGACGGAGGTATGGAATCTAAATCTAATTTTGCAACTTTTACTTGTTTTCCCATCTGGAGTTTCCCTAAATGTTTTGAAAACCCCTGATTTTTTTTTTCTCCAAATTCCAGAGTGATTTAAATTTGCTCAAATGGCAAGATGGCGGACTCTCACTGCAACGGACGAACAAGGTAAGGAGCCGGAGGGGGGATACCGGGCTACCGCGCTACCGGGCAACCGGGCTACCGGGGCCGGAGGGGGGGCTACCGGGCTACTGCGCTACCGGGCTACCGCAATACCGCGATACCGGGGTTTGGAATATATATCACTATATCAATATATATCACTGGTACAGTGATATCGAACCGGGGTCGGGGGTCCGGGACTCCCCTCTGGGGAGGCCCGGTCCCCCTCCCCCGGGGGGAGGGCTACCGGGCTACTGAGCTACCGGGCTACCGCAATACCGCAATACCGCAATACCGCGATACCGGGGTTCGGAATATATATCACTATATCAATATATATCACTGGTTTTCCCCCGGTTTTCCTGGTATTCCCGGTTTTCCGTTTTTCGTCTTTTACCGGTAGCGCGGTAGCCCGCCCACTTCCTTGTTTTTGTCACATAACTAAAAACAAGTCACATGACTAAAAACAAACCAATGAAAATCTAAACTAAGGAAAAGCAGATTCAACCTAATATCTTAAAGGGGGGGGGGGGGGGGGGG